>VXAZ01008170.1:1112442-1178344 GCA_013399875.1 Gymnorhina tibicen | reverse complement strand
CCGCCGGGGAGGAGGAGGAAGAGGAGGCGGCGGCTGCAGAGCGGGCGCGGAGCTGCCTCAAGACGGCGGCGGAGGAGTGCGGCCCCGACCCGCTGGGCGCTCGGCAGCGCGGCTGCGAGTCCAAGATGTGCTTCCAGCAGGGGCAGCAGCTGCTGGAGGCGAAGCCCAGGATTTGGTCCCTGGCGCACACTGCCACCTCCCTCAACCAGGCCGAGTACCCCTCCTGCATGCTGAAACGGCCGGGGGGCTCGGCCGCCGCCGCCGCTCCCGCCCCGGTCAGCGTCATCGACAGGCACCAGGATTCGCCGGTCACCAACCTCAGGAACTGGGTGGACGGGGTGTTTCACGACCCCCTGTTCAGGCACAGTACTTTAAACCAAGCCCTGAGCAACACAACAGTTTCCTGGGCTACCACCAAAGGAACCATTCTGGAAACGGGCGCCTTGGGACGCGCGGTGGGGAACGGCGCCAACGTGCTCAAGGGGCAGCTCTCAAACCTGGCCCACCATGACTCAAACAAAGAGTTTCTGGCGTTTCCCAAATCAGGAAGCAAAATGTTTTGTTCCTAACAGGCCCGCCGAGGGGCAAAGGACCTTCTAAAGCTTGAAGAGTCAGCTACACTGAAAAGAGACTTGCAAGAGTTTAAATTTAAATATAAAACTTTTTCTTCCTTTTTGTTTTTTTAAACAAACAACATAAACCAGGATTTAAAGTTCAGTTTGCTCAGTTCAACGGAAAGACTTTGCTTATTGCTGTTCTGAACATTTTCGCCTGGCTGCGACTTTAAGGGATCAATGTCGTGAAAGTTATTTAATTCCATGTCCAAAAAGCACGTACTATAGTGTAGACCTACTTAAAAAGTTTACATCCGAAAGTTTACAAACGGGAAATTTTAATTCAGATTTAATTTAAGGCATGCCGACATTAGTTATAAAGACTTTTCGAGAGTTTTTCCCTCCTGATTTCCTTGTTAGCATATAATTCACAAACAGCACTTCTACTAAGTTTACACCTACTGCACAAATTTATCTTGACAAAAAAAAAAGAATATGTTAAAAGGTATGCTCACTCTAATAAATTGTCTGTTTCAGAGGTAACACAAGTGGTGGCGTTTTGCATTGGGCAACAACTTCTGTGTTTCAGATTCCCCCTCGGACCCGGTCCCAGTAATTCCAAGGACTGTCAACAGGCTGCCGGGAGAGGGGAAGAGAGGCAGCGCAGCGCTACCGCGGGACTGAGGACGGACCCACGGGAGGCACACTGCGTGCAGGAGGGATGCTGGGCTGCGCTCTGCGCCGGCCGTGCCTCCGCGGGGCAGCGCCGGGCTCCGACCGCCGCCCGGGCCTGCAGCGGGGGCGCCGGCTGCCCGCCGAGGCCCGGCGGGGCGGGAGCATCCCCACTTCCCCTGGCCTCACTCCCGAGCTGCGGGCGGGCGGGCGTCGGCCCCCAAGGGCCGGGCTCTGCCGCGGCGTCGCCTCCGCCGTGCGCGCAGCAATTGATTCACACGGAAAATTTGATCTTTTAAAGAACCGTTTTAGCTTTCCAGCTCCTCTGCCAGTGCGGAGAATCGCTGATCCGCCATGAATATTTCAGCACTTCAGTACAGATGCTTTACCGTTTTGACATTAAATAGAGTGCAGCCAACAAAAAGAGAGAGGGAGGAAGAGCTCTCTCGACGTGTGATTCAGGAGCATCGCAGCCAATTTACCACTTAGATAACAGGCGCTTAAAAGATTTCATTTCCTTCCCCGGAACGGGAACAAACTTTACTGATCCCCGGACCGGGAGACAGGGAGAACTGCTGGAAAAGAAACCGCGAGGCAGTAACAGATCCCGGCTTACCCGGGCCGGCCTGAAACCCCTGAGCTTCGGCACCCGGCGCTGCAGGGTAGGACCGAGAGCACCCAAAGGACCAAGCTGATATCGGGACAAGCAGAAGAGCTTTCCTTGCCTCCCAGCATTCTCGCCCATCCCACCCCAGCGACTCCCCGCCAGTCCACCTCCCTCCACAATAAATAAATAAATAAGAATACAATAAAGGGGGAAAATATATAAAGGCAACTATAAGCGCAACCGAGACAACACTCAGCCAAAATATAACATACTCCAGCCTGCGAAGTTTCTAGCGAGACCTGTTAGTGAAAGGACTGAATAAAGGAATCCAGGTGCGGAGATCAGATCAAGCCCTTCCCCTCTCTGCGAGCAGCCGTAATTGGATTGTATCCAGTCATATTCCCTGTCATTGTATTGACTTTCGCTCTCTTGGATGATATTATCGAGATCACTGAACCCCTCTGCTGATCTGGCTGTCAAAAGGCTCAGACAGGAGCCCCCGGCCTGGAAAACGTGCATCAGCCGAGATAATTTGAAGTGAAATTTTCATTTTGACAGTAAACCCCTCAATTTCTAAAGGCTCTGCACCCGGAGAGCTCGGTGGCAGGGGGAGGCTTTACAGAAAGCCCACGTCTTAAACTGAAAAGGGCAAAAGAACTCGAATTAGTTGTAATAGATAAAAGGGCAAAAATAAAGAGTCAAGGGTACTTGACAGTAATAGCGAAAGTGGAGTCTCGGGGGAGCCGCGATCTGAGCTAAAGGCTGGGCCGGCAGGAATTTTAATGCAGCCGGGGCGGCCGGCGAGCTTTGCCTCTGAAACCCTTTAGACAAAGCAAATTATTTTCAGCCAAACTAAAGAGACGGGGATGAAGGAGGCGAGGGAGAGGGAAGGGGAGAAAGGCGAGTGTTCAGGCTGCCCTCAAACCATTGGTAGAGTCAAGCGGGATGGGGCATAAACCCCTCTGACTGCTGCGAGAGAGATGTTAAAGCGGGGAGATTCTGTGTGCCAGCCTTGCTGGATGTGCAGGGACTGGAGGGGACACGGGGGCTCCCGGTGGGCTTCGGTTTCCATGCGACAGAGGCTCCGTGGAGTGGAAGGGGACTCCATTCTTTCTCCTAACACAGCGACAGCCTTGTGTGTGTGTGGACCCTGTGTGTCTGTGTGCAAGGAGAGGTCTCGTCCACCGAGAAGCCAAAAATCTCTCTCAGCCTGAAAAGCTCCCTGACTTTGCGGAGCGCCGGCCCCCGCCGGCCGCCCTGGGCTGGCTCTCGGCGGGTGACCCCGGAAGCCGATATAAGTCATTTTACAAGTCATTGCTGGCCGGCTTTGGCTAGGTCCAGGATTCAGTTTGGACATCCCGTTGTTTGGGAGGCAACACCCTCCCTTGTCCCCCCCTCCTCCCCTCCTCCGGACTTTAAATGAAGGTGATAACACTGTGGGCAAAACACAGGCGCACTGAAATACCAGAAGCCAAAAGAAAAGCGGATCAACACTTTATCCCTTCATTTTCGTGTTTTTGTTATTATAAAACAAGTTTGAATAAGTTTATGACTGCTGTATAACAAGAGCAGGGCTCTGCAGACCAGGGGACCGGCCGAATTTCGGGTCTGGTAAATCTGTCTGTGCCTGTGTGCGCTCACACCAAAACACTGCCCACCCTGAGAGGAGACTTTATCAATTAAGGGGGAGGGAAAACAGTTTCTTGCTTTAATACACAAACCTTATGACTTAAATCAGCCATGAAATGCAGGGGGCTTTCAAAAGCGTTCTTGTTGTTTGGTTGTTTTGATTTTAAAAAAAAATATGAACAAAAGAGTGTGAGAAATTAATTTTGCCATTTGATTCAAAAGCACAAGTCAAGGATCAGGTTCCACTGCTTTAGAGGAAGCTGCAGGGCTGAAAGGGAAAGCCGTGCAGCTCGTATGTCTGTACAAAGCAGAAATATAAAGGCAGACTGAGAAAGAGAGGAGGGAAAAAAATCATAGAGAAACGTCTTGAAACTGAGAGACTCTAAATCATTCAGCCATGGCAAATTCAAACACACAAAGGAGGGGATGCTAAATTAACAGTGCTTTTTACATAGAGCCCAAATAAAACTGTAATCAGCGACGCGTTACTTTTCATTAAGCGAGTTTGACAGGAGCATATTCAGCCTCGACAAGGGAACAGGAGCGAAGAAATATACGGCTCTCCCAGCCCGAGTCATAAGATAATTCCTTAAGCTCCATTAACAACTCTTAGCCGCAGGAAATGGGCTCCCTGAAAACATCTCCAAATCTAAAAGCTTTATCGACCTCTCAAACCTCTGCTGATGGTTCTATTTTTTTAAAAAACTTAGAGGCAAGACGTCCAGCAAGGTAATAGACTTTGACACAACACCTTCTTAACTAGAGAGAGAGAGGCAGAGAAAACGAGACCTTAAATGATATTTAAAAGGCAGCCAATTAAGATTTAAAATGATTGTCTCCTGAGATTATGCATGCAATTTATGTCATCTACTTTTTTTTCCCAGACATGCATGCAAAATTGCAATGGGGCATATTGCCTGTTCCTTAAATGATGATGATGATGATAATAATAATAATAGTAGAAGAAACAGTAACAATTAACAATCTGTGGCTATCTCATGTAATTGTAGATGCTAATCTAGGAAACAGCTAGTGTTTAGGTAACCCGATTATAGAGCACCTTGCAAGAGCCATCTTATTTATAGGTGTCTAATTAAAAGACAGATAGATGAAATGATTCACACATTATCCACTAATGTGTAGGAGCACATTTCTTTTCATCCTGAGTGAATATTTGACTATTAAAGTCACGTAATTAATTTATAGTCAAGCAACCCAGTGTAGCAGCTCCTTCCCACTGGCCACATGGAAAGGTGTCCAAGAAGATTTTGTCTTGGCAAGATTTCGATTATATATTTTTAAGATATAATGCTTCAGAAGGAGACTCTGACTTACTGCAGTCTTTTTGCTACACGTTAGCCTTTTCCATTTAAATCTGACCTTCAAATAATATGAAGGCTTGCGCGTGTGAAAGTGTATCCAGTTAAATGCCAAGAAAAGAGTTAATGCTCACATTGTACCATTTCATACAGAAATCCTGTAAAATGCAAGAAAATATTATAACTTGCTGATTTTGTGAGATATCAGAAACTGTTTAAATGAGTGTGATTTCTAGATGAATGAGGTGAAAAAGATCATTCAAACACCACTGTGTTTTGGCCACAGGTCAAAATGTTTTGGTTTTTGCCCCTTGGATGAAGTTAGTTCCGGCTACAAAGCAATGAGCTTGGATCTGAGTCCTGTGTCTCTTGAGGGCTGAGCATGTAATTTTGTCCTTTAAAAAAGTGAAGAATGGAGGAATGTTAATGGTCAAATTATACATTTTTATTTGCGTGGTAAAAGAAAAAAATAATAATTGTGCTTGTTCTTAAAGAGGAAGATATTTTTAATGGAATAGCTAATGGTCAAAACACCAGTCCTGAAATGTGACATCTGGCATGTTTCAACTCACATTTACTGTCAAAAAGGCTGTGAGGTGCTTAGGACTTGTGGGAACCATTCTTTTCATACTGCTTGTGAAATAGCATCACGGCAGATAATAATCCTAGATTTGTAGACCCCGCCCAAAAAGCAGTCTTAATATACACAGCAACTATATATGTCTGGAGGCAGTTTAATACATAAATCATTGGTCTCCTGTACCATACGACTGTATAGCAAAACCTGAATTTGGCTTAGACCTTGAAGACACATTTAACATAGCCTGAAGAACCAAGGGAAGAGGAAATGCTTGGGAGCAACTCAAAAGAAAATGATAGTAATTGCTTCCCAGTGTGCCCCCACTCCAATGAGAAATGGGACTGTTTTCAAGGAGGAAAGAAAGAAGTCTCCATGCCACCTAGAGAGAGTGCATATATTCAAACCCCGCTGGTATCCTACTTCCCACAGTGGGGAATGTGGTCTGGGCATGGGAACAGTGATTGACCTACTTACAGTGCTCAAGAGCTATTTCTTGTCCATCCCAGTTTAAGGAAAGCATGAAAATGAAGGCAATATCTTGAAGGAAATTGTTCTCTTAATGTTTTTGGGTTTTTTCCTGACATTAAAAAAATTCTTTTACTTATTCATTTGGCTAGACAAAACCGAGGGCATAAAAATCTTTTTCTTCTCAGTTTTACCTCCATTTCCTTTCTCCAAATCAGCATGTCATCATTTAAATTTTGAAATGAGTTTCAGCTGTAGATGGTGAGTATTTTTTCAGTGATTTAAGTGGAATCATAATCAGGTCATTTTTCAAAGACTACCTCAGAAATCCTGTCTGAAATACTGCAAAGGATGATGCTAGCAATGAAATGCAACCAAGGAAACACCTACTTTCAACAGTGCTTCTTTAATTTATATGACTCATATAGAATGCCAAAAAATCAAGCAATTATAAAAGATATACTTGAGATTTCATCAAATAGTTTCTTATGTGCATTGTATTGTGAAACAGGATTGAAACATTTGCTAGAAATATAGAACAAAGCTGAATAACCAACACTTTATTTATGTCCTTATAACAGGCGAAGTGCTACATCAAAGGCTGACGTGTCTCCTAAAGCTCTCTTCTCTATCATGGTATCTATTGATACTGGGCTTTAATGACCTGAGAAGTTATCCAGAATGAGTTCTGCTGTCCTCAGTATGAAAGTGCTCAGCTAACAAACAGGTTCACTATATTGGTATTTTTGCCAAGGGGAAAATTATTGGAAAGGTAGGACAGTGCTCAGGGAATGAGCTGAAGTGGAACACTTCCATGGCAGGAGAAATGAATAGAGGGAAGTGCTTGGGAATCCTCTGTGAGTGGGGTTCTTTCCTTCCTTCCTTCCTTCCTTCCTTCCTTCCTTCCTTCCTTCCTTCCTTNGGGTTCTTTCCTTCCTTCCTTCCTTCCTTCCTTCCTTCCTTCCTTCCTTCCTTCCTTCCTTCCTTCTTTCCTTCCTTCCTACAGGAAAAGTGGCCAGCCTGGACCTTACAGAAGGTATATAGAGCCCAGCATGATATTTTTCCTTCTGTCCTGGTTAGATTACAGCTCACATGAATGGTGTACATGAAGGTGATGTCACAGACGTCAGCCCTCATGACATTGGTTGTTGGTAGCCTTGTGAACAGAATGCTTTGCTTTTGAGACTTCACGCCATGAGGTTACCCTCTTTTTGAACGTTCCATCATCTCCCCAACCTCGTTACACGAATGGCTGACAAACCACAGGATCACAGAATATTCTGAGTTGGAAGTGTCTTGGTTTGAAAGACAGATGTCTGCTGAGGAAGGCAGGAGCCCCACCTTGGAATGGAAAATACAATCCACTTCCCTCCGAATTATTATAAATTTGAAATTAAGGGGCTTTCAGGCAAAGATATGAGGAATAGGAATAACAGGGGTTTTTTTACTAATACATATATATATAACAATATAATACAGAGACACTGGTTTAACCTGACAGAGTCAGGGGTACAACCTGGCACCCGGCCGGGCAGGGTGTTGGTAGCAGTCCGATCCGGTGGTAGCTGCAGTTCTCTTTGAAATGGTCTTGTTGAAGCAGTGATCTTGTAGAAAAGGTCTGGTCCTCCTCAGGAAGTCCAGTGGTGGTTGTGTAGCTCTTGTCCTCTGGGATCCCAGCAGGTAAGGCTGCCCATGCTGTTCCAAACCCCAGATTTTATCCAGGTGGGAATGCTTGGCTCCTTCCCCCTGGGCGGAGCATCTCACAATGGGATGGTGAGTCATGGGGCAAGGCATGGGCCCATTAACAGGAGATAGTCCGGAGGGAGGAGGCAAGGAACATCGCTGTACCTGGTCTCAACAGCTCATGGTAACTGTAACCCAGGACAGGAAGGAACCCGCAAGGGTCATCAAGTCCAACTCTTAAGTGAATACAGACCCATACAGGAATCGAAGCCACAATCTTGGTGTTACCGGCACCATACTGCAACCAATTAAGCAAAGGAGATAGAAGCTGGGAGATGTTGTCTTTTAGCCCAATGTCAAATATGTGATCAAATACTGATAACATCATTTTTTTGAGTCTTATTTGCCACGAACTCCAGTGTACACGACTTAATTTTTTGGTTACAGCCTTCAGAGAGAAATAAGTAGAAATCTGCTCACTTAGAGGACCAATCTCATAATCTTACAGGTAAAAGTAAACCAGATCTGAACCAGCCTGGACAGTCTTGTAGTCTGTTTATCGCAGGTAGGTTTGGCATACAGTAGTTGCAATAAATAGCAACCAAAAAAATAATGCTATCCATGCTGAATTTACTGGGGAAGTTAGGCGAGAAAGTCCCACCATGACAGAAGGTTCACTAGAGAAAAAAGAAAACAGGATGGGACCAGAGGATGGGAAGTTTTCATGATGGGAATTGAAGGGTCTTTATTAAGTCCATGCATCAACCTAGTACTGATTTCTGCCTTCATTTACACCAGACTTAGTCAGCTTTAACTCAGACTAGCTTCACTGGAGCTTCTCCATATTTATAATACCATATCAGACAGCAGGAAGGATCCTCGTGTGTGAAGGGTAAACCCCCTGCTGACACAGTTCCTGCATGTAAATCTGGGGGTTGAAAACACTCACAAAGTACATGAAGGAACCTCACAGTATGTAACTGGCTTAGATTAAGGATTTTAGATATATAAATGGAGTACTCTAGTGAAGCAGGCCAGTTCATGTCACTTCTGTATTAAATTGAAGCAAATGGAATCAACAAATGTGGAGGCCAGAAGTCAGATTCTCAAACTTACTTCCAGGTTTACTGTCAAACATTTCCACTAAGCCTCTTTCCTCTGACAAGTAACACAGCAGAGAGAAACATCAAGAGTTTTCTCTTCATCTTCCCATCTGGAGGAATGCAAAGCCTCTCTTGGTTGACGGAACCGTGAAGGAAAGAAGGACTCTTTCTCTTCTCCCCTCTGCTGCCACATGACCTAGTCTGTAAAAGGTCTTCAAACACAACTATTCTCTTGCTATGCACAAATCTTTGCTGCTGCTCTTCCTTTGCTTGAATTTTTCTTTTTTAGGAGAAGTGATGAAAAAAGAAGAAAAATCAGGTAGGAAAAAAGTGTCCTTCACTTGAACCTGTACTCACAGGTGCAAGTTTGTGCTTACCACTGTGGATGGGAGGCATTGTCAGTACTGGGCTGAATTCTGCAATTTTGAACAACCGTGTAAAACAAAGGTAATCCTGGAAATAGCCACAACACATCCATTTCACACACTCATTACCTTTAATGAAATAAACTTTGCCAAGATCTTAAAGTAAGACTTTTGAATTGAAATGAAGGACATACAAAAATTATAATCCACTAAAAAAAAATAGCAAGAGAGAAAGAGCCAATTTGGCAAGCTGACTGAAGAGGAAGGAACTTAAAACAAAATGCTCAAGTGATTCTGATAAGTGAGCCTTGTCCCGTGGTAAGAGCAAAACAAAAGGCCACGAATACCAAATCCTGATGCCAAACTATGGATGAGCAAGATGCACAAATCAAGCCTGAATTTTCCACCAGTACACCATATCTCATCTTATTCTGTTGTGAATCTCCATTACAATAAAGAAAAAGCTGAAAAGCAAACAAACAAGACAGAAACTGGGTTGTGCATCAAGAACATAAAATTTCCTAGTTGCTGGAACTGACTGATAGAGATCTGGGAGAATGGGACTGCAGACATACAGTATGAGTAGGAAGAAAGCAAACACCATAAGCAGATAATGCTTCAGCCTCTTGAAACATGTCCATCACTGCTTCCTGCAAACACCAAACTCCTGCTTTTGGAAAAGCTTTAATTAACTATGCATACACCATTCTGTCATGTCATCCTTCTCCAGTTAATAGCAATAAAAAAATAGGCTTGATATGGTATGTGTAGAACTAAATTACAGCTGCCACTACTTCAAAGCTATAGTTTCTTAATCCTGAAGATCATAACTGGGCCAATTATATCACTGAAAATTCCCAGTTTTTAATCCAGGCAAACAGTATTATAATATCAATCTGAAAACCAGAGTCACAGTGCATGGGAGAATCAGCCTATTTACTTATTGTTCTCTCTGATCAGCCTCATAAAGGGATGGTTTGGGCTGAATTTTAGCCCAGTTTATGCCTTTATGAGAGTTATGTCCCAAGCTGACTACAGCTACATCAATATCCCAACTCCTTGCAAACATCCCCAGCTCTTCATAACCTAACTTCAGGCCTGGATGCTGAAGAACGAAGAGGCTGGTTACTCTTGAGTGTGAGGGACCCCACAGGGTGGGGACAGTGTGATGTGTCTTGAAGTCTTCTCAGTGCTGCTCCCAGGATTGCTAGAGAAGGGATGCAGCCCATTCTTGACAGGCTGTGAGCAACTTCTGACATCCTCCTCTCTCTAATCCCAGTGGTAGGGCACATAGGGACAGAGCGGATCAGGGACATTTCATTTTGTGATGCATCACTTACAGGAGAGCGGTGAAATGCAATGTTCTGTTCACTGAAAGCATGCTCCCAAATTTGATACAAAGTCAGATGAACACAGGAAGAGATTCTGCAGACCAAGAAATAACAGCAGCTTGTTTTTCCCAGTGGGTGTCTGCTATGTGAGGCTATGTATATGGAAGAGGTACAGATGAAGAAGGATTCTTGCAAAGATAGCTGCAGAGATTCCTCTATTGGGCATACCTCATTTCGGCTGCAATGCCCCTGAGGTTGTTATTTTCAAGCAGTTGGCTCTGTAGATGGCCAGGAGAAATGGGATGGGAAGTATTGTTACAGAGCTGTGATAGCTGCTGCCAATGAGGTAGCTGACTGGTAGACAGATAGCTCTACAAATAGGACAACATTAAGTAAAGGATGTAAGGAAGTGTTTTATTTTCATTCCATTGCCTTTAACTGCTATAAATTCTTCAGGCACTGAGATGTAAGGAGACAAGATTCTCGGCCTTCCTCTTGACTTATCCTGATTAATGCTCTGCCAGAAGGAAGTAATATATTAATTGTTTGTGATCTGGAAAAGGATAAGTTCCTGACTTTGCGTATGGTACCAAAACTGAGTCAGCTAATGCAGTCTTAAAGGCAGGCTTTGGCACATTTCTCACCAGTGAGACTTCCTGAACTGAAGAGGCACGTGTGGCCATCATTATTGCATCCAGCTTCCAAAAAGGATGCCTCCTTCTTCAAAGCCAGAGCCAAGAGAGTGAATCCCCTCCACATGCAGATCCAAGTGTGGGATAAAAACAGAAGGTACTTTAGTGTATACCCCATGTCACCAAATATTTTTGTGGCAACAGTAAGACTAATTTAAGACTGAATATGTTCAGTGACTACACTCTGCAAAAACACAATACACACTCTTAATCAGTAACACATTATCTAACAGCTTCAGCAATGACAGGCTGCCACATGTGTTGGGGGTTTTGATTAAAGGCTGGGCAATTCTCTGAGAAATGTGAGTTAATCACTTTGGACCATTTTACTACCTTCACTTAGAGCTGTTTCTGCAGCAAGTTTCACTGTATGCTGCTGCTAAAGTGCAAAGTGGTTAAGCAGGTTCTTTATCCTTTTAGATCTGGGCCTTGACACTTGCATAAATAATACTGATGAAAAAGCTTTGCTCAGACCAGACTAGGGCATCCCATCCCTCCTTTCTTCCTCTGCAAGGTCCTGAAGATTCTGGTTGAAGAAACAGGCAATTATGAAGACCATATTGATACTAATTTTGCTTTAAAAGTTCAGTATTTTGTTCCTCTTGAATGCTGTTTTCTCCTGTAATTTGTTCCTGCCCACCGGGTCTTGGCCCTGCCCCTTTGAAGTCCACGGAAGGAAACAAGTATCACAGAATCTGCTCACTCTCACTGTGACCCATCATACATGTAATTTGCTTTAACTGAACTGCACTGAACTTGCCTACCAGGCAGACACATAAATGCCAATCATGATCTACATTGTTTAGTGCAGTTTGACAATATTAGGACTACAGGTTAGGAAAGAAGTGAGCTAGTAATTTAGGGTGGGATTGTTGTGCACTAGGAAAGGTGCATGGTAAATCATGCATAGTGCTTTGTATAACCTTGTCTAGTTTAAGCAATATCAATTTCTTGATTACCACAATTTCTTACCTTGATTATATAAAGGAAAAAAAACCCCTACTTGAATTGTGTCAGATATTTGCATGAACAGATCTCTGTAAGTGGAAAAGGAAATGTTTCTGCTGGGCATACTTCTGAATTTTTTTCTCATTCTTTTAATATAGATATTTGAACTTGTTCCCTAACAGATACACATCAGCAAAAGCTAAATGAAATAAACTATGTAAGCTGCATACTTTAGTTTTAATAAAATTCAGTACATTGAATTTATTTTTAATAAATTTAAGTATGGCATAAGATAAAAACTGTGTGCTTTAATACATATAGACAGACATATATATTTACAAACCTTGCTTAAGCAGTCCTCTCATTTTCTTGCAAAGGCCCCAAAGGATTCAAATGACCTATGGCAAGAATTCTTTTAAGGTAATCACATAAGAAAGACTAAGCAGACGGAAATACATGGTCATTGACTGTAAGATCAAACTCCCCAGTGAGTCCACTGTGAACACCCAGTCCATACTGAAATGGGGTTTTATTCTTCCTAGTCTGTATTTTGTACCAAATGTGTGGTTTCCATTTGAAAGTAAAAATGCATACTGAGTCATGAGATTATTGGTTTTGAAAACAGAGTTAGAGTAAAAATTCCTACTTCTAAGTTTAGGGTCAGGTACTTAAAAATAATTATTATTTTTCTATTAGCAAATTCCAAAGTTATAATTGGAATACAATTTGAATTCAGTCACAGTAGTCCCACCTAAGGGTAAAGAAGCTAATTCAACTGAAAGTTGAAGCTCTCACTTTTCACAGTTCACACACTCGCTTCCATTTTTAGATTTCTTTGGGTTTGTAAAACAATTTTTAAAAATCAGATGGGCTTTTATGCTGCCATTTCTAGCAATTTTTCATTCATTACTGCTCATGTTTTAATTATTAGCACAATTCAGATATAGTGATGGCTTTATAGTCTCTAGGAAAGAGAGTAAAACTAAAAAGTCTTAAACAGTTTAATTATAAAGCAAATAAACAAGTACAGTAAAATTCACAGATTTTTCCCACAAAATCAATTTTACAGTGGACCAGTAATATCAGTGACTCCACTATTATATTTTAAGGGACTGATGATGCAACACTGTCCAAAATTCTTAAAGATTATTTACTCTTTAGACCTTTTCAGGTGTACAACTGATTCACTTGTCACAAAAAGTTTGATTTCCAAAACTGGGAACTCAGTAATTGCCTGCAGTTTTGATAGGAGTTTTGCTGAGCCCTGCAACCCAACTTCATAGGAGGGTTCAGCCACAGGTAGCCAGACTGTGGTTTTGATCCTACAGAACAAAAATCCTCATTAAAACATTCTTTGAAGTCCTGGCCCAATGTTTTACAAATACAGCTTGATAAGTTGGGGTACAGGAGTTTGGGAATCCAAGGAATGTGAACATCCAGAAAAATTTATAGAAATCAGCTGGTACCTTATATATTGTTGACTTTTCATTACAGATGTTGTTGCTATTTGACAGTTACATACTGTACATAATTAATTTGGTTCTTTTCCCTGTAATGTACATGACCTGATTGTAATTTTCACAAATTAGATCATTTTTCATAATTATTCATCATATTATTTATGTGAACAAATATAAGGCTATGTCTTCAAATGCAGAGCAGATATTGTAAACCCATAACCCTGACCTCTTCTCTGGATACTCTATAAATAGGAGCAAAGCAAAAAATATTTCAAAGACTTTGAAATTTTAAGGGAAAGCAGAGAATGCTTTAAGCAGAAAAAGGCAGTAGACACAGGAAAATTAGGACATCTTATGCTTTTCCTGCTATTATTTCCAAAACTTTCCTTTTTCAAAGAATTATGTCTGACTACACTCACAGACAGAAGATCAACAAATAGTTTGTGTTTCTTTTAACACATCAAAGTCAACAGAAATACAGGATTTTAAACATTTCAAAAATCTTAGGTTTCTTTGCAGTAACTAAAGTGTCTCATCCTAAGCCAAAGGAAGTATGTGGCTTACTGCCTCATCTTGGATCCTTACTTTTAAAATTTCAGCTTTTTCATTGTGCCCCACGGAGAATTTGTTCCTGCATAATGAGAAGAGTGGGGAAACCACCTGCAGAGGAGTAAAAAAATAAGGTGCTTCACCTAATCAACTCTAACTTCCTCTATAGCCAGTGGAAAGAGACGCTTCCTATGGCAGGTCCTCTGATCTCCAGTATCCACGATGGCTTAGAGGAATCCCACTCAGGGGCTTGCTGTGAATTTAGGTAAGTACTTTCCAGGGCTTTCCTACACAGTGGCTGTTACTTCATTCTAACATGTTGGTCATGGGTTCAGGTCTGTCTGAATACAGATCTGTTTATTTAGATTCTTTTTAACAGCACCCTGAAGGATGTCCCAGGAGCTGACCTGTACAGGAGACCTCAGCAGAACTGCCGCCTCTGAAGCTTTGTTTGAACTGAGAAATAGGCTTGTGCCTTCACTCTCCCAGTCCCTGTCCCTTTACTACCCACAGCACGGGATTGCTGCAGCAGATCTTGGCTCCCTCCTTGCTTGTTCAGTTTTCCTTCAAGAGCAGAATAGGGTGTACAGAAGAAAGAATGAATTGTCTAAGCATACAGGTGTGCTGCCCTAACATTGGGGGGCCAGGATATGGCACCCGTGGGTAACTCAGCATGGCTGGAGCTCCCTCCCAGCTGCTCCAGCAGCACTCTCAAACTTCTCTTAATCCAAACACAGAGCTCCCAGCACTGGTTCAGACAAAATGCCTAAGTATAAAATAATCTGGACACATGGCGGCCACTTCCCTGTCTCTCCCTGGACAGCAGTCTCCTTTGAGCCGGTCTGTGTCTTTTGCTCTGGACTTTCCACAAAGCAACAGTTGAGAGGGTACAGCATTAATCTTCACAAGTAAAGCTGGGAGCTAAACACCCCTCACACCCGTTGAAATAAGGGAGACATTGCTAGCATACCTCTCCACCCTGCAAGGCCTGCTATCAGCATCCTGCAATCCTAACTGGCATGCTGCTACTTCTTCCCTTTCCTGCTAGCTTGCAACTGTGGCGGCTGATCAGGCTGTGTGAGAAAAGTCTTTGCTTTGATACCACACAAAAGGTTTTAAAGTGGAACACACCGCAGAATTAGGAAGGGTGGATTGGCTTGCTTTCATGAATCATTATCTTCTCTTCTTCTCCCTCCTTTCCCATGCCCCTTATCACTCATCCTGGTTCTGGACTGGCACTGTTCCCACTAGGCACACTGTTGTTGTTTCTTCTCTCAGTTTCTCACTGTCACTGTTCTACATCCTCTTATACCCAAAGAAACTTCCCTGCCTCAACTTCAGTTCCAACTTCTCTTTTTTGCCCCCAAATTCCATTCACTCATAACAATGGTAGCTGTAAATAGCTCCCAAAAGCTCAGAATGCCTTCTCAGATAATTTCCCTTAAATGGCCCTACAAAAAAGAAGAAAAAATATCTATGTCTTTCCTGTTCACTACCTGAGGAAAAGGGGTATTTTGAACCTAACATGAGGACAAATGAAGGCAAGCAGTGATAAGTGGGGAAACCTGCTGCCAGCTCCTTACTGGCCATGCTCTCTTGTGTCAGCTTCATGCCTCCTACTCCTCCAGAATGTGAACTCTGCTCACTGCTGCTTATTGTCCACAGGCTGCATTTGTTCTGCACAGATGAGTGCACTGAGGCTTTGGGAGATTGGCTAGAGCTTGTTGGGGGGGTCTCTGAATGTGAGGAGACCACTTCATTGATCCCTGGGATCTAGACTTCACTCTGAAGTCAAATAGTCCTGGTGTGTTGACTGCCTTTTAACTCCTTCTCAAAACGTAGGGTTTCTTTGCGAGGTCAGTTCAAGAGGAACAGAAGTTAGCTGAATGCTGGATAGTAACAAACAAAAGCTGAGAGCAAAAGGCTGTACCAGGGCCAAGTCAGGATCACTACCAGGGATTTTTACTTTGCAAACAGAAAGTTGTAGGAACCCCAGAGTAGAAACAGTGACAGGAAGACTCCAATGACAGGTCATGGTACAATGCTGAGACTTGCAAAGCTGGCAGAAATATTTGCTGTCAAGAGAAGCCTGAAACTGCAGCTCATTGGCCGCTAAGGAAACATTTCTATGGGGTCTTCAGGAAAAGGGTCCCTGCACAGGGGGGCTGAGATGAATCTGCCCTGAGCACTTCCTCTAATTGCTTCTAGTGCTCTGTTTGAACAGCAGTGCTGTAATTTTGAATGCCTGATAGAGGGAAGACCTTAGGTTCAGATATAGCCAAGGATTTTATATAAAACGAGGGCTGAACCTATCCCCATCCTTCAGGTGCAGCAGAAGGAGCAACCAAACCTTTGTTAGGCAGTGGAAGGACAAGAAGCAGGGAGCACACTGCCCCAGCCTCTTCTCCCACTTTTGCAGGGGGATAGAAGTTGCTCTAACTCAGCTGTTTCTGTGGGTCAAAATGCAGAGGCCAAGGGTGCTCTGGCACCAGCTAACTTGGTCCACCAAAACACTTGGAATAGTGTTTTTCACTTATTATTCCAAAATACTTGGAAAAGTAACCCATGGAAAAAAAAAAAAGGAGTTTTGCTGTTTTAGTGAGCTGGTGTGACTTAGCAAAGGAACCGAAAAGAGCAGGCAGAGATCTACAGCTGGAAGCTGAGACAGAGAGGAAGAGCAGGAGAAGGAGGATAGGAAGCCAGGATGGGGTATAAAAGATTTCCTCCTTTTGTGTGCAGTAAGACACTGTGGGCTCAACTGCCTGTAATACCAAAGCCTTGGGTGAAATTACATGCCCATTTCAAGCTGACAGACTTGTTCACTGACACAAGAAGAAGGAAGTCTCCCAGTTTCAAGGCCCCAACTGCTTTGTGAGATCCTGTCACACAGTTGTTTGTAACCCTTCTCTTCCTTTCCTTCAGGTTTTTTTGTGGAAGACCAATTTTCAGAAATCAGATCAGAATTAATTTAGTAATAGAAGCTTTCAGAAAAGGGTTTTGTGGATGTGGTAACCTTGTGCACCTCGGGTTATTAATGACTTAATAATTTTGCCCTGCTTGCTTTGCTATGAACAGGCACACTGATTAGAATCATAAAAGATGACCAATAGGGGAATGCATAGGGGAGGCAGCAGGACTTTCAAAAGAACGTTCACCGGTTTTGTAATTTAATAGAGGCAGAGACCTCTTGTATCATCACCTGCCAATGATGATATAAGGCAGGAATCATACAAACATCATCAGGATCCTCAGGATATCTCTTTGTTTGTCTGTAAGTCTGGGTCTCATTTTTGAGAGAGAGAGCAATTTGGGTATCTGTCTACGTTTCACTGCTTTGTAAGGGTCTTTATGGTCTTAGTCTGAAAAGTGACGAAGCATCAGAAACATGTGTTCTGCTTCTACAAGATGCAGTCCATGGCTTTGTTCTCGTTCCTGGTACTGGGCCAGACTCCCTGATGCTGCCGAGTTCCCAAGACAGTGAGGGAGCTGGTTATAGTTTCCTGGTTATCTGAGTCAGCTGCTGCAATGTATATACACCAGATGACAATCATCCCACAAGGGACTGTTCCCCAAGCTAAGAATAGCTGGAGCACCGAAAAGAGGGGACTATAAGGGAGGAAAGCTGTCCCAGTGTCTGCACTGAATGGACCAGGTTGCAGCTTGTACAGCTTTATCATAATTAATAACAAAAGTGATAGGGACAACAGGTCTGTAATCTTGGCAGCCCTTCAGCATCTGATCAGCCTCATTCGATATCTTTAAGTAAGTCAGATCTAAAGCACTAGAGCAATCAGGCTCCTGTCAGAGGTGAAAGAGGGTGTCTCTGAGTCTGATCAGAATAAAAAGCTTGTCTCCTTGGAATAATGTCAAGTAAACCCACCAGCTTCCGAGTATGAAGAACCCACCACACCCTTAGGAATGAGCTAAAAACAAAGGCTTTCATTGCACCGCTTAGTACCTTGGAATAACCTCTTCCTTCCTGAGACAAAGGGCACGGAGTTAGGGACTTCTGCCCACACAGGAGCTTTCCTGCTCACAACTCTCAACAGCCCAGGCAATGCCTCCTACTTTGCCAGCTGAACAGCACAATGCTCTGCCAGCAGAGGCCACCCCATGGTGCTGGGAGATAGATACCTGCTCCTCCTGCCACCAGACCTTGTGCGTTTTCTCTGTTTCAGTTGCAGGAGTACCTGTTAAAAAGCTTTAAATACCTGAAACAAATATACATTTGCATCCAATAAGCTGCTCGATAAGGATCTCTTGTTTCTTCTTGATATCTTTTCCTGTGTAACTTTCTCAGTAGTACAACATGGACCATATTCAACCTTTTGAGTCATACATGTAAACAGTTCTTTGCCCTCTATGCTTTAGATAGACTAATGCTCTGCTTAGTCGCCAGTGACAATTGTCATTTGAGTATCTGGGCAAGACAAAACAAGCAAACTGTCAAAAGACCGCAAGTTAGAAATGGCAAACTTGCACCTTCTGATTTTCCATTTACTAAAATAGGACTGCATGGCCAAAGTCCACTTTGAGCTCCATTTTCATTATGCGATTGCTGTGTGACATAAAAACTAATTTGCTTCTTTATCGTTCTCAAGTAACTGGATGATAACCAAACATTTAACAGGAGTGTGGCAAGGCCATCTCTCCTGCTCTTCATGCCAAGGTAACAAAGCCAGTAACTTTCATACTGAGGTGCAGTTGAAGTACAGCTACTTCAGACTTTCTAATCCACAGCCACCTTGAATTTATTGTCTTACACAAGTACTAATAGCTATAGACTAACAGCTATGTATGTTCTAAACTGTCCAAAGTTACAGTGCCTGTCCTGGAGAAACTTCTGCCTTTTTACAGGGTACTCTTACGGAATTGCTTGTGAAACACATGATGTGGCTCTTTAATACTTGCTGAACAAAATAAGCATTTCATAACACTCATTCTCACTAAAGAGGTGTTATTCTCTACCAAAGGCACAAGAAAGAAGCCTGAACAAAGACCTTGGTGAATGAGAAAAACAGGTAAAATATCTTTTGAAAGATGGAAATCCTTAGCTCTGAGTATAAATTCAGGTCTGTGGCAATTTGTAAGTCTTTAGAGGCTCGAAACAGGAGTTATGGCCTGGGTTATGTTGTCAGCCATCCCAGAGACCTGGACTGGCCTTCTTGAAGTAAAGTCTGAAACTGTAGGTCAAAACATGTCCTTTGTACACATTTGAAGTTGGAAACCTGTTTTTCTAAACATTTCTTCTGAAATCCCTCATTTCTATTCAAAAGCAGTAGTAACAGATAATCCAGGTTTCAGTTTTACGGCAGCATTATGATTAATGTCTTTGTATATATATTCTATATGTATGTTTTATTAAATATCCTCAGTAATTTATGCATGAAACAACACACTTTCTGTTCCTTTGAAATAGTGGTGATACTGAGTATTTTTCAATCCTATTCTGATTTGATGGCAGCAGGCTCTTGTTTTCCTCCTGTTAGCAATCAGCTAGACTATTCAATTTGTATCCACTTGACAAAGTTAATATTTGTGCCTAATATGATCATTGTACTATCAAATATAAATAGACTGTCACAGTCATTCCTCAGAAAAGCAAGAAGACTGAGGGGAACATCTGCCAACCTATTGCTCCTTCTGAAAGTAGAATTCTTTATTACTCAATGGAGTTTACAGAAGATCAGTGGTACATATGAATTAAAACCCCTGGCACATGTGTTTATGATCATTTTTATTTGACTTAGCTCATAATTCAGACATCCCTATTCTTTTCAACAGTGCATTATATTTTCTTTTCCTCTTTCTTTTCAAGATTTGGTTTACTTTTCACAGGTTTCCAAATCTGTCATGTTCCATGTGGAAAGTAAATATCAGGATTTCTTTGTCCTGCTGTGGAATTGCTCAGGTGACTCATTAAGATGAGAGCACACTCGTTTTCTGAGAGAAAAGAAGACCACATCCTAGTTTTGATGTTTCTAGCATAAAAATCTCCAAGTGCCATTAACAGTCCTTCCAAGCTCAAAAGCAAGAACTATTAACAAAATCTTGACACTTTTGTGTTTCCTTTTGACAATTTCCTATTTAATTGATCATTAAGGCGGAGAGCACACTCGTGCTCTGTCCTTGTCCCTCACAGACACAGATCTCTTTATAGCACCAGCCCCCTGCAAGACACACACGCAGCCTCTTCAAGGCTCCCTGATCCCTACAAACCCCCACGCCGTCTGAACCATCAGCCCTGGGAAAGGAGGGGTTGCCTTGCCCTCCATGTGGCAGCTGCTGCATTTGTGAGGGAACAGATGGACCTGGCAAGGTCCACTTGGGTGCTCCATCTACTCCAGTGGGTCAAGTTGGATGCTGTGCTGCAGGGAACCAAGAGTAAAGGCTTAAACAAACACTGGAGCATGGCCTGGAGCCCTGGCTGGAGCTCTGGCCTGTCCCAGTGTCAGACAAGGAGCCTGTGCTGTGGCTTGCAGGGTGCTTCTTCTGTTGGCAGTGACCATGTAAACCCTCACAGATAAAGGAGGAAAGGTGATCTCTTTCTTACACCTGGTTGTAGGTTTGCAGCACGAGTCCAACACAGGACAAAAAAAATCGCTTTTTTTTGCAGGTTACAATCCTATCTTTCAAGAGAAGGTTATAGTCCTCAGTCACAGGCTATTGCTTTCGGAATATCCTCCTTGAGGAGAGGTAAAACTGTTTTGTAGCCATCTAAGGGAAAACCTCAAGGATTAATGGCACAAAATGAGCTTTCTAGCACTTTTCATTTACATCACGGTATATTCATGATTTAAAGTTCACAGGCACATAGAGAGCTGTGACAAGTGTCATGTCTGAGCGTGGCTGTGGTGTCACTGTCAGCCAAGCTAGTTTGCAGTGGTAAGGATATGGCCCTGTGTTTTGCATGCATTTGTGTTATTTTTCACATGGAAGCTTCCTTTTATAAATATTTGCAGGTTCACACAAAATGCACATGAAAATACATACACAGAAGGCAACACACGCACATCCACATAGGTAAATCTCCCAAATACCTAAAAACACCTGCTTCTTTTAAACAATCATCACTACACAGGAACAGTATTTTCTGCACGCTCGGTGATCATAAAGTACCAGTTTAATGTGCTGTGTGCTTTATCTATTCCTGTGGATTTGACAAATAGGTTATTTCCACTGTTTTTGTTAAAACAACACGAACCTGATTTCTTCGAACTCTGCATTTTTCACATTTGGAAGTAAGTATCCCTTAAAAACAATCATCTTTTGCAATAATCTTATTTCATATCTTCTTATTCCTCAGTGGGATGAATTGCTCATGCAGCTGGCAGCATTTAGCTTTATGTTTGCATACCCAGTGATGTGGCCAGGTTTCATAATGTTGTGAATACCAAACCATAAAACCGCTTTTCAAAAGCAAATTCATAAATGCACTCATGCATACCTTTTTGAGTTATGAGGTGGCTGCAGATTTGGCAGTGCTGACTTGATGCAGTTTTGACAGGTTAGGTTAAAGGATTAAGTCTAGTCTGTCTTCACTTTGCCCTGGCTCTGACACACTCTAAAAAAAGTTGTAGGCTGGCTCTGTGCCTAGTATGACCTCTACATCTCCTCAGAGTGACAACACTTCCCTTTAAGGCTCTCCAAAGGTCAAGGCAGATAACTTGTTGAGTCTTCCAGATACTTTCTTATCTGTGGCTCTTCCTCCTAACCTCACACAGTGGAAGAAATATGCAAAACCTTGCAGGAAAACAAATAAGGCTTCATAAGGAATAACCAGCACTAGATAAATATATCTATCAACCTTTTCTTTATAATACAATCCTTATTTACAGCAAACATCTGAGATCACAGGTCACTAAAATCAGATATGTGTTCCATAAAAAGAGATCTCATAGCCCATCTTCTTTTTGCCCTGGCTAATTTGCAATTGAAAGCAACTTTCAAGCACTTAAAAAGAGCTGGGGAAATAATGATATGATGACAGAAGAGTACACTTTTACAAAAAAAGCCTGTGGTGTTTGTTTAACAACTGCTCACCTTTGAGAGAAAAATAATGTGAACAAATATGGATGATAAGCTCAGCCTTTTATTCTGGCAATATGCCAAAGACTTTTACAGAGAAGCATTGGTGTATGCAAGATTCATAGAGGTTAATAGATTTTAAAAAAACAGAATATCATCTGTTTTTCTGTATGATTTATCTATTAATTTCATCTAGTATTGTGTTTAGGAAAGAGAAAAAAACCTCAACATTCAGTTTTGATGCACAAGTTCAAATTTAAAAAAATAATAATCTTTCTATACATAGTGTTATCAGTTTATATTCTAATTACTGGAATGGGTACTTTTGTCTTATGAATTCAAGTGCCTTACTGAAAGGAAACACTTTTGGTAGTTAGAGAACTATATACAGGACACATACATCTCTTGAGTATGAGTCTTTAAGAGAAGCTAAAAACTTTAAGCTTCCTGTAGGTTTGGTTGCAAAGTGGAATTTTCTGTCTGTAAAATCATTCCTACAGCTCTTCTCTGAGCATTCTGCAATATTTTACAATTTTTTTTGAAGAATATATATCAGACTACATTTTGGCAATGGTGTCGGTAACTTTGTGGACAGAGAGAACACAGCTCTCTGCCCCTGTTCCATGATTTCTTGTTTGTAAATCCACAGACTTACACTAATCCTCTTGGCTGTAGCACCAGATGAGAAAATACTTCCACTGAAAAAGTATTATTACCTTTCCAGGCTCAGTGCTTCTCAAAGTATTCTCTCTCTAATGATAAATTTTGCATTTTTTTCCCTATGTGGTGGCCTTACATTTGGTTATATTAAAATACGCATTATTTTTTCCCCAGTTGATTAAACATTTAAGAGGATCATGTACAGAAAAGCCAGCATCATGATTTTTTTACCACAGGTTCTGTTTTTGTGGCACCTGGAAACCTTGTCAACAATTCTTTTATATTTCTTATATGCTTTTGTCAATGATTTACAGCTGCACTGGAGCAAGGACTGGTCTGCGTGAGACCTCAGTGGAAGCACACTTGACTGTGATACTCTGGTAATTACTCTGTTGGATATTTATCATTCACATATCACATAACATATCGTCTTATGATAGTGAGAAATTTGCATGGTAATATGTGAAAAACTGTACAGATATTCAGCCTGAACAGAATAATAAAGGTACCTTTAATCAGCCCGTCATCTCTTAAGAAGGGAAATGAGGCCAGCAAGAACTGTTTTATGTAAAAAAATAAAAGAAGTCAACTGAAAGGAATTGTAATCTCATCCTTTATTTTTCATATCAGTTATCTCGTTATTTTGATAAACTCGATGTCATCTTTACAGGTTTATTCCAATGATCATTTTAAAGCACAAATTTACTTGCCATCCTTTAGAATTTCCCTGCCATTCTGAAATTTTAAAATGTCACCAGGAACAACCTTCACAATTATTTCAAAACTCTTGGATTCAAATGATAAAGATTCCTTTGTGAAAAAGCCCTTATTGTAGTTGCTTAACTTGTTTCTGAAGCCCATTTATTTCTAACAGTGCAAATGACTTTGTGACCAGGGTTTTTTTCTCTTACAGAGCACCTGAAGTAAGAAGTTATAAACCCAACTTAGAACATAGCTATAAGCCCAGCTGCTGACGTATTGATTTCCCCATATTGTTGTTTGAACCTACAAATGCATGAGCTCAGACTCAGGTCACTTTGGGGCTGGGTTTCTGTCCCTTTTTAGAAGAAGAAGTGCAAGGAGAGGGGGAAGGAAAAAATACCATGAGGTTCACCATCTGAGGTTTTGGTTGCTTTTTTTATTTCTTTAAGCATTGCCAAAGGCAATGGGTGCTTCATGGGCTGATGGAGTGTGAGGATAAGAAGGTGTCAGCCAGGGCAGGGGCTGGGACAAGAATGCCCATCTTCCTGCAGCGCAGGGACACAAGTGTGCCCTGCTCCCAGCAAGTGTGAGACCCATGCTGCCACGACTTGCTCCTCAGCAAGGGGTGCAACACAAAAAGTCCAACACCCGCATGTTTAAATGCAAAGAGGGTAGATTTATATTAGATATTAGGAAGAAAATCTCTGAGACAGTGGCACAAGTTGCTCGCAGACATGGTGGATACCCCATCCCTGGAAGTGTGTACTCCACTAAACAAGCACCAAAAATAGTCCCGTATGCACATTGTCCCCACAGTGTAAAGCTCTTGCTTCCTTGAGTACATTTTGGAGTCACTACCTAGCAGATACACTGATGTTTAGCAAAGTACTGAGGCTCAATACCATATATTCTGCTTGTCAGTCTACACCCAAGAAGATCCAGAGAGTGAGATTTAAATTTTCTTTTTAAAGAGCTTGCACATCCTTAAATCTAATTATCCTATGCACCTGAAAAACAGTTTCTTGAACTTAAGTACCATCAATTATGATTCAAGAGAAGTTTTAAGCAGGCCAATTTCTACATGGAGTTATTATCCAGCGTGCATTGCTGAGTGTAAAGAGGACAATGGTTCAACAAGGAATAAAAATGAATTTCATGTTTTAACATTAGAAAGAGTAAACAAGATCATGTATTAATTAAATAAAAGACTAAACAGGACAAACCTTTGGAACAACAGACATAACATTTAAGAATAAAATCAACATGGCAGGGTAAAGGTCGGAGAAGATCAAGTAAGACGCTAATAGTTGTGCTTTTTCCATTTTCTTATCGATCAATATTATGTTTTTCCCAGTGAAAATGCAACAGCAGAGTTATTGCTGACCTTTTTCTCACCCTTCCATTGCGTATAAAATCACAGCAAAATAACAAACAACTTCATAAGCTGCAGAATTTTTTGAGTCAAAAAGCCTGTGTCCAAAAAAACAATTGTTTAAATGATGCATAGTAAAAAATGCTCTTTCCATGGTAAAAAGTAATCTACCTCTCTCCTAATTACACATGTGAAAAACTTTGTGCCAGCTTAAAAGTCAATAGTTACACATTTTTTTGGCAAAATTCAGCAATAAACTTTGCTAGCATTTTAAATAATTGACAGGTCAAATACAGTCTCAGTAACAAGAATCGGAATTAAATATATATTTCAACGAGAACTAAACACATATATATTTCACTTATTACAATGTGGGGTTTTTTCCTGAAGTTTAATTCCTCCTTCTCGCTTTAATGTACCATGGATCAAAATTCTGTTTATTAACAATGATTACCCATATTGCCCTTTTAAAAACTAAGAATAAGCTTTTGTAAGAACTTTACATTACTTACTAATAAGGACATGGATGGCTGCAGTGAGCAATTCAATCAGAAAATTGTGTGTTCTGTTCCAGCAAAATGACACTTTCCATTTTCTGCCTCTGCCACTGCCACCAGGAAGAACGACACAGAAACTGAGGTAAAGAATAAGAGAAATTTTTTTTAAAAAAGGAAAGAAATAATTTACAGTGATTTCAGTTGATTCAGAATGATACAGTGAGTGTTTTATCCCTTTTAATATTTTTATTTTGATCAGTTAAGATTAGGAACAGAATAAAAGTTTACGTATGGTAAAGCTGAACTGATTCATCATTGTGAGTGTCAGCAAAAACCACAGAGATGTTATGACATACCATAAAGAAACACCAATTTTCTTTCAAGTGAAAGAAGAAATTCTTTTATTTTTCTACTGTAAATGGTATTTTCCGATCATGTAGATATAATAAAATATAGCTAACTCATTTATTGAAAAATATTCACAGTTCTCCTTTCAAAAATATACACTGAAAACACGATCAGAAGTTAACAGCTGCCTAGTAAAAAGTTTATTTTCATTTCAAATGTGCAGGTAGTGAAGATATAATTTCTTTACATAAAAATTAGATAATCACAGTATTATCTATGTAAAACGTAGCTTGATAAACCACATGGTCTGGTGCTCAATGATACAGTAAGGTTATGCTTTGCTGCAGAAGGTTATACTCTCACTAGATGTCCCTTCATGAGACATACAGGGTGTGGTGACTTTTGTAGACAAAGGAATCCTCTTTGTCATCACAAAAGTTATAGTTTTTTCCCTTATTAAAAGCCACCAAAGAATAAAAGCATATCAGGTAATTTAAGAATCCATTAAAATCTCAGTAGTACATGTCAGATTTCAAAATCTGAATAGGGGCTATAAAATAGTCAAGGTGTATCACATACACATAAAAAATGCTTTGTGGGAGATTAGAAAACTTGACAGTTCTCACAGCTTTCTCTAGAGCCTTGATATAGTTGAAATTTACTCCGAAGCCATGACCTACAAAGATATGTGATTACTGGAGAATCTCTGCCTTTGTTTAGACAAGAAGGTTGCAGCCAAACTTGTTTTTTTCCAAGGACACTTGAAAATGAAGCCTCACAGTATTCTATGAGTATTTTCAAAATGCAGATGGCAAATGCAGAGTCTCCAGATGCATTATTTATTACCAAGTCTCATAATTCATTTAATGATGTAATTGTTTTACAAGCCTGGGTCGTCATTTGTGAATATCTGAGTGTAGTGACATAGAAATTAAGCTAATAAAATGCCACTATCATGCTTTACTGTGCCTCAGCAATTACTGTAGGCAGTACACAGCTCTCCCTCGCTCTCCTCCTCTTCGTTATCCTTACCTTCTGCACTAAATTGAAACTAATGCTGCTTGAAGTTACAGAAAACAACATCCAACAGGACAGAAAATGTGTCCTTTTCTAACTATTACCCCAGTCATTATAACATTTCCTCAAAAGACTGGAAACGCACTGAAAATGCTCAAACTCTGGAACTCAAGACAGGTTCTAGCAAGATCTGTGCAGAAAAGAAGACATCTGAATACACTAAAACACTGTGATGGAGACATGGGAAAATGCAGAACTTTCCGTACTACTTTTCTGCTATTTCTTGCTGTAGAGTTACTGCTTCAACCCCATTTTCTCATATCTTTAACAATCACTAGTACCCCACAACACGTAAAAGCTGAACTGAAAAGCATGTCACAGTTCTCTATCTGGTGAGACACTGGCTTGGAGCAGGATATTACTGTAGGATACTACTGTTTGGATTATCAAATTCCCCAGGTAAATCTCTCCCTCAGAAAGGCTGCTGTTTAGGGACACTCCTCCTGGAATGCCATGGCTTTGGAATAAGCACACTTCACTTTCTACTGACCAAGACACACAAAAAGGTATTTCCATGGTAAGGAACTGCAATATTTCTATTGAAGGGGATCTTTGGATGCCCTAAGACTGCATGGCTTGCAGCTCACTCTGCTTCTTCTCCCCTGCATCTTCTCATATCTTTTGCAAGGGTTTTAACTTCCATTCTCTTTCTTCTTTCTTCCCAATTTCCTCATGCAGGTCTCCTCTCTGTTCCTGTGCTCTTCTCATTCCACTTGATTGCCTCTCAAGCTGTCATTGTTTTCATCCATTCTTCACCTTTTTTTTCCCCTCAGCTTGCCATATTTTTTATCATGAATGTGATGATACACAGCTAAACTTAGATGTATCTCCGACTTCTGCCTCACACATTTTCCCTTATTCAAATTGCTTGATATCTCCCGCAATTTTCTGTGGGACTTGAACTCAAGAAGGTCTCTTTGGCAGTGGCTGCCTTTTCCCCGCATGCCTAGGTGACACTGCATATGTTGCCTGCCTGGCTAAAGATGGATTGGAGCTCTTTTTTTCTGCCTGGGAAGAGTCTTAGAAAGACTACTGTGTTTGAGGCCTGCATGAAAGCAGCAGAACAGACAGCATAGAAGAGAAAATGTTTTTCTAAGTGGAAGAAGAACGTGAGTGAGGGAAAGCTACGTGGCAAGATACTTGGGAAACAGAACCTCAATAATGATAGCAAAGACGGGGGTTTGTCTGCTTCCGTATATTTCAGAGATGTGACAACTGGACCAGAAGTCTTCACAGGACACGGGCAGTAATCAAGGAATTGACCTGTAGTGACAGGACAGCACAAGGCAGAGCATCACTGAGCCCGCTAAGCTGGCCCAGGTGACCAGAGATAAGAGTAGACCCAGCTGGGAGATACCAGCTTACTTTCAATGCTAATTTTTCACCCTGCAGATTAATTAGCTTTGTGAATAGAGTAGAAGGGAATATGAGGACTGTGCTGTTAAAAAGTCTTGGTCCTAACCAAACTATGAATTTGCTAAGTGGCTCTATAGTAGCTTCTTGCATTTTCTTTTTTTTTTTAAATTGCAATTTTCTGTTATTTTTGTGTCATTTTATAGTTATGAGGGTTTTTTTTCCAAAAGATAGATATGATTTTATATTTTCATGAAACTCCCACCACTTAACAGAGAAATGCCTGCTTATGAAGATCACTGGGAGATATAAATTCCTCAAATTCTGAAGAGAATAGGGCTTTACTGGGACTCTGAACCAAAAATTTTATTTTGAAAAGGATCCTTTGAAATAATTGAGAACTCCAGTTCTTATTACTGCTGGTGGTTTCTGCCAGAAGGGCTAATGTTTGGAAGAGGGAAGTTACAAAATGTATCTTGTATTTAAACCCTAAGAATAAAGATTAAAATCTTCTGTCTGGGGGGACGGGGGAAGGGAAAAAAAAATTTTAAAAAAAGAAAAAGCATCTTCCAAGAAGAGAAAATGCAATGTGGCTGTTTGGGCAAGAAATCTAGCACAGTTGCTGTGAGCCCATCAATCAGTGGCTGAGATGAACCCATTTGTAAAAGTTAATAGAGCAAAGTATAATGAAAGACAAATTGGTGTTATTAGTCTAAAGTTTATGGTTCAATTAAACTAATAATATGCAGTAAAGCAAAAAGAATAATTAGAAACTATGATAAATATACATGGGATTGTAAAAATATGACAAAGCTTTACATATTTTGTTCTTTTTGAATATAGTATCTTTTTGATAACTTTATACACAGTTGCCCTAGGGCATACAAGGAAACTGCAACAGTAAGATTTAAAACAGATAATTACTTGAAACCAAATAGTATTAAATATGCAACATAAAATTTACAGCAGAAATTATCCTGAGAGCTGAACCAATTTGAGATTTTAAAAAATAAAAGGATATTTTAAATTGGTTTCATGATATTACTTGTTTATCAGCTTTATAAATAGATAAATTATAAATATTTTATGGCTAAGCATTATTATTCTGTTCTCCAAACCCTCTAATATTTAAAAAATACATACAATAAGCTACTCTATCTACAGTGAACCAAGCCTTCCGTGTCCTCCATACTTCTCTTTCTGAAAATGTGTAAAGGAAAAGGATCCTTTGATGGGCACTCAGCACTGTCCCTCCCCTCCTTGCAGGGTGACAAAAGGAAGACCAGGAAAACTCAAACCATCTTTTCCCCAGAAAACCAATTAGAGCTAGGAAACCAGGCCAAGAGACTGGCTTACTGCTTAAACTGGCTGCTCCCCTAACACCCCTCAGAAGCATCCAGAGAACTGATGTGATCCTGCCAAGGCTTTTGGCTCTACCAGGCTTTCCAGCATGGCCCTGTCAGCAAGCATCCAGGTAACCTGGGGCTGCAAGGATCTGTTCTGCAAAAGAATGATCTCCTCAGCTCAGGAAAACAATTATTACTTACACGTGTGTACCTTCAAAACAAGAGCAGATCCTTGGTGCTACAGCCACGAGCACAGACTGTACAGGCATGGCTGGAATCAGCAGCAGCAGCTGAAGGTGTGACTTAGACTGAGAGTGTGAAACTGAGTAACAATCAATGTTACTCGCAGCCCCTCAGCCTTCAGATTTACCATACAGTTTTTAAATATTTCTATTTTTCAAAGTTTATTGGGATGCCAGCCAGGTATTTTGGTCACTGAAAGATGGATGGGGAATTTGCATGAGGAGAACGTCAAAGGTAAATCCTACAGAAATAATCTCAGTTAAAAAAAAAGCCCTACATTTAATCTATATCTGACTCAATCTGCAGATGTTGAAACACCATTTCCAGTACAACACTGGAGAACTGCTGCAGAAGGAAAGTGGAAAATAAGACAGTAAACGTTTCAGGTTCATAAGAGGACAGAGATCAGTTTTGAAATGTGGTGTGAATGCTCCTGGGGGATTTTGTTAAGCAGAAAAAGAAAACAAATAGAATTTTACTACAGAAAAGTAATTACATCAATTGAAAAAACCATCAAAACCCAAGAACAAACCATTAATTCAAAATTTTATGAAAAAGACCCCAAGCAAGCCCAAACCTGTTCAACAAGATATTTTGGTATCTTTTATAGGCTTTGAAAGGACCATCATATCATCTTCTCAGGGAAGTTAAATTTTATACACCCTTAATCAATCAAATACCTTTTCTCAAGCGCCGGGGCTGTGACATTTCAGTCAGACAAAGGCAGAGGACAGCAGAGACCAAGACACTTCTAGGATGGGAACCTGATTAGATGTATATGCAACAAAAGCTCTGTTACCCTCACAGCAAGGAAACAGTATTGTATTTCAAGAAATGCCATCTAGTTCTGTAGGATCTCTGGATGTTTGTGTCAACAAGATTGTAATCCCCTACTGTCAGAGCTTCTTTCCACTACGAAATTCCTGTTACCAGTGATCAAGTTACATCTTGATCTTCTTTCAAATAAGCTGAGCAAGATGAGCTCTGAAGGCCTCATACCACAGGGCTCGAACATTTTGATCTCACATGGCCAAATAGTTTGAAAGAGAATGTCCTGGAAAAAAGCTTCACACTGTTTCCCAAAAAAACCCTACATAAAAAAAATATAACTTCCATGAAAATTACTTTAGGCTAGATATTTTTTACCACAGTTTAGCCTAGGAAGAGGCAAAATGTTGAGAGGTTCTTACTTTTATTCAGCATTTCCATTTTCTTGCCTTTCAGTTGGATAAATTCATTAATTAATTGAAACAACTTGATCCCTACTTATATTCAAATATTATGTCTCTTTTTTTTAATGTTTATTGTTTGCAATTCTGCAACATTGCTTAGGCAAAGGTATTTCAACCTATAAAGTAACACTTACCTCCTGCAATAATTGATTCAAATATTGTCTTACTCAAACTTCTAATTTCCACCTATGATTGATTACTTAAATACAAGATGTTTGGGTATTTCCCCCGTTCCTATTAATTGAAAGACTTGCAAATTTACAAAGAGTTTCTTGCAATATTTTCAATTAGAACTGAGCAAATAGTCTCCACCTAGCAATTCAGGAAATGCTTTATTGCCTTTCTTCATGCTACCTCCCTGGGGAAAGATCCTCAAAAAAACCTGATGTGTTGCTAGTAAGAGTTGTTCTTCCCCTTCTTCCCTCACACATACAGTTTACAGATTAAATGCAGTTGTCTGGAATATTTAAGGTTCAAAATTGAAACTCTTTTGAATGTTCTCACTAATTTTCACAGCTTCATTATTATGCTGAGTTAGTTGGACACAGTGTCCAATCAGGACTGGCACAATCAAAAATCTCACGGTGGGAAAACTTTAACCATCTTCTCCCTCCTCCTGTTTGCTGCAGTTGCACAGCAGCAGAGCTTAAGGAGCACATATTTGAGATGACACTTGTCACTCTTTCTAATACAAGGCAAACCACTTTTCATGCCAGCTTTGCTCTAAGAGGTGACGGTCACTTTGAACACCAGCGTGAGAAAGAAAAGGAAAGAAAAAATTAAAAGTGATTTCTTTGTCTGCTTATGCTTGGACAACACAGAAAATTGAGCCTTGACCATTCCCATGATCACCTTTGTTGGACAATCACTAAAAATAATGGAGAGATATGCACTATATGGATATGCACTATATCCACTATAAGATAATGTGAGCCATAGATATGTGGGAAGTGGAAAATTGAGCCTGGAGAAAGAGAGTGGCATTAAAACAGTTTTTCCTGCAGGAAGCACAGTCTGTGGTCTTCCTCTGAATTGATTTATTTTAATGAGGTTTTGATTCTGCCTTGGAAGTTCTCTTCCCCTTCCCAAATTTCTTCTTGGGAGAATCCACACACCATTCCAAGATCAGGCCTGTGTTGCCTTTGTTAGGATAATTTAGCTATTAGAAAATTAAACAGACAGGAGGAGAGATTAAGTTTTCCTGCTGGCAACTATCAATATATCCTTCAGAATGTTTGCAGAGAGCATTGCTGAATGGAGGGCAAAGCTTCCTGTTTGGTGAGCTTTTATTTTCATTTAGGGGAGTCAAAATTACAATGCTCTACCCCTTGCTCATCTGGGACAACACAGGCACACCTGGATTGCTTGGAAGCAACGTGAAAATCCACAGGTATCTCATCCATATCTCTGGTTCTATCCCCACTGCCAGTCATAGCTAAGAAAGCTCCTCTTCTTTGGGGATCTCTGAGAGGCCCGAATTTGCCTTGTGCTACATGGAGTTCCTCCACCAAATTCACGTAGGGCCAGTTCCATCTTCTGTTTGCTCAGCAAGGAGTGAACTCACTGGTAGCTGAGTTGGTCACTCGGAGAGACCAAGGCTCCCTTATGGCTTTTCCTCGGCTACCACGAAGTTTCCTGAATGCCAGGCCTGGGGCTATTCTGGAGCAAAACCAGCCTGACCTCACGTTTGTAGAAGGGCTCAGATTTGCACGGTGGTATCAGCAAATCTGTTTTAAGACGCAGAGGAGTTGGTGTGAGTGTGACAGTCCAGTTTTCCTGTCAGAGCACTTGGTGGGCAGAAAAGAACTCTTTGAGTATATTAAATGGCTGTTTGGTTATTTAAAATGTTTATTCAAGCAGAAGCTTTAAATCATGCCTTCCCTCTTCTTGCCAAGTGCCCCAGCCCACAGACTCAGGAATATGCCCAGCTCACACACCTTTTCCATCTGATCCAGCAGACATCTTTTTTCCACAACTCAAAGCACCACAACATAAATGGGAAGATATGGGATGCACCACCCTCTATTCAAGGGAGCACCCAGCCTCCTGCTGAGGGCCCTCAGGTGCCAACTTTGATTTTCTATAGGCAGAGAAAGGGTGTCACGCCAGATGCCCTAAAGACTTCGCCCCCAGTCACACCAGAAACTGTCAGAAATTCCTAGCTTAAACTAGATGAACAGGAGTGTTTGATGGACAAAGAAACCAGCAGTGCATTTCCACAGTCTGTCCTGGTGGATGCCCCTGGCAGGTCCCTGCTTTTTGCTTTGCCTTCTGTGGCAGGAGGCTCAGGGACCTGCCAAACCTAGGACACAGTCAAACTGTAGATGTGGCTCAGGACTGCACTGTACCACTAGAAGAGACAGAATTTCAGCCAACACTGAAATGCTTTGCAGCCTCAGAAAGTCAGTTGCTGCTTTCCAAATCAGCAGATATCCTGAAGTCTGTGGGGTGCCTGGGAAAACACCACAGCCTGGTATTTCCAATGCAGCCATGAAACTAAATCCGCTGAGGCAAACAGTGGGCATGTCTTGAAGCTAGGCATAAAAATACATTTTGTAGAGCTAATCTTCACATTTTCCTGCACTTCATTCCCTATACCTTTTCTGCATTTCATCCAGAATCCAAGTCTGTGTGTCTTTTCAAGCAAGCCACAAATAATTTTCCCTCTTAAATTTGTTTGCCATTGCAGCGACATCATTTTACGGCACACCAAGAATTTCCTGAGTTTTTTAATACTATCACAATACCTCACTTTTAATTACTTGAACAAAAGGGTTTCAAGTCCATCAGAGTGCCTTTCAAGGCCTGCAAAGATATTAACTGATTCCATAACCAATTACCTACATTTTCCTTTACTTATTGCAAATGTGACCTTTTGTTAGAATTTGATTGCAAGTTTCCTGCTGTGAGTATATAACTATCTGTGTGTCTGAGAATGGCTACCCTCCACTCATGTGATGACTGCTGTTAATTTTAATACACTTTGATGGCTAGAGAACAAATAAGTGTCTGTGACACAGAGCAGAGACATTTGAAGGTGGATAAACTACCACTTTAATGAGTAGAAATCAGCAAGTAAAGGGGCCTTCCAGTGACAAACCAGAAGACCTTCAACCTAAGCAAAGTATTTTTCAGTCTGGAGGGGATTAAAAAAAAATCCTACTTTTCATAGAGGTGGAATAACGAAACACCCCATAAAAATGACACAGATTATAGAAAAGAAGAATGCAAAAATAAATGCTTTAAAGAGGTAATCTATTTTTCTTATAAATTAACTATGTAGGAGAAAAAAATTCAGAGAAACTGTTGTAGTTATATGTTTTTATTACCTGTTGATAGTAATTCTCTGAGATACGAAAAAACCCACCATGTTTACAGACTGTTTTTTCCATTCTGGCACTGCATTACACTTGTTTGGATTTTGTTTGGGGTTTTTTTGTTCACACCAAGGACAATCTTCAGGCTAGAATACTATCATTGAAAAAAAATATATACTAACAGATTATTTTGGAGTCTAGAGGAGAGCAAGAGCAAAAATTAGGAACCTGGAAGGATTTCCTTGCAAGACAAGACTAAAAAAAGTTACTTACCCTGACTAAGAAATGATCAAGGTGAAACATAAATTCTTTATAAATATTTGAATAGTGTGAATCCTTAGGAGTGAGAGAAATTAGAATATTATATATTAGAAGGGTCATAAATACAAAAATATGAAAACTGGATTATTTCTTGTAAAGAAAAAACATACAAATTATACAAAGGAAATGATAAAAAATATTGTCTGCTTATATAAAATGATCTTGGACTAAAGTTTGACTCCTCAAGCTGCATTCTTTTCTTTACTGTTATTTTCCCTAAAAATGCACAATTTCATATAGAGGTTCCATTGTGTAAAATCAGGAGACAAACAGAAAAGCCTTGCACAAGGCTGGTTTTTTCTTCCTTTTCCAGTTTTCATTCACAGTTTGTGGGTGTATTCTGAAATCTAAGTACTGACTTGTTATCGGTAGTCGAAGAGTTTGCAGAGCACGAGGTCTCTGATTACACGTTAAAAGGGAGAAGCACGTAGAAAAGATTCTCTGAATTTATTCTTTCCTACTCAGACTCCATTGGATGGTTTCTTAAACTGATGAAATCATCAAATATTAGCCTACAGAGTTACCTTTCCTTATGTTTCCATGTTTCCAATCACTGATTAAAGATTCTCATTTATTTTCAGAAAAAAACCCCCAAACCAACAGTTTTTATCTTGTTACCCCCAGAAAGAAATCCCACCTTTGCACTGACTCCAGAATCTACTGCTTGCCTGGACTCTTACTCCCTTACTAAATACTCTGTACCATGAGAAAAACTTCGGATTTATATGAGGACTTAGGGTCCTCTACAGCATTTTAGCTTCACAGCCTATAGCTGACTTGTTTTCTGCTATCACTGTTAATTAAATAAGAAGAGGAGGGGCATTGCCTCTGCAAAATACTTCCCATTATAAAATTGTTTTTCAGTAACAATAATTCATGTCAATATCTTAATATTTTGATCTGAAATTGTCCATATAGAGTAAGTTCATTTTATCCTACTTGCTAGAAGAGTTTCTGCAAAGAAGACAGAGCTTATTCCAAGAGTCAGATAAGCAAAATGACTATGATGCTTATTCAAGCCCCTCCATTCAGTGAAGGTGTCAGAAGATGCACTCCTGTAGATGACATTCTTCTCAGAAGGCAGGAAAAAGTTCTTGGATTCGTTCCCATCATCACTACTTCATCCTCGATAAGGTAAATTTTAATGATCATTTCAGTTGTCCCACAGTTTACTGGGTATTGTACTGTTGGCACACGCCATCCACAGAGTCATCCAAAACTCAAGGTGCTGCTCCCTTTTTTTCATTTGGTTTTGGTTCTGGTTTTGGTTTTGGTTCTGTCTAGGTCACTGGGAGAAGGTTGTCTTTGTCCCATTACCTGAGTAGCTCCATGGCTGGTAGGCAGCTGGCCTCCCGCAAAACTGCCCTTCTACTCTTCTAATGTCAAATGTCAAAAACTTGCCATGATGCCATCACCAGCTCACACCAACCTTTTATTTTTCTGAACCCCAGCAGTAATCCACGGTTAGCAGTAATCCATAATGTGCCACTGTTCTCTTGCCAATTTGCCAATGAGCTTCCTAAGCCTCCTGCTTAAATTCTGTGTCAGAAAATATTTTTTCTAGGCATCCCCTTTCCTTTAGAGCACCCGACTGGAGCCCCCCATATACCTGGTGCACTTTCTTTTCTTTCCTGGAAAAGAAAGCCAGTTTCCAAAGAAGGACTGTAATGGAAAGAGGGCAGGCAGGGCTTGAGCTGTCAGAGCTGTACTGATCATGGGACAGCACTCGAGTGTAAGCTCATTGCCACCCGGTGTCCAGACTTGGCCTTCTCCTGCAGTGCAACTAGCTGGCACACTGCACAGCATTTTGGAACACAAACTGACAGCCAAGTGTTGAAAATGATGCTGAAGAGGGCAGGCAAGGTTTGTGCTCAGCAGTATCCTCAGACTGGAACAAGCTCATCAGCCAACAGACACAGTCAAAAGAGACCTGGCACACAGATCCGAAGGCTTGGGTGGCATTTCCAAGAGGAACTACTGGTGACAAGTAGTTCCACGCAACTTCTTAAAAAATCAGTGTTGAATCCATGTTCCCACTGAATAGAAACAGAGCACTTAGTGGAACATTGTTCACAGAAAGGCTCAGTCAGTCTTGCCTTTTTGTATCAGTGTGACCTGTGATTTTTTTTCCCTGATTCTCAGTAAGTATTACTGAAGCCAGCAGGAGGGAGGAAATGCTTATATTACAATGGATATATTTTTTAATAAAATGTAATTGATATCCAGATATATGTCAGTCAAGGTCATGAAACCTAGATTGTGAAATCCAGTGAGACAGAAAATCTTACCAAATCTGATTATATTAAGGGCAAAGAGCATTTCAAATATAAGACAATCAAGATGAATTAAAAATCAGAACAATACAAGATTCAAAGCTGAATGTCTTTGAAAACAGAAAGTGCTTGTTATTGGCACACATTGTATTACACAACATCTTGCAGAATGTCCCTAATCTGTATTTTTCTCCATTATAAACTTCCTTGTGTTGTCTTATTATTTTTCAGTGGGAAGTTACCAATACATTTCAGTCTTTTTTGATCTCTTAGAACTGAATTTGCCATATTTTTTTTTTACTACATCATAACCTTCTAAAATTAATTACAAAAATATTGATAAAACCAGTAAGGAAGATACTAATAGCAAATAAAACTACATACTCCCTATATACAGCTATTAAAATTCAGCCAGTCTTTGCAAATCATGTCTTAGAAGTTGCACTGTAGACTGTGAAGTTACTTTTTAAGCAATAAAAAGAAAAGAGTGGTATTTTTTATCAGTGAAAAACTGGACCAGCTACTCCATGACAAGGGACAAAGGGGTTCAAACAGATTTTTTTTGTCCTTCCTTTTGCAAGAACAGAACAAGTTTAGCCACTGTGTAGATTGAGATGGGTTTTCACATTAGTAGTCACTGGTCTTGCTGGTGAAGCAGAATGACAAGAAAAATTCAAAGGCTAGAGAGACCGCATTTGCAAGATGGACAGGATAGGTGGGATTCAGTGGCCTAAACATTGTCACCTCAGGCTATCTGAGATGCCATGGGCAGCCACAATATCTGCAGATGGCTGGCAGGTCTGAGGTATGACTTCAGGGAGATCTGCTCCCTTGCAAACCCTCAAGAGGAGGCCAGGCAAGTTTAAAAGGTCAGAGCGAACCCCAAAAGTGATACTTGGCCCTCCTGTTTCAGCAATTGAATCTCCCTCCCCTCCTTGAGTCTTCCTTAGCTTGACCACCTTGTAGGGTCTGGGGCTGTAGTTTGTCTTTCATTCCACTCCTACCAGAAAATCCCTCCAGAGATTTCACTGAAACTGAACCTTGCACCCCAAGATTTTGATTCCCCAGTTTTTCAGCTGAGAAAGGACCAAGAAGATTTCATCTCTGTTTTCTTTCTTTCTCTTTAGGAATTCACATAAATTATGGAATGCACTAGCTGGGTCCTCACACCTCACTTCTGGCCACCTTGGCAGAACACAAAGGAAACTATCCTGGAGATGTGAGAGCTTTCTAAAAATTCTCAGTCTCTTTTCAAATTAAATGCCTAAGACACATGACTTCTCACAAAAGTAATTAAAAGCTACTGAAATCTTTGCTGTCTTATCCAATTGTTCAGTGGTGAGTGCTCACAGAAGGTGAAAGATCAGCTCTGTGGTACCTATTAATGTGGAAACAAGGGGCTCAGTCCAGTTCTCCTACTGGCCTGGAGATTGCCTGCAGCAGAAAACCACTGAAGAACTGCAGGTGCAGCCTACCCAGGCTTGACAGAGCTGTTCCATCTCATGTTAATAATTAAATATTCATTGGAGCATGGACCAGAACCTGACTCTCCCACTTCCCAGGTGATAGCCCTAATTATATGCCTATGTCATCAATCTCTGTCTCTGCTGTAATGAATTGTCATTATTTGTATATACTGGAAGAGTTTTAACAGGAGATAGCTCTCCTCCCTCTTCCCCTCCCCTCTGAATATCTGACAGCCAAGAGGTCGCAGTACTCTTTCCGGCACAGACGAAGAGACAGGTTCAAGTCTTCTCTGAATTACACAGAGTAATGAATCTGAGAAAAGGTGCATGGGGAATAGCCACAGTCACTGCAAGGTAGTCCTAGAAGACTCTTCCTTTGGCTAAGCTGAGAGAGACTGATTCTGGTAGGAATTCAGCTGAGGTCATTAAGAAGAAAGACCCTGACCAGGTTGGCTGTGGGTATGTGTTTGTGCACGCCCATTAGACATTGAACCAGGGCTTTAACAATCCTGCTGCTTCCTTAAGACTAGAACTGTGCACCAAAAAGAATACATGGATGCTTAAGTCTTTTCACTCATCTAACCCTTATTATCTACAGGATTACCTGCAGAGGTCTACACTGCTTCAAATAACTTTCTAATGAAAGACAGCATCAATAATCAATATAGTGGCTCTGTGCTCCTCTCCCTTCAGGTGTCATTACACAGCCCTTGCCACTGACTCGAACAACATAAAGATTTCGCATTAAGACTCACACAAAAGATCCTTCAGACTCTATAATCACATATTGCCTCTCCAGGGCATTTTCTACAATGCAATACCATATTTTCATATCCATTACTCACATTCTCTGTAATACTTTCAGCACTAACACTGCTGAAATTACTTGTGCAGGCTTTAAACAGGCTGGTTATACTACACTAAGCAGGTGTTTCCCCAGAGTTTTCCATAGTTAGATGCTTCCTGAAATGCAGCACAAGAGAATTCGTTTATCACAAGTTAAAAAGAATGTTAATGCTTACCTTTTCTTTAGGAAAACAAATGAGATTAGAACTGATAAACTTAGCACTATTCATAATAGACTCACGAGTTCTGTTCACCCTGTGCATGCAGAATTACTAACTCTACAGGGTAGAAAAGCTTTTTCTATTAAACCCTGGTAAAAAGAGAGCATAGATTTTTTTTACATGACAGCTTTAGACATTAACCTCTTTAATATTGTAGCCTCTCTCTTTAGTGTCTGAGTGCTTTGCCAAGTCAAGCTGCAGCAGGGGCCAGTGCAGTGCCCACGTGAGTGGGAGACATGGGACACAAGATGAGCTTTACCCCTTGCACACCTGATCACACGCTGAGGCATGATCCTTCCTCCCCCACCACACAGTACCCAGGACAAGGCTCCCACTCGCCAGCTGCTGCATGGAGTCACAGATCCCCTTCAGTGATCTACGTCTGCCTCCTGTGACCAAGATGCCAAGGAGAAATGGCACTGCAGTGCTGTGGATAGCTAGTCTCCCAGTGCTGCTGCAAGGACTAGGAGATGAAGACTCCTGTGCTCTTATCCCCCTCTGTAAATCTGCACCTGCAAATATTGACTGAATTCTATTACAGATACCATGCCCATGGCTAATCCACGATTACACCATCTACCTTTGGTCCTTTGCCATCGCACCTATTGTTTATTTTAAAAGCAATTACTGTGTAAGGCAGCTGCAATTAAAACATCACTTTCTAAAATCCATTCAAAATGGTAATTTTGAAAATGTTCCCACATAAATCTTTTGCACCCCAACTGTGCTTTTGCTAACATCAGTTACAACAGTGTCACCTCAGTGAGGTGTTTGGAATTACTCTTAATTTCACTTTAAGAGAGTAGCAGGAGAACCACTTTCTGAATCGGGCTTTAACACACTCAAAGGGAGTAAAACACTGAAGGCAAAATCGAATATTTGCTTTGTTAGTGGCAAACATTGTGCCCTCATCCCAGCATAGTCTTTGTGAAGCCAAAGTGAAATGTGCAGCAGGACAGTGTATATTGATCCACAAGCACCAAGGAGAAAGTTTCACCTGCAGCTGGGTGTGAGGGAAGGAAGGGCACATTGCTAGAGCTTGGATCACACAGTTTCTACAGTAGGAAAGACAGAAAAAGCAGAGGGAACATCTATTAAGACTCAAGTGTGCTTTATGAAATACAGCTACAAGCAGTATTGATTTTATCTCCTTTCATCTATATAGGAGAAAGAGAACTTTACCTCTGCTTATAATTGCTTTAATAATTAAGAAACTAAAAGCCTAGCTGTGGTCTCCCATATATAAGTGAGAAAACATGATGAAAATATAGGAAGGAAAAGGGAATGGAAAAATGTTGGCTGAGCAGTTCACTTGGCTACTGCACAGAACATACCAGTACATCTGCCTTATCACATTATTATTATTGTGGTGGCTTGCCATGCCATCTAGCAGGGACTCAGGGAACTACCAGTTCTGGGAAAGAACTGAAAAGGCAACACAAAAGCAAGACCAGGAAAAAGGTTCTGGAATATATATTTTTGAAGAGTGAATATAAGCATTTGTGCTTTTCCAGTAAAACAGCTTCTGAATGAAGAGCAGTTTCTACAAAAAAAATCTTTTGCCTTTCATTCTTTAATACATATTGAGCACTTCCACAAGTTCATTATACATTGTGTATGAAAATATTTTTCTATCTTTAAGCGTCTCATGTTTGCTCACTTTTTCTAAGATTAACAACAAAAAGCTGTAGCTGGTTTTTCATACAGCATGTGTTTCACCTCTGATGTGTTCATTTTCTTAATCCCTTCTCTGAATTTTTTTCTGATGCTTCTGTGAGTTGAACCCCTCATGCTTCTAGACCAATACTGTGACTAAACTCACAGTGGTTTGTGAACATCACTGATGACCCCATACCCTACACACCAACGTCTGTAGTTGTACTTTACTACATACTAGCGTGCAAAAAAAAGCTTGTTAGACTTCTCGTTTTTTAAAGGGGTAATGTGCCTTTTTTAAGTTAAAGTCATTTCCCATCCAAGAAATTATTAATCCCCACCAGATATACCAAATCAAAACAGTACATTAATGCAAACTTCATTAATTCAGATTCCTGCTTGAAGGTTTTATTCTATACTGCATGGACAAAATCATATTTCTGTCCTCTTTTTAAACATTCTATGAAAGAGGAAATTTGAATGAAATTTTATTTGTTCTTAGGATAAAGCTACAGCTTTCTATCACTTAGCCACACAGGAAAGGGCTTTCCAAACCTTTACATACACCAATACTATGTTTGCCCCAAGCAATTCTTAAAAGGACATAAGAATGTCCCTACGGCTGTCCCTCTACGTCTCACTGGGAGCCCAAGCCTCTTAAAATTTTACAGACATTGATAACTTTGAAATTTCTCCTTCATTTTCCCTCCCTCTTCCTCAATTTCTGCTGTATCTATCTTCCTTCTCTAGCATGAATGCCTTACACTCCACAGTGTTTAACCCATACGCCTTTTCCCCCCACTTTAGCAGTTTCCTTTTGCTTTCTCTCTTGTAAAACACAGCAGATCCTACCAAAATGTGGTTTTCACCTCCCCAGTAAACAAATGCACTTTGACTGCATTCCCCCTATTGGAGCTAGCAGTATCACCACCACCACCACCACAGACAGTTCAGAGAAAAAATTTGGACGAGTGAAGGTCTGCTCTTGACTTCACCATTGTACTTCCTCCAGTCCCCTCATCCAGCAAAATGGAGTGATGGGGAAACAGGGGCATAAGCTGTGGATACAAGACCGAAGACATCAATCCAGCTTCACCCAGCCCTGATGCTGGCCATGGATCTATTTCTTCTTGGTCTTCCTGTGAACACAGGGGCATCAGTTCCTATGGTGTGCATCAAGCGTAACATTGCTACCTGGCAGAACCCATATTTGCAGTGACATGTCTCGACAGACCATCTAGAAATGCCAGGGTGTCTACCATCCTTACCCTAAATCTGTGGTCTCCTGGTTGCCAGATTATCCCATCTGAAAATGTACACACGGGAATTAGAGGTAAGATCTTTGGTCGTGGCAATGCTCTCTAAGCAACAGAGATATATGACTTTTTTTCCCTGGTATTAAAGGAACCCTGTTAGACACAATGGAGAACAGGAATCCAGTTGTTCAGTCACCTATGACCCTTTAAGCACATGGGAAATCTCTAAATCCTACTACCCATCTGCCCTAGGATACTCATCTCCCACTGGGCTGTACCACCTTCACTCTCTGCTACCTGCTGTCCTGCCATGACAAGTTACACTGCCATTACAGCCAATATCCTGGTTGGAAATTGGTGTCACAGAGTCTGAGCCTTCACCAACAACACCAGGACTCCCTCTACCAGCCGCATTACTCCGCTGAAAAAATCAGTCATTTTCTTCTAAATCCTAAAGCACGTTTGGAGAAACTGGTTTTGGTCTAGAGGTAAAACCAGATTCATAAAGGACTTGCACCCCTTTCTTTCGTGATGCAGGCCAGCAGGTCAGTGTGTGTCCTGGCTCATGTTTCCTGGCAAAGCAACAATGAACAGTGCCTGTTGCTGCTTTGGATGATTACAGAGTGTCAGGCACTGCCAAGAGGACTTCACTGGCATCCATCTCCTGCTTATGTGCTTCAGGCTTTTTAGCCTTGTTCTGATCCCTTCGTTTTCAGTTATCTTCCATAACCAGTTAATTGTCTTCTTCAGTAGCCCTGTGTCATTTTCTCTCTGAGTCGTCTTTCATCCAGGCCAGAGAGTCACAGTCTGTCTAGTTTAGCTTCATGCTGAACTTCTGTACCTCTGATCAGTGCTGCTGTGAGATGCCTTGGTACAGGGTTCTGCAGACAGTTTAAGTTTATACAGGTTCTAAACTGAACTGAACACAGTGAGGGAAATAAAAATCTGTTCAGTGCTACCAATTACAAAGATATGACACCCGGAATTTTCTGAGCTATGTGAGTTAAGCATCATTGCATATAGCCTAGCATCTCTTTTGCGCATCCACCATTCCCTGTCAGAAACAGGTTACTAGGTCTTTGGTATGTCCTCTCCAGGCAGTTCCTACATTATGTCTTACTCTTTACTTTCCCCAGTTCTATTACATCTTTTTTTCAGAGAGGAATGGGGAGTAACAATAATTATTGTCGGTATTCCAGAGACAAGTGCATCCATTGTATATGGGGTCATAATAATATTTCAGTTTTCCTTCCTAGCCCTTCATTAATCCTTTTTAGGTTTACCTACTTAGCATCACTAAGCACACAATCAAATTTTAAACAGAATTATCTGCCAAGTTCTTCCTTGCATATATTCTTCCTTTGTCTGCATTATTTTATATTTACCAATATTGAATTTCTAAACCATTTTACAATTCAGTTAATATGTACCTTGAAATTCTTCTGTGACTCTTAATTGTTACTACCCTCAATAATTTTGTATCCTATTGTTTTTCACAGTAGTTTTTATCTTCTTTTCTGGATGTTGCATGCATCCACTGAATGCAATTACAGATTCCTGATGTATCCTGCCACAAAAATCGATCTCTTATAAACCTAACTTTACCCTCATCCCCTGGACAGTTATTAGTGCACAAGAAGACCACACAACAAATTCCTCAGTCCAGAGGCCTGTAGTGATGGAAGTACCTGGACTTCCTTTAAAAGATGCTGTGTTTGGTTTTGGCCGGGATAGAATCCATTTTCTTTACAGTAGCTAGTATGGGGCTCTGTTCTGGATTTCTGCTGAAAACAGCACTGATAAAATAGAGATGGCTTCATTACTGCTGAGCAGTGCTTGCACAGGGTCAAGGGATTTTCTGTTTCTTACACTGCCCCACCAGCAAGGAGGCTGGGAGTGCACAGGGACGGGACACAGCTGGGACATAGCTAACCCCAATTGATCAAAGGGATATCCCACAACATATGGTGTCATGCTCCACATATGAAGTGGGGAAAGAAGGAGGAATGGGAAGATTTGGAGTGCTGACGTTTTGTCTTTTCAAGTCACTGTGATGTGATGAGGCTCTGCTCTCCGGGGGATGTCTGAACACCTGCCTGCCTGCCCATGGGAAGTGGTGAATGAATGCCTTGTTTTGCTTTCCCAGGGTGTGCAGCTTTTGCTCTCCCTATTAAACTCTATCTCAACCCATGAGTCTTCTCACTTCTAGTCTTTTTATTCTCCCCCCCCCATCCTGCTGGAGTGTAAATCTCTCTCCCTACTGGTGGCCAAGCCTCTGACCCTTTACCACTGGACAATAAACAACAAAAGGAAAAAAATGCTTTCCTCCTCTTTTCTCCATCACTTTGGCAACTTCTGCACTCCTGTGTCACCTCCTGGGCTCTCTCTTTGAGGAGGAGGCTCTTTCTGAAAACTTACCATTTCCAAGCCCACGTTCATGCTTTGGCAGTGATTTTTAGACTGTAACATCAATAAGTTGATAACAGTTTCTAAAATGGAGTAAAATTACCACCAGAAAATCCATGGAACACTAGGAAATTCTTGTTTCCAAAGACATTAGTCTGTTAAGAGGTGTGACTAGTAGATTTTAAAAATAAACTTGGTTGCATAGGAAAATGATGTGATGCAGAGGGATTTTGACTGGCTTGAGAAGTAGGTCACTGAACCTCATGAGGTTAAACAAGGCCATGCGCAGTCTTGCACTTGTGTTGCTGCAATCACCAGTATCAGTACAGGCTAAGTGATAAATGGACTGCAGCAGAGCTGAAGAGAAGGACTTAAGGATACTGGTGGATATAAAATTTTCTATGAGCCAGCAATGTGCTCTTGCACACTGAGCTGCGTTAAAAGAAGTGTGGCCAGCAGGTTAAGGGAGGTGGTTCTCCCCTTTACTCCACTCTTGTGAAAGCCCATCCAGAGTACTGCATCGATTTCTGGGCTCCCCAGTTCAAGGAGCCTCTTGGAGCAGGTCCAGAGGAGGGTCAGGAAAATGACTAATGGGCTGGAACACCTGTCCTATGAAGGCAGACCGAGAGAGTCGGAGTGTTCAGTATGAAAAAGAGAAGGATCCGGAGAGACCTTATTGTGGCCTCGGAATACTCTAAGGGGGCTTTTAAGAAAGAGGGATAGAGATGTTGTTTTTACAAGAGCCTGCAGTGAAAGACAAGGGCAAATTGTTTCAAACTGAAAGAGAGTAGGTTTAGATTAGATATAAGTAAGAAATGTTTTACAGTTACATTGGTTTGAGACTGGAACAGGTTGCCCACAGAAGCTGTGAATTCCCCATACCTAGAAGTGTTCAAGGCCAGGTTGGATGTGGCTGGTCTAGTGGAAGATCTCCCTGACCTTTGATGGAGGATTGGAGCTAGATGATCTTTAAAGATCCCTTTTAATCCAAGCCATTCTACAATTCCATGACTGAAATCACTAAAATAGCAAAGAGATGAATAAGAATGGACACATAATCAACCACATCAACTTACATGCAAGTGACTACATCGGGAGGCTGTTACTGAAAAGTGAAATACTCAAAAGAGCAGTTCCACTGCTGCTCACAAAACCAGCTTTCCACCCCTGGACATTTCTACTCTGGAGTCTAAATAAGGCAAGATTAATGTGAGAAAAATTGCATATGACCATGCAATTCAGAATCCAAATGCAGATACAGAAAAGACAGGAAGCACATGCAGATGATCGAAGGCTCAGTTCTAGATTCTGAGTGCTTCAGAAAATTACAACAGAAACATTTTTCTAATATAATTCTTTAAAAAAAAAAAAAAGGAAATTCTTAAAATTGATTTGTTTGTTTGAACCTTGAAAAAAAAACAACCACTAAAACTTGACAGTACTCTGTAGAACTGTAGCAGCAGAAGCCACCACCCCAAGCTCTACTACTGTGACATGTCAGCATTTTCAGCACAGAGGTAGCCACTGCAGTTGCAGTTTTGGCTGCTGTAGCAGCAGCTGTTACTCTCTTGGCAGTAGCACAACCTGGTTTCTTCAGATGTTCATCAGATTTTGACAGACTGGATATACCTAAGAAGGGCAAATGAAAGGGGAATCTTACCACTGTAAAGGACTGAAAATTTCCAGGACAATTAAAATGGCACTGCTACAACCCAAAGCATTTCCACATGAAAAATATCCAAACCTATATTTCACATACACAATAGCAACATGTAATTTTCAGAGAAATAATTAAACCCCCTCTTTAAAATACCAAGAAATAGATATCCTAAAATACAGGGTATTTATTGACTCTCCTTTGCATTGTAAAGCATATACAGAAGGTCTATCAGGACCTATCTTGGTCTATCCTGATAGACCTATCACAACAAGGCAGTCAAGAAATATAAAAATGAAAAACATAACCCCCCAAAAATATGTCTTTTCCCCATAAAATGGGGGTGGCTTGAGGAACTCACTACTGCAAGACTTTGAAGATGCTTTGGTCTTAGCAAGTTTCAAGGAAGCACATAGAAATAACAAGAGGACCTAGAGCTTTAAATATTAGCTTAAAAAATGTTAGTTATAAGATAATTATCTTATTCTTTGGGTTTTTAACATGGATTTAAGTAAAGATAAGAAAATCTTGTGGGTTGAGGGGCACTGGTCATCCCTACGCAGCACCTAAATAGTTTCACAGCTTCAACTTCTACTACTGATCAGAGTTAATTCTGTGGAAAGAACACAAGAAGGGAAACCTGTGAGGTCTGTGCTTTGAGTTTGGCTTTTTGTTTCGTTTTTTTTAAGGCCATGCAAAATGCCCAGGAAGATCAGGTTCCAGGCAGCCTGCCTGTTTCAGTAGTTTTGTCAGACTACTACAAACTACAGACAGACTACTACTACTACAGACAAAAGGAGAGGGGTTGACATCCACAAGAGGCCACAGTGCTGGAGAACAATTATGAGTGAACAGTTTGAACGATTATGACTTTTCACACCCAACACCTCAATTCTTTAGCAAGCCTTATGCATTATGTGACCAAGACGAGGAAGTACAGATCAGCCTTTCTGTATGCCATTATTTGCTGTTGGGGGGATGTGGGGTGGTGAAAGTGCCTTGACAGTAACTGAGGTTACTGCCTGCCAACAAAATGAAAGCACCTGTCAAATAGTTTTCCTGGAAATAACAAAATAATTCTCCCCCCCTTTAAAATTCTACATCACTGCAGTGCCACAAACAGCTACTGGCATCTACTTGCTCCCATGGTCTGTTCAGAAGGTACATCTTTGGATGTGCATATGTGGAAGAGGCCATAACAATACATTCTGTTTTATTTCACTTAAACCAAGTAAACTTACACGGGGGCAGTTATAATGCAAGATTAGAGCAAATACTGGTTTAAAGATGCTTTGAGGCTAGTAAAACATTGGAAGTAGTTTTCAAGAAATATTTTACACCTGGGCAGAAATGGCTACATTGCATGAAGTTCCCAGTAGGAACTTTTGGTACTGGTACAGCAGTTACAGAAATCTTCAGTAAACAGTCTGTCCTGTGAAAGGATTTACACAGGAAATGACACAAAATGAAAAATTAACATAAAGCAACAGCATAAATGTGTCAAGAGAGCATCAGAATGCCAGAAAGATAAGACACAAAGCAAGATTTGGTTAGCAATGAATGTTAAAGGCAACAACAAGCAGTTCTACAGCTGTACTGAAAAAAATCGTAAAGTTAAAAGCATGTTTCGAGTCATCTGTAGATTCACAGTTAAGATCTTATGTCCAAGTTTTTGTTATTAAAATAAATTAGTTAATACACCATCTCTTTTAAGTAGAAGGTTAGAAACGTATAGGCTCCAAGAAGACCAGCTTCAAACCAAAACTGCCTCTGTTTTTGGATGGTCGGGTTTTTTAAATGTAAATAGGAGGCCTCTTTTAGTACTTGTGAGGATGGCTTGTGCCTTGAGGAAGAGGAGTACAAGAGGAGAGCAGCAGTCCTACAGTCAGGCTCTGGGTCGGGTTTGAAAAGTGCTGCAGTACCTCCTGCTCTGCCTCTAGCAGCTGCCTGGTACCTCTCCCATTCTACTTAATAGATCCCATTCTACTTAATAGATCACAAAATGCTAATAAATAGATTCCATTTTGCTCAGCAAATTATAAAACAAGCTGGAAAGGAGTTACTTAACAGATACTTGCCATTGTCACTTTATGTATATGTTGCTTGGATTCACTGGATTCACTTCCTTTTGTCAGATTTGCATTTAATTTGTTTTGTTCAACTTATATCAGAATCTTACAGAGGGACTATTAACTGTGATTTCTGTGATCACAGCCCAAGACACCGCTACCCTTAAACTTGTTATTTTTTCTATAGCTGCACAAAACCGCAGTATATCTAAGAAAGGATTTCTTTTCTGGGCAAATTCTATCTACATAAAATGTTCATTTTGACTGTCCATTTTTTCCTCTTCTGATAATGCAATTTAAAAGATATATGGAGAATGAATGCAATTATCCTTCTCAGAAGTTCTGAGGCATTTTATTTTTAAATAGTTTCCAAGTTCTTGTATTTGTACCTGGATTGAACAATTTCTAAAAATTCCTCTGTGTAACATATATAGATATTTTCCATATTACAAAAAGAGAATTCAGAAAAAAATTTAGACCAAAGTTTTCTGCCTCTGAATTCCCCTCTTTTCTCCAAATGCTCACTAGCTCTCATCTTTTCTTCACTACATCCTTCCCTCTCCCATTAAATCCCACTGCTTCTAATTCACCTTTGTTTCTGCTTTTATGTGACTTACCAGTGGCTCATGTCAAAACTTAAGTGCTTTTAAAATGGAGCAGATTATAATGATGTACAGATTATCTGATTTAAAACACTTTTTCTTTGCTGCCATTGTAAATGCCCACATAAGTATACAGAAGATGAAAAGGAGCCATAGATGTACTTATAAGATGTATATATCTGTGTTTCATATATCCAGATACACACACATGTTTTTCTTGGCACTTTGTATTCAAAAATAATAAAGTTGGACAGAAAATATTTCACAGGTGACCTGCTGCCAAGAAGAATTTGAATTATTTTCGGTCATTTTGAGTTATAAGGTCTCAAGATAAAAGAAAAGAACATTAAGAATAAGCCATTAAGTCACTTAACCAAACAGTCCTAAAGGAGTTTCCTGCTAAAGTGAACCACATTTCACTGTCCCTCTACTTGCTGTAATGAATGATACATGAAGAACTTCAGATAGTACCATGGGGTTCAGAGTGATGAGCTGACAGTGTGACTTTCCTTGGCTTCACTGGCAAGCCATCAAAAAGAAGTATTAAATCATTGTGGGTTTCTTTTTTTCCCCAAAATTTTTCCAACTAATTTTCCAATAATACACACAGGCATACTTTTACTTGAATGACACAAGGCTCTGTTTGCTCACCTTTCATAACGAAGGAAGTGCTGCATCATGTTTGCTTTGTAACTAACTTAAGATTTACCAACATGGAATGCTATCCATGTATTTGCAAAAAATATTTTAAAGACGCATTTAGTGAAATCCTTATGCAATGAATACAACTCGGTGAGGACTGCACAGAAAGTAAAAAGTAGGGATAAAAAGGAAATAATCTAAGCTTATCTCTCATACTGAAGAGTTTGGTTTTGTTGCATACACTCCAGTTCTAACTTTTAAATTATATCAAGTAGTCCTAAAGGAAAGGAAGAAAGGAATTTTATTCCATACTTCTTTTAACCGAAGCTCTGATGCCTGTGCTCATTATTTTTAAGTTTGCACTGCCAGCCCCTTGTATTACCTAGCACACCCTGTACAGCAGGGTGCTCTTACTGTAGGAGAGCAACCACGTCCATCTTCTCCTAATATTTTCCCATCAACTAATCAACTCAGCAGAAATTCATGCACTCAGAAAAAAACATGCAGACAGGAAAAAAGCAGAGGCTGGCTTAAGAGTCTGTAAGACTCAGCTAGATGCAAAATGGATTAGGATCCTAGTTCATGCTTCCTTACATTGTTTCAGATGACCCATGAATCAGAAAAATCCCCTCCACCAAACCAGACAGTCTGGAGAGCAGAATACTCTATGGATGATAGAGGGTAAAATGAAATAAAATGGTCATTTCCTAAAAATTATGGGGTTTTTTCCTATCTCCACAAATATGATTCATAGGAAAGGTCATTTCTTCAGAAGTCCAGATACACAGAACCTTAACTAGTCTGTCAACACCAAAACCCATGAAAGCTTTAGACTAAAATATTTTACACAGCAGGTATTCCCACACCATTTTCCCTTGACTGCGGACACAGGTTCCAAATTTAGCGTTAAATTACTTAAGGAGTTCTGTGAATTTTTAAGAGACGTTATCCTTATGGGCACTCACCACGAGCTCCCAGGCAGCAGCCTAGCCCTGGTTATTACAAATTTGAGAGGTGAAAGGTAAACCATGACATATTCCTGCATTAATGTAACTGTATGGAATGGTCCAAACAGAGACGAGTAAGCAGAGGTACTCTGTGAAACACAGGAATGTGGGAAAAGACCAGTATTCAGATCACAACAATTTTATATCAGCTTCTTTTCAGCTTCCAAATACACTTTCCTCAGGTTATGTGAAAATTAAAAAAGAGGATTTAAATAAAATTTAAAAATAGGTGAATAAAATGAAAGTTGCCTAAAACACCAGTAAGTCACCTGCCAAGGAAGTGTCATTGGCTAGTAAGATGATCTGCTTGAGCAACACAAGAATTTGAGCTTAATACTTCATGGAGTATGAAGCTTTGTATTCTTTTTGAAAGGAGAAGAAAACAGGTCATAGATTATGACCACACAGGTCATCAGAAGTCAGGTTATCCATAATTCTGAGCTTAGATGAAGCATGAGTAATTTCAATACAGAAAGTCTGACATGCTTATTCCTCTCTGACTCTAATGGGTACAGCACAACAGACCAGGTTTCTTGATTCACGCATTTTACTTCCAAGATTTTTTTTCCTGTTCCAACAGCAATACAGAGTTACAGAGCTCATAACAGCAACTTCAAATGTGGAAGTGATCAGCTTCACACCAAATACAGTGAACAGTGCTAACCCAACATTTTTTTGTTCATTAAGTAATAAGCAGAAATGTTACTAGAACTGTTGATAAAACCCTCTTAAAATATGAGAAGTTGAAAAAAATTCTTGAAGGAATGGGGCTTATTTTCCTCCAAATACTCCTGTTTTGCAACGTATTTTTCAAGTATTCAGACAGAACTTGAGAACTGAAAATCTTAATCACAACCTAGAAAATCAGCAGTTTCACTTTTCATGAATTGAATAAGTAAATAATTACTGGTTTGGGTATTCCTCCACCACAAACACAACATATTCATCCCAACATTTGCAAAGAAAAAAAAATCACAGAAAAAAACCTACTGTTGTTCTGAAGTTTTCATCACTTTTCAGTCAGTTAACAACTTTAGGAAAGAGCCTGCTTTAAGAGGGAATAGCAGATCATAGTCATGAATAACTACATAAGCTATTGATGCATACAATCATACCAAAAGAACTGAGACAAAAGATTAAAACCCATAAAAAATGGGGAATGCAGAAAATGTTCTACATAAATTTATCAGAACTTACAGAAGATAGGACACTAGGAAAAATCCATATTGTAAGATGTAAGGCCCATAAATGTTTGAGTGTTTTAGGAAAAGTTTTACACTATTGTTATATTTCTACTATTGGATGAAATTAGAAATAGGTAGGTGGCAGATTACAAAAAGTTGTTCCAAATGAGGAAATCCTTGTCAACAAGGATGTTTCTCATTAGGCAAGCCCTGACACCAAGCAAAACTGTTACCCAGAATTAGAAAGAAGTACAAAACCATGTCTGGTTATGCAAATATTTGCAGAGGAATGTAAAAGACAGAGATAGAACTGCTTACAGACTGATTTGAACTGCTCAGCTGAGCGCATCCAAGCTCAATGAAATTTCATACACTCAAGTGCAAGGTCACACAGTCAGGATCAGAACAAGCATCCAAAACAAATCTGTAGCACAGGAGCCACAACGAGTAAGGATCTAGAGGGCACAGCAGGCAACCAAGTCTGCGTAAGTTTCCAACACTATGCTATCCAAGAAGGTGAACGCATTCCCTTGAATAAAAAGGGGATTCCATCCCTGCTATTTTATTTCTGCATGCAGCAGCAATGTTCTTAATGCTAAGCTATTATATCCACTGTAGCTAGTAATATTTTAATGTGTTGAAAAATTGCTGAGTGTTGAGTTACAAAAAAAACAAACAACTCATTCTGTGCATCTTAGCAAAAGAAAACAAAGGTTACAGGGCACAGTGCATAAAAACCTTCATGGAGGTAAAGTAACAGATGCTAATCACTCTTTTAATGGAGCAGGAAACAGCCAAAATGAGAAGCAAGATGCTGTCATCAACAGCATCTTTAAATATTGCTGTAGTAAATATATTTCTTGCAGTTTCCTGAATGCTCACCTGTGTTCCAAGAGGTTAGATCTGTTAACGGAGGTAACAGTGAAAGCTCTTCAGACAACTATTTTCAAAGTTATCCAGTCTTGCAGGTCTAAAAGTTTTTACTGGGAGTATATGCCTAACATCCTTTCCATTTACCGTTGGAACAGAACATATTTCACCATTGTCTGATATAAGTATCAGCTCTTTTCCAACCCATTGGACATGAGTCAAATATTTTCTCTCTTTTGAAAATTCCTGGGGTTTGTATCTCTTTATCGTAATCACTATCAAAGATTATTGTTTGGGGTGTTTTGTTTGGGTTTTTTTTTTTAGGGAGGGAGAGGGAAGAGGAAGTGTTGGGATTTTTTTTGGTTTTTTAATACGTTTTAAAAATCCTTTCAATTGTTCTTAGCATTAATAAAGACAGGTGTTTTACTGATAAGTACAAGTTTCCCTAATATCATCTTAGGCTTCTCAAAAATACCTGATTCTGATGTCTAATTTATGCTAATTGGCATAAAAATCAGACATTTCATGATTAATCAGTAAACACTTTATTCCATGGCTATTCTTGAGGAAGATGCTATTATCCAACATAGGAGATGCTGAATGCTAGCTACTTCATCAAAGCCATGGAAAATGTGAGAAGCCACTGGAATCAAGAGTGGCATTCAAGTGGGTAAGCAAAGCTTAGAAAAGTTCAAGTCTCTTCAGAATCTGGTATAGCATCGAGAGCACCACAAAAGCAATACTGACAAAAATAAAATTACAATAACCTTTGGAATCTGGGACTTCAGTTTGAATGGAAACAATCCTTTTACATTTTCCAAAAGGTACTGCAGATTTCACATATGTTCCCTTAAATGAGAAAGTGAGAACAGATCTGAAGTCCTCTAATTGTCCATGTCCTGAAGCACTGACTTTTTTTTATTTTAGTTTGTCTGGCTTTGTTAGACACTGAGCAGATGATGACAATTCTTCATCATGATTAATAACAGGATTTGAGGTTTGGTCTTTTTCCACATTGCTACAAAGCCAAATGTTATTTTGCAACAGTAAAGTTCAAGTCCCCATCACTCAGACCACTCGAATATTTTTTGTGGGAAAACAAAGTTCAAGTCCTTTCTGAATCTTATTCAGAACAAGGTCTGGAAGGCATTTTTAACAGCACCACTGTTCAATGGAACCACTATCTCTGGCCTGACACATATTTCATTTCAAAGATTGAGAATGGACCACTGCAAGGATATAATTACCTTTGGAACACAGTCCATAATGATTTTCAGATTCCAGTCTTGTTTCAATTAATACACATTTTAGAAAATACCAACCTTAAAAATACAGTCAGGAATGCTTCAGAATTTACTGCAATGCTTGGTAAATCCCACACTATGAAGCCTCCTTTCCCCTCATCAGAATCTGCTTGTCTATAGCTTCCAGCCACTAGAGCTCATCGTTTTTAGCCAGACTAAAGATCCCATTATCAAGGTTTTGTTCCCTGCATTTGTACTGGTAGACCCTGATCAAGTCATCCCCTTAACCTCATTTATAAGGAAATGCAAGGACAAAGCTTGTTAGATCTTTCACTACACAATACATTTTCTACTCTTTTAATTAGTGCCAAGGCTTTCTCTGAACTTTCCTTTATTTAGCCATATTAATTAATGAACCACACATTTCAAACTGGAAATACTCGGTATTCAAGTAACAAACCCATGTAAAATTCAGAAAGCTGTGCCTGCTGAACACATCTCTATTTATTCCTCCAAAGTTCATAAAAGGTATTTAAGACACAGAATTGGACTGGAAATTCATAGCATCTGATGACCAACAAACTCCCCCAGTCAAAAGCAGTAGTCAATATTCCCTGCAAGCTGAAGTTATTAGGGCTGCTGCTCACACAGGATAAATTTCAAATCAGGCTGTTACAATTACCACTTCACAGAAACACACTTTTTTACAATAAATATGGACAGCATTTCATTTTTCCTGTACCACTCATTGCATTGAAACACACTCAGCTCCGTGCCAGCCTTGGCAGTGTAAGTGGCAGCGAACAGAATCACTGCTGAATCCTCTCCCTTACTTAACAATGCTTCAACCTTTCAATCCTCAGCAAACCATCAGTAGCTATTACATGGTTTTTTAGGACACTCCTAAGAAGCAAAGTGCCATAGAACTCAGAAAGGACGCTGTGAGGAGTCCAAGAAGAATGCATCCTTTCAGCAAGGAGTCTCATTTTACACTGACAGTTTCTCACCTAAGAATTATCTACCCTTTAACAGGTGTAAAATCTGTGAAGTGTTGCTGGTTGATTACACAAGACTTTCATTTCCGAATCAAAATATGGACTACTAACTCCAACATTCGAAGAAATCAGAGGACATTACATTAACACTTTTAGCTTTATCAACCACTTTTTCTAATTTCATCAAAAATACATCATGCTAACGTGACATGGTCTAGCTTTCCTATAACTCACGTTGATTGGCACTAATTATACAACACTTCTTTAATTCATTATTAATTAGGTCCCTTATTATTTTGCCCAGAAGTGATGTCAAGCTGACAGACATGTAATTATCCAGGTCATGCCTTTTACCCTCTTTGAATGTTGGCATGTTAGCCATTTTTGTGCTCTTTCTCCAGCATTTCAAAGCTTATAAAAAAATCAGCATTAATGATCCAGGAAGCCCATTGGACAGCCCTGCTGAAACTCATTATCTGAGCATGCCAATTTAAAAATGGCTAAATTTAGTTGGTACTAAAGAGCAACCCCTTGAGTGCCTATTACTGGAAATTATTGCATTGACTTCCTATTATACAATTACATAATATAACACATACCTCTTTTAATTTGCCAATCTTTTTACACCACTTTACAATTTCACCACATCCCTCTCACATTAGACCAACACATCTGCCTGATTCTAAAGTAATTCAGCACCCCATATCAGCCTTAGTTACACTTACTATCAGTCTTCTGTTTTCATTTTCCTTCAACCATTTACAATGTATGTATTACTTAACTTTACAGCTCTACTAGCTGTTCTCCGAGCATGGGGATAAGTCCTTAACCCATGTGGCCTCCTTCAGTACTGGCTCTAAGCCAAGTATTGCCTCTCAAAACAATGTATACCACTAGCAGGGAACACACTAAACACTGCCAACAATGTGGATATTACAAAAGCAAACATTTCTACTGCTATTACAGCATGCTGTATTTTATCTGATACTTGCAAGAGCATTGAATAAAAAGAGCAAGTATTAAGGGCAGGTCAGAGACAAAGAAATTTAGGGATACTATTTGCTGATTTGGGGAAGCCTTTTACAAGAGCAACTTCCAGAGCACAAGAAGATGACATACAATTGAAAAATTTTAGAAGTGCTTTTGCATATTGTGCCATAGTCATAGTAATGATTTGTGCTCTTGTAAACAGAATCTGCCTTGTAAAGACATTTTAGTTAATTTTCAATTAGAGGACAGAGAGTTACGAAGTGATGTGGGGGAAAGGATTATTAAATAAAGGTCCTTATTTATTTTGAAAGTTTAAATACCTAGTGATTTTAACCAACCTGAATATATGCAGCAAGAAAGGGAAAAAAAAACCTATCTGGTTTTACCAGGTAAAGACAAGATAAAGTTGTGACCATTATCATGTGTTAGTACTTCACATTTCCCTAGTGACAGAGTATAAACTATGGTTTGTACTCCACTAATCAGAGACTGTAGTTCCAGCCTGGGATGAATTATCTATGAGGAACAAAACAGTGACTGATAGAACCTAAGTCTGAAAAGTTTTGTTCCATACTGCTTTCGAGTCTGAATCTGTGGCCTGAGAACTGTAAAGCTGCTTTGGTACTTATCTGGTTTAGTCTACCCTTACTTTGAGACTGATGTGTTTTAGTCTATCCTCACACATCCATTTCCACATGCATCTCCTTGAGGCAACCAGTAAAGTAAAAGTTCTTGCTCTTCCCCACTTGTTTTTCCTGCAAATCAAGGCTGGCCTTTCCACAGCTATGTGGATGGCATAGTTCAAAGTGCAAGACTTCACATGAACAGTCATTCCCAAATAGATACATGAACACAGCACACAGGAAACTATAAGCAGCAAAGTCTAAAGTCTTCCTATGGAGATCACTGGAGCAAAGTAGAGGCCTTCATTTCACTGGTGTCAACAGCTTCACACAGCACAAGTACTTTAGGGAGAACATCCAAGAACAGCATTCCATAGTTCAGACCAGTGGGATGGGATTTGTCTGGGTCCTCAGCAGATGCCGTGCCAATTTAAACATTGTTAATTTATTATGAGCAGCAGCGATCCAACCAGATATATTATTCATTAGAACATCAAAGGTCCAAGGAAGAGGACCAGATACAATTATCTGTTTCAGGTTTCTTTGTAGAGATGATCGCACCATGAGAGAACTCTGCCAGCCAAAACACCCTACAAACTAGTAGAGAGCCAGACTAAAATGCAACCAGATTTACGCTTCAAGACAGACACTGTCGGTTCAAGCACGAAACTTACCAGAAGACTGTTCGTAACATCCCATTCACGCTCAGTTGACAGGTAATTTGCATAAGGCCAGACTGAAAATTTCTGGGTTTCATGGAACGATCTGTTGCCATCTTTGTACATGCTCAGGTGCTACTCCAAATACAACACAGGTTAACTTGGCCGCTGCACTAATGTTACAAAATTACAACCGTCATAACAGACCCAGGCCTTATAGAAAGGTCAGTGCTGAGTAACCTACACCGCACAACAATGCATAACTCTAATTAGTACTTCCTACATCTCGGTCATTACAAAGAATAAATTGAAGGCTAGATGATCACTGAAACCAGCAGCAATGGAAAGGAGAAAAAGTGAGGGAAGGAGGAATAAGGGGAAGAGACAGAAAGAGAGGTAAAGCTTTTACAGGTGGAGTGAATGAAAAAAGAGGAGAGTCCATGCAATTACTCACAAGCAGTACAGCCTCTAAACACACGACTTCTACAGAGAAAACCATTCAGACTTTGCTTTAAGCCTGAGTTGGTTCAACTTCGTCTATAAATTGACACAAGCAAGCTACGCAGATTTAGGCCCACATGATTTGGTTCAACTTGATACAATCACATAAATCTAACCACATAAACAGCAGGTTTAGAATCCCACCCTGTTAAACTTTAAACAAGCAGCAATTACTCCCCAGGACCATATATCACCACCAGCATTTCAGAAAAAGTAATTTAGTGACAACAGATTGAAATGCTTTGTGGAGCAAAGACCAAACCAAACTCAGACCCTTCTGCTCCAGACAGAGGCCCTGTTTGAAAGTCATGCTCACATGACGGAATGCTATCTAAGTGAAATTAAGCAAGTAGGTAGGTATGTCCCACAACCAGCCTCACACAGCCTAGGTGGATGCTCTCAGTGTCAAATTACCTGTATTAAAGGAGCAGAAGCTACCACCCGTAATGGAACAATGCCCACTTTGAGTCTGACAAGACCCAGTTCCTACAGAGGTTTCACGGGTGTGAATCCCAAGCAGAACTAGATACACTGTCACCCCCTCAAATGAAGGGCAAATGGTTATGTCCTCACCTTTCACATGTGCCAGCTCAGGGAGTTCTCCAGCTCACGCTGATTACCATTCCAGGCACTGGTGGTTTCTTTTAAACAAGTAGCAAGAGCAGCTATTAATTCAGGGCTGACAATCTTGCTTCCAGGAGGGACTGTTGTAAGGCTGAGTATCATAACATCTTTGCACTTCCATTTGTGAATCTAGCTATAGATACTGGGCCATGAACCAATTAAGAGTGTCACAGAGTGACAAAAGACACCTAGGATAATTAATCACCCAGTAAACAGTTACAGCCCATTCAGTGTTGAAAAGAATACATATCTATCCAGTACAAACCAAACCTGTCTACAGCCAAACACCACTACCAAGCCTGAGAGAAGTCTGCCAAACATGAAAACTAAATTAGGTACAAAGCAGATATTGCAATACCATTCAGCTCTCAAATACTTAAGCTGGGTTTTAAAAATACACAGACTGGACCTTCCATAGTTAAGATAAACACAAATCTTGGCTTTCTAAATATATTGTTTATTTATAGTTGAACGTTAACATCCGAACAGAAATCTGCAAGCACACAGGGATAATCTTTCAGTGATGTTTCTGTTTAAACTGAAGTCCACAGTAGCCACACGTTCCAGTCTTTGTCTCTTTGTCCTGCAAAAATATAAAAATATGACAGTTGCTAGTTTCACTTCATAAAACTTTAAGAAATTACAGTTTTTCTCTTATTTATTTGTGCCATCTTAAAACCAATACATACAGCCAAAGTACTGAGTTTAATCTTATTTGAAACACTGGAAGCAAAGATGATGGTATGAGGTTCATGCTTTACTTCTGTATCCTACGCAGCTTGCCTTATGCCAGATTTTCAACTACCAGGCCTAATTTCAACAATATAATTTAAAAGTCAAGCCAAGTGATATCTCTTTGGCAATGCAAGATCCTCTTACCAAACTGGACATCTTAAACCAGTTCGGTCGTATCTGTTCCAATGTTCTGAAAAGATCATTTCACAATTATTTTAGTACAGAATAGGATTTGGCATTTCCTGGACAGGAATTTTGGTCAGTAACAGAGTTAGTTGTAAGAAGGAGGAAATTTCAGTAGGAATCCATGAGAAATGCTGAAAGAAAGTGTTTTGAAGAAAAGGAACAGTTACTGCCGTATAAAATTTCATTATTTTCTCCAAAAGATACATGTATTTTTTAGAATTTTGAAGAATTACTGACTGGAAGCTGTTGTTGCAGTCCTTCCTAACATGACAAAACACAATACAGCTAAATACTCCAGGATCTTCTGTTATTTAGCAACAGAACTACTTGCAGTCATGAAACAAAGTTAAACTCAGGGTTCCCCTTAATAAAGGATTAGAATTGAAAAATCCAAACTACCCTCCATTCCCAAAAGCCTGGAATTCAGTCATTAGGACTAGGGAAAAGAAGCTAATCTAATACCATTCAGTTTGCAGACTTTACTTTCAAGAACTAAAGCACAGACAAATTGTAATTTGATTGTGAACACAAGAAAGGTCTCAAAATCCACAAAACACAAAACATTCTTCGAGAGTGTGGCATAGGTCAAACAAATCAACGTAAAGATCCGGAGTGTGCTACAGAAATTAAGGTTGAAGTCCTTCTTAAGTGTTACAAATCAGAACCTCCAAACACCTCCAAACACCACTCCAAACGTAAAATGAATTATTACAAAGTTCTTACTGTGTTCAAAATAGAAATGCTTATGATTCTAGTTAGGAGTCGCAGCAACACTGACACTTAGAGGACACCAGCTCTTCCCCACCATTCTTTCAGGCATTAGGAAGTGTCAAAATTTAGGTGAGCAAGCCAAGATTTTAAGGTATCTGCAGTGAAGATCTACCTGAGAACAGTACCTAAGCAACAGCTGGATCAACTAAGGTTACAGGAGAGTAGGCTCAATATTTTTACTCTCTATAACAAGAATGCACTGAAAATTATCACTACTGTCAATAGGAGGATAAAACAACATTTATTCTTCATTGAATATTGCAATCATGGTCAGACAATCTTCAGAACTAGCAAGATTCCCAAAGACTGAAAGAGGGGTTGGTTTGTTTTGTTTTCCTCCTTTTTTCCCCCTGGAACTTGCAAGATTAAAAATAAACTGCATATTCCTAAGAATACTGCAAATGTATAGTCAAACTACATAGTGGCATTTAAATAACTACAGTAAGAGTTCCAAAATGCAGCAAGGATGTTAATTTTTGCTGTCAGTGGTTGTTCTTACTACTTTACCTGATTTATTTAAAACAAATACTGTCCTACTAAACAAACTAAAATTTCAAAAAGGATGTTCTATAACTTCAAATGAAAGCCCTCTAATTCTTCTGATTTATATCAGGCACCAAATAAAATGAGCACTTCAGGTGGTTACTCCTTTTAATCTGTTAAACTAAAATTCCAAAAACTAGACAATCTTACAAAAAAGAATGTACAGGCAAAACATGCTATATGCAGAATAATGACATTACCAAGTTTATGTATACTTTAGGATGTCCCAAAGCTCCACCACCACCATCACATGATATCACTCTGCTTTCAACTTGACTCACAGGCTGCTCTGCTATCAAATCGATTGCAAAATTCTTGTTCACCTGTAAGAAAAAGAGGGAAACTTTCAGATACCATTCCCACTCAAACAGAAAGCAATTGCTATTTGCTGCCTCCCCAGGCAGTTCCACTACAGCCATTTTGAGAAGTTCCTGCTTGGGTTTCCTCCCAACTCCTCCACCAACCCTTGGGTTCTGCTATAAGCCAGATCAATGAGCTACACATTAAACTCTGCAAAAGTAATCCCTTTCCCCTGATATACAGGCAACATCAGTGCTCAGGTTTCAGCAGATTCAGCAGAGAGGTGAGCAGGAACACGCAGACAAGAACAGAAGACATTTAACCAACGCTGTATTCTGCTTTAGTGACTACATGATAAAATTGCAGAAGAATCTCTGCTGATAAACTCAAAAATAATAGTGAGACAAGTAAGGTCAGGCAGGAGATAAAACAACTGCTGGTAATTTAGAGCCTCTAGCCATGTACCTTATTCTATCACTGCACAGGAATCTCGTGAAAACATGAATGTGGTGCATAACAACAGTCAGAAAGACAAGTTGTTCAGCCCAGAAAAAATTAAAAACCTCTAAATGCCACTACTCCACTCTGTAAATCCATCATACACACTTTCTGAATATTCACATCGCTGACAAGTAGGGCTTCTTCCTAGAGCACACCTGCACGGCCTAGAAAACATATTCATGCCTGGACAGGCTGGTGACACAGCAGCTTGTCCCTCGGCAGGACCTGCAGCACTCCAATACTCTCCAAGTCTGCACTAAGCAGACAACTACTGCTACAATTCAGGGAAAAGTACTCCAGGAGGGGCCACCTTTTTCAAAGGCCATGTTATACATGCATGAGTATCAAATAATACGCACACCCAAAGGAGGCACTATCTACTGCTCTGTGTGTAAGGTTCATAAACATGCTGGTATTTGAATAAAGATTAGATTCTTGGGAAAAAGACAACTATGCATCCATTACACAAATCCCTAGGAACTACAACAGTGTTTTTATATAATCCTAGTACATAACAACTTTCAGCATCTTTCAGCAAGCCTCCCATTAAGTCTCCCCAAAATCTGCATTTTTTGGTATAGTAATGGAAAAGACAGTTTTGCCAAGTAACAGTTTGTCCTTACCAAAAGAAGATGATAGCTAAAAAAGTCAGCAAAAAATTAAGTTTTGGTATTGAAAGAAATTGGCAACATCAAGAACCCCACTGTCTGGGGCCTGCGCCCACAAGTCATGTAATTTTTGCCACACTGCAAGGACTTTTACTGCTGCTTCTAATAATGCTCAAAATTGTGCATCCTTCATTTCGTGCTAAAGGAGGAGGGAGATAAAACCATGATACACCTTTGCTTCAAGATTAGAAGCAAGAACCCCACTCATCCCAACATTTTTTAACCACAAAAGGTACTTGTGTGGAGAAAGGGAAGCAAAAACTTCCCATCCACTGTATAGCTAAGACTTGTCTGTGGTTCAGCCTACTGAACAAGAGACAGTCTAGGAATTCACTGGAAAAACACGCCACAAAAAAAACAAAACAAACAAAAAAACCTAAGTGGTTGCAGTTACAACATATCCCTTCAACTAAAGCACAGCAGTACTTAGCAGGAAGGGGCTGATTCCCTCAGCACATCCAGATGTGCCTTGCTCCAAGCATAAAACAATGGGCTATTTTTTTCCTGCCACAGTGCAAATTTGACAATACTGCTTCTTCCTCTTCCCACCTATCCGCCTGTACCAGTACATGGTCTGGGAGACCAAAGAGATAAAACCAAACTTGGATTTGATCCAGGTCCAAACATCTACAGGGAAGGCAGGAGAGAACATTTAAAACAGACCAGCACTGAGGTGAGTCCTCCTCACATCTTCAGCTGCTGCACCAGCCCAAGAGAAAGGGTAGAGCTGAAGTGGGAATGGCAGTGTTGAAATAGGTCCTGCTCTACCTTAGGGATTACAGAAGGGCAGGATGACCCGCTTGGACTGTGACAGATGCAGTTTAGCAGTTGCCATGCTCAGTTTTCTCACAGCTTCTTGCTTTAGGCCCTTGCCAGAGAGCACCAATCCCCGGTTCTCCACAGAGAAAAATTATTTTAGCGAAAATACACGGATTTCACTAACAACTAGGCTGGCAGAACCGAGGGAACAATAAGCACATACTCTAGGCCATCCCCCTGGGCCTGGCCACCTGAAGCACGCAGGCCCAGACAGCCTGGCTGGGGGAGTCCAGAAGCAGCATCCCCAGACAGGAAAGCTGCCGTGGCTGGACTGGGCCGATCCCAGACTGCACTCAACCACCTGGACCATACTGAAGGCAAAGGGAAGAAGCAATCCAGAAAGAACAGTCACCAGGAGAGCTTTTGCTTCAGAAACAAGGCAATGTCCAGACTACAGACACAGCTGTCAACCCTAATATTGGCAGCTGAAACACACTGTGGCATAACAGCAAAGCCCCTAGAGAGAGATCCTATTAATAGGCACAGATCATTTAAAGTATTTAACATGCAAATTTTGTCCTAATTTCACCATTAAAACTTAGAATTAAACCATGCTCAGCAGACTCAGCGCTTGGCTTTTGCTAGAAAAGAAAGAACTGGGCTGAACTGAAAATCCTGGGTGTTCCACACCACATAGAGTCTGAAATTACCTGATGGCAAAAGCACATTAGAGGGACTACTGCCCCATGGAGAATCAGGCTAAAGGAGAATTTCCCACAAAGTTACAGAAGTAGCAGAGACGCAGTGGCAATACACTTGGGAGAGACCTACTTTGCCAACTATCCTCCCTGAAGTAAGCTACTTCAGCACTTTAAGTGACATTTTCATTTAATTATTTCACGTGTAGAATCCCCATTTTTGCCACACAGCGTGAGTTAAATTGTATCTGTCACACAGTGAGGTAAACTTAATATGAAAACTCAGAAATCAGTGTAATTACTTCAGGTTAATTTAGGAAGAGAATAATTATAGGCAACTACATTAAAAATCTACCACACTTTGTATTTAATGTCTCTGCTATACATAAACATTTATAGCATTAACATTAAGGCACTATTTAAAAGCTCAGGCATTGAGGAATACAATTTAGCTGAAATTATTCTGTTTCTATCCCGAAGGCCAGCAGATCCCTCATGGAGCCGGGCTGCTTGATCATTACAGAAAACTCAGTGCCACTCAGAGTGGGTATGTGAAATTTTAAGCAGCACCAACAGGGCCACCTAAACAGCACTGCCCTTGGATGACGCTGGTATTACTAGACTTTGCATTTGAGGCTTAATTATTTCAGAATACTCTACATTTTACTTTTATTTGTTACACCACTTTCAGCAAATGCTTCTCAGGCTCATTAAAAATTCAGTTTGGGTAAAGATCAGAATTTTAATTACACAGAATTTTAATTACATTAAGTTTCAAAACACATATGTAAACAGATATAAACAAATGAGCAATTCAGCAGAGTATTTAAATACGTAATTTTTCTCAATATTAACACACTAAAAACATACTAATAATTTCTTAAAATACATGCTTGAAACAAAATCTATTCCAAGTTTAAGATGCTCAAATGCCTACAACTATAACAACAAATACAAGCACTTAACAGATGTAGAGCAAGTCTTGACTTTTCCGAGTTTATCAAAAGCAAGGAAGTAGACAGATGCTACTATAAACTGCCTTAAAATTTTTTTTCACTGTAGTGAAAAAAAATCCCACTGAAACCCAAAATCCAAACCAGTTTGGTTTTGGTAGGGTTTTTTGGTTTTGGTTGGTTGGTTGATTGGTTTTGGTTGTAGGGCTTGGGTTTAGTTAGTTTCTTGGTTGTTGGGGTTTTTTTGGGCTTTTTTGGTTTGGGGTTTTCTTTACGACAATGAGATTGAGGACACTTTTATCAGGTACAAAGAAAAAAAGCTATAAACTACCCCCTCTCCCATGAGAAAAAGTAGAATGAGTTACCTCCTTTTGTCGTCCAACAAACCTAACTCTTCTGTAATCCTTCTCGTCATATACCTGGAGTGTAAAATAAACTTGATCTTATTTAAAGAGCAACAACTATAGACATAGAACACAAAGACTTAGAAAATAAATAGCTTGAACTGTTTACTTAGATTCAAGTATTATCATCTTACAAGCACATAGTACACAGAAAAATTAGCTTCCATTTCTCTCACACAAGAAAATAAATTCCACATTGGAAAACAGAAAAGAAAAAGAAACTGGAGGTGTGGGGGGTGGCATGAAAGCCAGTAAACAGAAGCCTTAGCTCTGATTGCAGAGGTGAACACAGATGTGTTACTTATAATGCTGTTCCTTGGTCTCACACTGATACCTGGCAGGTGAACTAAACTGGGAAATTCAGGTTCTGTATTTATTTCTGTTCAGCTAAGTAACCACAGAGCGAGCTTTCCCACGTTAGCTCCACCAGCCATGCTCTCTCAAGGCACCACACGAGCCTCCCTCGCCCGCACGCCCAGCTTCTCCATGGGAAAAGAGGCACCGTGGAGTTACAAGGCACTGACACAAGGCTGCCTCCAGTTGTCAGCTCTTCGGCTGGGTCACAGCCGGATTCGGACCAGAACGCTCGGTAATGGCCAGTGACCCTGATCCTGATTAACAGGTTTGGGTTGGGTTTTTTTCCGAAACCTCCCGTACTTCCTGTGTACGGATCATCCAGGAGCATGAATTTCCACTGTGCGCACTGAACGGAGACTCACAGAATAAATGAGGTTGGAAAAGACCTCTGAGATCATCAAATCCAACCAGTGACCGAACGCCACCATGTCAAGGAGACAACACCACTAAGTGCCACATCCAGTTATTTCCTGAACACCTCCAGGAACAGCGACTCCACCGCCTCTCGGGGCAGCCCATTCCAATGTCTAACCACTCTCTATGTGAAGAAATTCCTCCTGATGTCCAGCCTAAGCCTCCCCGTTACATCACACCACACCAGCTCGCGGCCCCGGCAGGATTTCCCTGCAGGCGCCGGCGGGACGCGCCCACCGCCCGCCCTGGGCAGCGGAGGGGGGGCAGCACCGGGCCCCGCGCGCTCACCTGCCCCGTGTGCGTCACCAGCTCGCCGATGTCGGAGGCCCGCACGCCGTAGGGTCGGGCGGCGGCGGCAGCCAGCCCCGG
>VXAZ01008170.1:1001016-1112092 GCA_013399875.1 Gymnorhina tibicen | reverse complement strand
CCTCCCAAACGCCGTGGTGGGCGCCCCGCGGGCTGCTGGCCGTGCCGCCGCCGCCCGGGCCGCTGCTGCCGCCGCTGCTGGCCGGGCTGAAGACGAAGACGGTGCTGAGGAGGCGCTGCAAGGACTGCTACTTTGTCCGGCGGCGCGGGCGGCTCTACGTGTGCTGCAAGAGCAATCCCCGGCACAAGCAGCGCAAGGGGTAGCGCCGGCCGGGACCCCGCAGGGCACAGAGCTGCGGCCGGGCCCGGAGCCCCCCCGCTGCCGTGGCCCTGTCACCAGGCTGCCCCGCGGCCGCCGGGAGCTGGCGGCCGGGGACAGAGTCGCAAAGTGGTGTGTGTGGCAATGTTCCGTCTTAACGCACACCTGGAGCGAGGTGCGATCTTGATGGCCCTCTCCGGAACTTTAGGCCGGATGCAGAGGACTGAAGTGGGAAATAGCAGCCTTCAGGACCTCTTGTCATCTTAGTCGTGAAGCCTTAAAATCACCGCACTGTTAAATTAGTAAGGGTGAAGCTGGATCACTGGACTCTGAGGTGCATTTGAGTTTAATTAAAGCATAATGAAAATAAACTCCATTGGTGTTCATTATTACAGTATACCCTGGGTTTTTTCTTAAACACCCCTCCCCCCCAAGATGTTGTTAATAGAACCAATAGTTTCAAACTCAGGTGGGCTCTTAAGTAGAAAATGGTATGAAATATGTTACATTGACAGATAATGTTCTGGCTTTTGGCTGGGTTCATAGGTGAGGTAGAAATTTCTTTTTAACTGTTGCATCATAGCTGACATAATCCCATGTAGCTTCAGTAATGCCAGTATAAACTCTTGCTGCTTATCACTGGGTTTTGAAAAGAGGTGGTGGTATTTTAATCAGTATAATGTAATAAAACAGTTTATTTAAAGTTTTAGTGTCTTAAGTCTTCACTTAATGATATATTGACCATTCACAGTGTTCACAGCCTTATCTTCCCCAAAGAAGTCTTCTCTGACAGTATACCTGCTATTCTGCAGTTCACCAGATCTGAACCCAAAGAACCAAGGAATCGTGGCCTTTTGCGTGGAGCTTGTAAACCATTCTGGGTAAGGTCTACATAAAGAAGATCAAAATAGCCATTTCAGATTCCATCTAACTTGCCTTAAGATTCTGCAAAGCTTTAGGCTCACTCTCATAGATTGATGAGGCTTAAGAATATTCTTTTTTTCTTGTGCTCCTTGAAACAACTCTCTCCTAACAGGTGTGGAGAGAATGACTGAGAGCAGTAATGCCTCAGAGGTCATATGGCCAAGCATAATGTTGAATGCAAACTAGTGGATTAGTACCCATTAATTAATTAGAGCCAAAATTGCTTCAGTTCCCTAGTGGTGTTCCTCACGCTTCTCAGTATGACTCTGCTTGAGGCAGGAGCATTTGATCTTTCTCTGAACTGCAAGTTCTTAGCAAATGGTACCAAACTAAACTTTCGGACAGCTATCCTCTTATGGCTCCAAGTGCCAGAGTACTGTGAGAAAGTGTCCCCTTCTTGAAAGAGATGAAATTGGTTGAGCACTGTGTTTGAAGTTGTTGTAACATTGGATAGTACGATGTTTTGAAAACCTTTTCTGCCCAGTCATAATTCCACAACTTTACAATTGCAGTAATTTTTATAATTGGTATATTTTTACTTGGTGCTTGTACACAATGAGAATCTAAACCTGGAAAGCTGTGGCTAAGCATTCCAAAGGCAATAATTGTTGACTGGTTTTCCATATGTTGGGTGGTTTGTCTTTTCACTCATCACTGGGAATGTGGGTTTGGAGAGAGAGGAGCAGGTTAGTTAACATACTCATCTATCTTAGGGGGCATTCAAATGAATTCATGGCGATGAGGGGAGAGAGAAAATGCTAGCTTCATCTAACTAAAGAGAGACAGATTGATTCAAAATGTGTAAGGCTACTCAAAGAACCTTGAAGTAGTGTAAAACTTGCTGTACTTCAAAAGGTTTGATTGAAATTTGGATGCTCATGAAAAAGAACTTCTACCTTCTAAATACCCACAGCTTGTGCATGAAAGTACAATGTAAACAGAAATTTCTTGGAAATATTTTACACCTTTAACATGCTTTGACAGTTAAACATGTTAATCATAGGAACTGGAGATTTTAAAAGCTCTGATTCGCAGCGTTAGTGGTACACATTCCTAGGTGTGTGTTTTGTTCCAGCAGAAGAAAAGGCCTGTGTGCTGTGAACCTCTGGGAAACCTTGTGAGGTTAACAATTGGTACACCTTTAAGGTAAACAGTGTATTTATGTCCAGAAAGAAACAGTGATTTCCAGCCCTACCCATTTTTCTGGTGGATAATAAGGACTGACCTGTGGATTGGGCATGAAATTGAGAGTCTGTTGGTTGGTTGGGTTTTTTAGGAAAGATAGTTGTAAGCTGGTCTTACTGCCTCCCAAATAGTTCATCCAGCCCCTTGGTCCTGTCAGGAAAAGGCAGCTCACTGGTACAAGACAAATTGTGCTGGTGGGTCACTGGGGAGCAATTCAAGACAGGGCTCTCTTGCAAGGAGCAGTATCAGATGGTTAGGAGAGACGTGCAAGTGTGAGTAGCCAGGGTGAGGAGCAGCAATTGCTTGCTGGCCAGACTTTCTGAATTCAGCGGTGTGTGGGACCCTGAGACAAGTCCACTCTGCCAGGCTGGTGTCAAATACAGTCTACACTCAGAAAATCAGTAAAATTTAGGGCTAGGATTACTATGCAGCAGAGGGAGGCACAAATTACTGTTTTCATCTCCCCCTTTAGCCTAAGATAAGCTTTTATACAGTGCTGACTCAGCAGCTTGTTTCAACAACTTACAATGAGGAAACATTTTTTCCTAATTAAACCCTTTGAAGGGAGGGCTACCAGTCAGAAACTTGAGATGTGAAGTAATTTGAGTTCAAATGTTTATTATGGCTGTAAACAATTCTTGTGTCGTTGTCTGAACAGTCAGTCTGTGATACCTGGGGTGCAGCATTGAAAAGAATGGAGCATTCATGGCCATCACTGAAACAGCATATTTGGTTGTGCTTAATAGATGTTGGAAAGAGGATTATAGGATTAGAAACTAGAAGGTTCTGAATTGTAATTGTACTCTGCCATTGACTTGCTGTATAATCTTGAAAAGGTAATTTTGCTTTTGTCTCAATTTTTCCATCTGTTAGGCAGGAATACTGAATCGCACACTTGTAAGTACCATTTTTTAGTTGATGTCTACAAACTCTTAGGTGTTGTAAAAAAAATCAGATTCTCTAGCTTTCTGTAATTTGAGTGACATGAGGAAGGTGAGCTGGGGATGATGCATGTTTATTTTAGGTGTGTTTACAGCACCTGAAAAATTAGCAGGTGAAATAATGTCAGCTAGTAGCCTTGTGGTTGGTAGCTAAGGGTTCACAGCCTTCATTACAGACCTTCTGAATGCTGTGCTACTTAAACAGCTGTTGGCAAAGGATGGGGTACACAACAACTAGTTAAGTTACCTAGGCCAAAAATTTAGTCCTGGACTATTAAAAATACCAATCTATATTCATTCCTTAATTATATGCATTTTCTTTTTTATTTCTGCCCCCTGAGGCTGAAAGGGACGGGAATGATAAAGAGAGCGCAGCTAGAACATAAAATGTTTTATGGGGGGAACTAGTACCAAGTAACACAGGAGGAAGAATCCACACAGTGAAAACTGAAATAAGACTCAGGCTCCAAATAACATTTTCAGTTTTTGGCTTCCTAATGCTTACATGTCGAGGTTACCCCCTCCAGAAAGTCTTCATTCTTCTTTAAATCCCCACAGCAGAGTGGGAACGTGACAACTGATGTCTCCTGTGACTGTCTCCGTTGTACAATTATGAAAACCATTTGCAGCTGTGAACTTGCTTAGCTCCTTAGAACTGTTCTAGGGAATGCGATTGTCACATTCCTGATACGCAACAGGTAGAGATGTATTTAGGTCAACTGGAGGATAAATCGTAGAGCTCATGTATATTAATGACTGTCAGACTTTGTCTGTGGTTGTGTGTATGGGAATTACAGTATTGGGTGCTGAATTCAGGACAATAGCTCTTCAAAAATGACGGGTGAAGGAGAAGTCTTCAGGAATTACAGTACCAAGAAGCTGTGTCTGCTCAGATGGAGGCAGTACACCCTGAGGTTAGCTGACTGACAGGTGACTGTTCCAGATTCTGACACCACCACAGTCAGTTTGCCACACTCAGTTAAAATAACAGCTATTTTTGAATTATGTGGACACCATATTGTTCTTCCAATTATTTTATTATACCATCCACAAAAGAAAAAAAAAAAGCACAAGAAAGAGTGATATTTCAGAGCAATTGCTAATCCTTTTCCCAGGTATTAACAATTGGGATTTTTTCTTTATTTGTAGAGGTGAAGTAGGTGAAATTAAACAAAAAATCTAAATAAAAATATAAAGCAAAAATGTAAATACTCTTAAACAATGGAAAAGAAAGTGAGAAAGGAGGGCTGCTTTCTCCTCTTTGTTTAACAACATGCTACTGCAGGCACTGTTCAGACCATCTTCTATGTAACACCTTTCTGTGTAACGTCCTTCTGTGGTTTCAGTGAACTCCATGCACTAAGGAGGTTTCATTACCAAAGCTGGTTTATGTTTATCTGCAGCATCACTGTATTGCAAAGTTCTGATTCAGCAAGGGTGGACACACCTTGATATACACTGCTGAAAACTATCAAATTACTTTTAAAGTGGAAGTTATGGATAAAGTAATCCAAATCAGTTTAATAAAACTGATTATACATTTAAATACTTGCATTCTTTCTATTACAGCTCACCAGATTATGAATTTGGAGCTTGAAATCTGTACCAGTAGGTTAAATTGCATGGAGTCATGAACATGTTAGTGCCAGAGGCTGAAAAGGGGCTGGATTCTTTCCAGCTAGCTGGGACAGTTTAACTCACCACACCTGTGAGGGGGCATGCCCTCACCTGTCCAGTCTCCTCTACTTTCCAGGACTGAATTTACCTTACTGTAGGAATAGGTGAACTGCCCATGAAGCTGTTACTGAACTGTCACACTTTGCAGCCCAGTTTATTTAGGTAAGTGGTGGTGTTTTACTTCTATACCTCTGGGAGATAAACTGCAGCAGTTTCGTTATTGCTCTGTATCCCACTCGCAGTGGAGGCAGCAATCTTTATAAGAGCTTCATCACAGTGAAGACACTGAACCTGATCTAAAAGTGATGAAAGTTAGTACAGAGAGAATATTGGCACCCAAGATGAAGCTGTCACTTGCTGGAGTTATCCACCTGCCTCCAGGAATGAAAAATTTGCCATTTCACCTAGAAGTTTTTGCATCAGACTTTGAAATCTGTTGTCTGTAAATATGAATAAAGTGTTGAAAACGAGCAGTACTTTTCAAGAAGCCACCTGTGCTTATGTGCCACATTGTACAAGAAGGAATAAAAAGTGAACTCTGTGAAGTCATTTGATCTAAAAATATATTGATTCCATTTAGTGGTTGAAAGTAAGCAAAAGAACAGGCAGGGAGTAATGCAAGCCTCTCTTTGTACATGATTAAAGATTGGTAATGAACAGTGCCTAAATGAGGAAAAGACTTGGAGCAAGCAGTCCCAGAGTATAGTTTTAAAAGGGACTCATACTAGGAAGCTACTATTTATAAAAGCAGTGACTGGGATATCTAAAATAGGTCACTTTCATAGGATCTTCAGGCTTTGGATAAGAACTTCTGCATCTAGATTGTGTGCCAACTACTTTGGTTTGGCTTTGAATGCTCATCTAGCTATTAAGTAAGAAGTTGGTTTTATGTCATCTGGTCATTCATCCTGATCATCAGCTGCATAGTCACAGAAAAAAAAGAACTTATTTGATGTATTTATGTGAAAGAAAATACAATAAATATGAAATGGTAACCTGGGACTTGATCTGTAGGCTGAAGAATCCTGTTCTACCAGAGGTAGGACATGAAACCTACAACACGGCTGCAGCCAGAGACCACATCTACTCATAGATGAGTAGTGGATAGATGAGCAGCCAGTCACACAGCTACAATTAGGTTACAAAATAGTGTCACTTCACTGTTAAAAAGGTGAGCTTGTTTGCTTTAGTTTGCAGTTAGCAAATTTTGTTGAGCCTTTCATTCTTAGATTCCTGTATTTTTCCTCCAAAAGGCAGTCACTGAGTTTGAGTCACCCTTTTAATCTTTTGTTAAGATAATCAGATTAATCTTTCTTTAATAAAATGTTTTTTCTAACCTTTGGATATTTCTGTTCCCTGTACCCTCCTTTCATTTCTTTTTAAAAATATGGACACAGAAACTATAGGTAGAATCTACCTTAGTGATGCTGAGCACTGAGGTTAAAGTGCTCCTGAATTTTGCTCTCAGTAATCTGTTTCCTTCATTTGAAGATCTATGGATTTCTGTAAAGAATTTGTTTGCTGTCAGTTTTTTATGACCTGTAAAGGATTTACATTGCTTAACACTTCCCCTGTGCTTGACACAGCCCTCTCTTCTGCAGGTGTAGCTGCAATGTCTGATTTCTAGATGTATGACTTTGCATTTGAAGGTAACAAAATGAAAATGTTTTCAGTAGATTCAGTGTGTTAAGCAGCATGAACTTCTCCCCATTGCTCCATTATCATTATTACTACTTTGCTGGGTTTTTTTACCCTGAATTTATCAGCATTTGATCTATATCACACCTGAATCACTAATTAAAAAAGCAGGGTATGTATCACTTGTCTTAATACCCCTGAAACCACAATGAAAGACGTTCAAATTTCATGGTCGTTCCCCCTTGCAGTTGTGTTTTGACATGTTACAAACAGGTGTGAATTCTTATACATATACTAGGATTTTTTTTTAGTTTTGATACATAAGGCATCTCATGAGTCAGTTTGAACCACTTTGGTTTTTCTCCTTCGTCTTGTTCACTTGATCATTTGCCCTGCATCCATGACAGAGAGTTTCCAGGATGCTTTCTTCGGACAAAACCCAGACTCAGAAACAGTTCAGTGTCTAGACCAGTGTAGCTCGTCATAGTTTTACATAGAGCATGGCTGGTTCCTTCAGCCCATCCAGGTCTCCAGTACTACTCCAGCTGGCCTTGATGTCTCACATTACTTCGTACCACGGCCCTCTGCACACAGCATACATTCTCAGCATTATACAATGAAAGCACAGACACGGAAGGCTGCAAGTCACACATTACATTGTCTTGGGCACCTTGAAAAAAATGCTGATTTTTAAGGAACTGAAGATTTATAAGGTGTAATGTTCAAAGAATGGTCAGGAGGAAAAACAGGCAAGGAAAGACAAAAAGATTTTTATAGAAGATCCTTTCTGGTGAGTTTTAGGTGCATCCCTTGATACTGCTTGAAAAAGTGAAGAGCAAAACGGAGTGGATCTCACATTGAGGCTCACAGGGAGAGGTGGCGTAGTTGGGTGCTGAGTGTGAATCAGACAATGTCTGTGTGTGGCATGAGCAGCAGGGCAGACAGCTGTGATGGCAGGGCCACAAGGTAGAGGCCATTGGCATTAAGGCCTTTGAAACATTCATCATTTAGGGTCTCCTTAACCATGATGTAGCTGTATTCTCTCCAGGCATGGAAAAGTGCTGCCCATGAGGATTATGGTCACAGTCAGCTCTAGGACGTTTTGTCGGCAGAATGGTGATCAGTGGAAAAAGTCGTGAAGGCAATGTGGACACATAAACTCCAACTCCCTGCTATTCCAGTAACTACTTAATATTGTTTAAAGAAATACATTAAATTCTGCATTGAAAATTAAGTGTCTTTTGCTAACATGACTCTTCAAACAATCTAGAACTTCCCTCCTCTTCCTAATCTTCTTTTAGCTCCAGCTTTACATTTATTCACGACTTGTTTATACTTATGCCAACATTATCTTTTCTGTTAAACAGCACTGCTGTTCCTGGAGAGTTTATCTGCTTGATATTTATTTCTAGGTAGCTCCCATGTCCTTTCTCAGTCTGTTTTCCTAAGCTGAACAAGTCCTTTTATTCTTTTCTCATGAAGCAGACTTTCTGCTCCTCTCATTATCCTAATAACTCTCTAGTGTGATGTTTGAATTTGTGAGATAGGGCTTGTAAGGGAGGTAATGTATTTTATGAGATCACTGATATTGTTGGAAAAAAATAGGAAAGCTTTTGAGTAGACAAGTCATTCTCACATATGCCAGAGCTTACCAGCTTTTTTCCCAACTGTCTAATTGTCTTTTAAAAGATATTTCCTCTACCTACAAGCATTCCCTCTCATATATTCTTAGACATTATTGGCTACACCATACACCTTTTGAGTTAATCTTTCCTGAAATACTTTGTATAATTCTGTTCTCCAAAATATTTTTGGGTTTGCTAGTGTCACATGAATGTCTACCTCATGTTTCTTGGAAACATACCTCACCCTACATATTTTAGGATTGCCTTTGAACAACTCACTGGCCATCTGAGTGACTTCAAGGAAAGATGCCATGGATACATCCTCCTCAGAGCACACCCTGTCAGAGGTCTCCCCCCAGAAGAGGGAATAAGGTGGGAGCTGGGATGTGTAAAACCTGTCCAGTGATTCATGCTTGTGCAAAATAGGTGATCTAAGGGCTTGGAGAGTCCCTCAAGGACACGCAAGCTGCATTTGTAATACCATTTTGAGTGAAGACGATTTCCTTCCCAAAAGTCTTATTCTCAGCTCCAAATAATAGATGATCCTGCCAAAATTATATAAAAATTAGATGTCTTATAAAGATGAATGGTATGCTTTGTAGGATATCAAGTGTATTTCTCTCAAACAGTCTATTTTTAGCAATTTCTTAAGAAATTTTGTGCAGGTTTGTATATGTGAAGGTTTGACTAGACTCACCAATCTTCCTCTTTTTTTAATAAACCAGCATAAAGTAGAATTTATTTACATAATGCAATGATCCATGAAGGTTACCATAACATCAAGGGACCATATTAACCGCTTGAATGGAATTCATTAGAAATTAACTACCACTTAAATTAATTTTCCCACATTCACAAGGCTGTAATGGTGGAAAAAGGAACCGTCCATCAGCTTGTACTGACAGGAGAGCTGTCACTGCTTTTATTTATAGGTGAATACATTAACCCATGAAGCAGCCTTTTCAGACAAAATCTTGAGCTTCTGTAGAAATAAGCTGCTTCAGAAGACTTTTAATAAGTATCGCAGCCTCAGTTAAACAGGAACACATACTGCTTAATGCTTTTTCCACTGGATATATGGACTGTAGCCTTTTCGTAAGCACAGTAGAAAAATTTGCTCCTAAAAATTTCTAACTTCACACTGTATGTAATGTATTTTCAGTGGATAATATTATTGGTTAGATCTAGTTATAGTGATATTGTATTATCAGTATTGGTAAAACTACACAAGCAGAAGACCATCCACTGGTTCTTCTTCTTTTGTAGTTTATTACCTGGTTTGAATTTTTTAACTCTCTTACAAGTGATTATATGTACAGGTCTCCAAACCGTAGGATGAAAGTGAATGAGACTTTTACCTACCTGGGATCTAGAAATATTTTGGGCAAATTTACTGTAGTGCATTGTGGTAATCACTCACATAAACTACAGTGGGAAAGACCTTTGTGTAACCTGTTAGATGACCATAGTTGTCACAAAACAGTATACTATAAGAGGTGGATGTCTTTTATATATGTTAGCATCATAGCTGAAATGATCTCAGGACAATCGCCTGTACAGTTTAATCAAAAAATTTTTTTCATGTGTAATTATAGCTCAGAGCTAAAAGCTAGCCCTTACCAATCAACAACATTTTGTATTTTAACAATGAAAGTTCTATAAGAAAGGATTCATAGCTTTTAAAAAACACCACCTTATGTACGACCGTTAAAATAACAAAATAAGTTTTGCATCATTTTCTGTTGGGTGCTACCTTATGTAATAAACAGTGGTGACACAACATCAGATGAGTTTGTGTGCCAGCAGTGGTGCTCACTGAAATGCTACAGTCTCACTGCTGTCGAGAAAGAGAACATACAGAAGTTACAGCGAACCTCACAGCATTCTGAACACTTTTTTGTAAGCTCCTCCACGGTTTCCCTAGCAGTGTCAAAGGAAGCTTCACCACACAGTTTCTCATATGGGGAATTTGTAGGACAAATGGCCTTTCCAGGTATTTCTGTGAATTTACTGCTGTGTTCAGACACTTGACAGGCATAGCAAATATATGAGCTTTTTCTGGGTTACCCACAAGTCCCTCAAAGGGAACTGAAGGCTGTCTTGATACTCCAGTGATAAAATTGCATGCACTTACCTTTTATGTCGTCCCCTCTGAACAGATTCTTTTCAACAGCTTCTCAGATGTACTGAGATGTTACACGCTTAGGGCTAAAAATATAAACTCTGTAAGTGAAGAGAAAATATTTTACAAGCTTACCCCTCCAATAGTGTATGTAGTTTTCCATTCCAGTTATTTAAATATGGCTATATTATTCTATTCAGTTATGCTGAATTAAAATCTCAATGTCAGTATTACCTAAAAAGTCTGTGGTTGCAGTTAGGTCAGTCTCAGCCTCAGATGTCACACATCTTAACAAAAAAAATTCGTTCATGTTCCCTTTTTTTTATTAGAGTTATACTTTAACTAGCTAAACTGAAAATTTGGAAGTACTTCTACCAATGTCTTGGGATGCTATTTGTTTACAATATAGATAAGTGATTCTCAGATGCTCCCACAGCAGCCTAAGGAGAGCTGGTAGCTGGGAGCAGACTAGCTACTCTCCTTCAAAAGTAGCAACTGTCACCGGTACAAATTATGATTTATTTATTATTTAATGGATTTAGAGCATTTAAAATTCTTACAAACACTATTTTGTCTAATTCTTCCACATTTTATGTGGCACTGCTTTTTAGTTTGTCTGATTTGTACACGCTAATGTACACACATAATGGATAATGGGAATGAGTCAGACTAACTAGAAAATCATGCCATTTTACTTAGTTCTCATCGGGGACTACGGTTAGTTTAGTTAATTGATACAATATTGACTAGGTAATGACTCTCACTTCTGTCAACATTTTTACATTTGTTAAATTCCCTTGCCTGATTCTGCTTTTCTGCTTTATTTCCTTTTAAAATTTAAACATCTTAAAAAAGGCTCTTCTCAATTAATGCATTTCATGATTGAGGAACACCGAAATTAACTTTTAGCCAATTAAATTTTTACGAGTATTTGCTATTGTCGACAGTAGTAAAAACTTCTGTTTCAGCCACATCAATAATTAATTTAGAAGCACATGGCTGAAATACTTCCCCACATGCAAAGGAGTTGTTATTCTCCCACAGCTTCCTTCACAGTCATCCTGGTGACTCCCTTGGCACTAGTACGCCATTATTTTGTTGGCAGCATTTTGATTTCTGCATGGTTCTGATTAACCTGTACAATGTGTTCCTCTTAATGCAAAGCTGTTTTCTTATCCTTCAATTCTACAAACTGGAAAAAGCATATAGCCGCAGGCCACACAGAATAATACCAGTGTCAAGCTTTAAAAAACATATTTGTTTTGTGTCCTCTAAGGACAAATGATAGACATGTAAAAATGTTTTCTCTGTTTCTCTTTCATGGAATACTTACTTTAGAATTAACTTCTGTCACAGAAAACATAATTTGAAGCATCTACTTTATATTATTTCTGAGCATTTCTGCTATAAAGAGGGAAAATAGTACATTGTGTATGACATGTGTGATTACAAGGTTATAGAAACTCTTTATGTTTCCCTAGTTGTTATGGTTTCCCCTTAAGAAAGCTTGTCAGTGGAAACATAAGGGCATCCTTCCTTCAAAATAGGCAAGTATATAGCACTATCAAGCAGTGTAATTAATGTAATTTTTAATTGCTTTACAATACTTTAAATTCCCACACCTCTGAAGCACTCAGTGTTCTTCACGCAATCCAGTCATGTATCTGTTTTGAAATAGGTCAGAGGAGAAAAGGTATTTTTATGATACATTCTTAAGTGTTCTGATGATTACACGTGCTGTAACTCATTTCTTCATAAACGCATTCCGTCTTTAATTTTGCCCTCTTCAAGATACAATCACCCCAGTGTCCTTTTATTCATAAAGATTGTTCTTTTACGTACTTTCTCTGTCTTACCTATTTGTTAATTCTGTTTCTCTGTGATAGCAAGCATACTTCATTTCATGCTTCATTGTCCAGGTTTTAGTTTCAGCTCCAGTATATTAAATGTTCCCACCCTTTTGCTCCATATTTTATAGTCGACAGTACAGAAGTGTTAAAAGCCTATCTTGAGCAAAGAGAAAGATGAGTCTTCTTAATGTGGAATTCTCTTCCTTCAGAAACTTGATTGACCCCAAATCTTATGACTCCACAGTCAAGAAAAATAAAACTCATGCAAGGCAAAAAGTATTTCACCAACACGCCTCTGAAGTTAAAACAGTATAAATTTTCTTTTTTCTCCCTATTTCCTTTCCCTTGAAATAAAGAAAAACCTATCTATTAAAATGAAAAAAAAAAGCAGAAAGTTAGCTATACAATTTTTGCTTAAGTCTACATATTGTTAGGTATTTTATGTATCCATGGTTTTGATAAGTAAATGTATTACTTTTTTACATTGAAGACTACTTTTTGTTTCAAATCCTTGATTTTCTGGCTTGGTTGTCGTAGTGAACCTGATCATGGAAAAAGATTTCCAGGACTGAGGAATTCCTGATAATAAAAATGAGGCAGGTTGAAAAGATCTCTTAGACACAGAATCACAGACCTGGTCAGGTTGGAAGTGACCACAGTGGGTCATCTTGTCCAACCTCCTTGCTTCAACAGGGTCATCCTAAAGCACATGGCACGGGATTGTGTCCTTGAATATCTTCAGTATTGTGTCCTTGAATATCTTCAGTATCTTCAGGTTCTTGAATATCTTCAGTAAGGGGGACTCCACACCCTCTCTTGGCAACCTGTCCCAGTGCTCGGTCACCTGCACAGTGAAGAGGTTATTCCTCATATTGAGGTAAAACATCCTGTGTGTTGTTTTCTGCCCATTTTATTGCTTGACACCACCAAGAGCCTGGATCCATCCTCTTGACACCCTCCCTTCAGATACTTCTAGACATCAGTGAGATCCCCTCTCTGTTGTCTCTTCTCGAGACTGGACAGGCCCAGTTCCCTCAACCTTTCCTCATAAGAGAGATGTTCCAGTCCCTTAATCACCTTTGTTGCCCTCCTCTGGACCTGCTCCAGGAGCTCCATGTCTCTCCTGTCCTGAGGAGCCCAGAACTGGACATAGCACTCCAGATGGGGCCCCCACTAGGGCTGAGGGGCAGGATGACTTCACCTGATCTGCTGGAAATGCTCTTCCTGATTCATCCCAGGAAACCATTGGCCGTCTTGGCCACCAGGGCACACTGCTGGGTCGTGGACAGCTTGTTGTCCACCAAGACCTCCAGGTCCTTCTCCACAGAGCTGCTTTCCAGCAGGTCTTTCCAGCCCCCCCCACCTTGGTTGAATTTCAGAATGTTCCTCTCTGCCCCCCTCTCCACCCCATCGAGGTCCCTCTGAAGGGCTGCATGGCCCTCTGGGGTATTGGCCACTCCTCACAGCTTTGTGTCATCAGTGAACTTGCTGAGGAGGCCCTGCCCCTTCATCTGAGTCACTGATGAACAAGTTAAACAATACTGGGCCCAGTATTGAACCGTGGGGGACACCACAAGTGACAGGCCTCCAACTGGACCCTGTGCCACTAATTACAACCCTTTGGGATGTGCCATTCAGCCAGTTCTCAGTCCACCTCACTGTCCACTCCTCCAGTCCACACCTCCTGAGTTTGCCTATGAGGTGTTGTGAGAGAGTGCTGAAAGCTTTGCTGAAGTCGAGGTAGACAAGAACCACTGCTCTCCCCTCATCCATTCAGGAAGTTGTTTCTTCATAGGAGTCAATCAGATTGGTCAAGCATGATTTACCTTTAGAGAATCCATGCTGACTACTCCTGATCACCACCTTGTCATGCATGCAGATAGAGATTGCCTCTAGAATGAGGCACACCATCATCTTTCTAGGGATTGAGGTTAGGCTGACTGGCTGGTAGTTCCCTGGGTCCTGCTTCTTGCTCTTTTTGAAGACTGGGGGTGACATTTGATTTGTTCCAGTCCTCAGGCACATCATCTGATCATCATGACCTTTCAAGGATTATTGTGAGCAGCCTCGCTATAATCCTGGTAAGTCAATTAGAGATCTTGGAAGCAGCAGAGATCATCAAGACAGTGGTGATTAAAGACTGCAAGTTTGACCTGAATGGATCACATTCCACAAACTGGATCCACACTGTAGTGACCTGACTTCTCTATGCTTTTAAAAGTCATGCCAAGAAGTCACATGTGGCACCAAGTCAGCTCATGAAGGCTGGCCTTCCACTGCAGGGTAAGCACAGCGCACCTCCTTGACAATACCCTGAGGATTTGGTCAGGACATGAGGTGCCCTGGACCAGAGAGCCATGGTCAGTACCCAGGGAGAGGGAAGTAGTCCCTTCAGGTAGTCCTGGTCACATAGAGTCACTGGGGAACCAACAGCCAGCAGTGAGAGTCCTTCTTCAAAGCTTCCTCTTCGCAGGACTCAAGTGGGGGAGCTATAGCAATGGGTCGGCTTGGATCAAATGGCCTGGTGGATCTCACCATGGTGTGTGGCAGATGGCACAGTAGTAGCCTTAGCTGCTGTGCAGGATAATTCTTTCCCTGGTGTCATTAGGGCAAGTATCCATCGGCCAGTGAGTGCCCTACCATATGTTTTTGGGATCCAAGCACTCCTCTGTGATCGTCCTAGCCAACAAGACTCCAAGAGGAGCAGCGCGGCATCGCTCTGCACTGGTGGTATCTCCATGGACCTGCCTGCCATCGGGAAACCTCCTGCAGTTGAAATAAAGGCAACTGGAAGGGACCTTGTCAGGGCAGTTCCAAAGGATCCTGCGTATTTTCTGCCTGGAGTGGAATTACAAGAAATTTATGAATGTACTTGACACAGGTTTATTGTAATTAAATGTAAAATTCCATCAAGTATTACTGAAATACTGTCATCTGAGTTTTGTGGAGCATGCTGGGAAACAATGACAAACCAGTCAAACAAAGAAAGAAATACCAAGAATCCCAACAGGTAATGACTTAAAAAGAGGGAAAAGGTGATAATAACAGAAGTGAAGATGAAGATAAAAATAACAAGAGCATTAAAAAAACTAAAATGAAATAATTTTAATATAGCAGAATAAAAAAGCAAACCAGCTATATAGATCTTAGTTGTCAGTTGAAATCCTTTGAACAAGACTGTAGAAAAATGTAGATTTTATCTTTATTTTGCCTTGTGAACTAATTGCTTCAGAATTAAAGGAAGATATTATCATACTGATGGTACCAAGATAGAACAGAAAGAAGCACGTGTTTTCCCTGAACTCCATCCCATAGAAGTAATTAAAAACAAAGAGGAAAGGAAAGATTTTTCTGTCTGTAACAGCTGTCCTTATTAACATATCAGCTACTCCTACTCTGGTTTAATGGAACATCAAACAGGTTGTGCTTCCCCTTACAGCCATGAAAGTGCTGATTGCTGCATATCCGAGGCCTTCGGCTTCTCTGGGGCACCGTCATGAGGAATAACCACAGGTGTCTTTCCTACTGTTCAACAGTTGCATTTGAATGTGCATTAAAAATCTGATTAATTCATCAATGAACAAAGCTAATTTTGGGGCAGATTCAAAAATTATGTATGAACACACATACATATATGTATACACTTTTAAAAATTCCTAGGTAAAAACTTCTCCACATAATATATTAATTACTTAAAGCCACACTTTAACGTTTTAGCACACATTCTTTCCTGCACACATGCTTGAAAATTCTTAAAAATATGAGAGTCTATTGAAAGGTTGACAGTGGGTTTCCATTATTTTGGGACAGCAACTATGAAATTGAAGGAAATAGTTTCTTGTATTTATGAAATAGTTTCTTATATTTCTATGCCCTTAGAAAAGTATAATTTATATTGGGAATTTCTTCACAGATCTACTATCTCATATGGGCTACACCACTGTTTGCTGTCCAGACATTTGAGTTCACTTTGACAGGAAATATATCACCCATTTTGGAGACAAAATAAGAGTTACTTCCCCTTAATAAAAGGGCTTTGAGCTTTGTTATGATGTTTCTGTTGTTTGTAAAGTGAACTAAATGGCACACTTTAGGGTTTCTGCTTGGACCACCACACTGCGAGGTGTTACAGACTTCCAGCAGTGGTGGTTGCAGGTAAATACCTGCTGATGATCATCATCTGTCAGTGGCCCTAAAAATAACCCTTCTTTGGAGGCATAGTAATCTCTGCTGGGAACCCATGGAGTTCAGAACCCTAAAATACCTTAAGCCCTAACTCATGCATCTACTGAATGCACCAGCAAAAGAAAATTGTGGAAGTGCTTGGGTGGTGTTTTCATTTGGTTTTTATGTGATTGCAGTGGGGCAATTAGTAATTTTAGAGAATAAACAAGATGACAACTGCTTAGCAGCAGAAGGCAGAAAGAAAGAACTCATCAGTGCTGCCATACTCCCACTCCCATCGTCCCGTTCACATTATCTCAGTCACACACCGTAATTGGACGTTAAGGCAGCAGTTCTTTTTTACAGCATAAAGATATACAAATAACAAGCATTAAATAAGAAACATCGCATCACATCAAGATTAACAAAAGTAATAATGCTGACCTTGCTAGCACTCAAGTCTTTTCAACCGCGAATAATCTTCCATCCTGACAGGGAAGAGCAAGACACCTAATCCTCTAGCATGTTCATGATAGAAGAATTGCCACTCCTTCCCAATTAATCATTATCAGAGACAGTTCCCTTATACTCAAAAAGATTATTTCTTAGGCCTTTGCCAGCTAAGACTTCCCTTGTACAGAAATGAGCCAGCTGGAGTTCTCTTAACTTTGGTCCAATAATAACCCTTGCACTTGAGATCTAGCATTTCCCATTTGCCCAGGGTCAAATGCCCCCTAAATGGCTATTGGGTGCCCTTGCCCCAGTATCTAAAAGAAAAGCATATTTAAATAATACTGAGGTTTTCTGTTGATAAAACTAATGTCTGTTTGCAGTTTTTGTAAACAAAGTCTGGGTAGAGCTTTAGCATGGTATGAAGATTAATGACCCTAAGAGGAGTCCTGCAGATTTCATTTGTATTCTCCACGTTATGCTTTCACACTTTCAGAGAGCATTGCTGAACTTCTGAACCACTTTGTCAACCTTGTTAATTTGACAGTGATTTACATCTCTCTTAATTCATACTGGAATATCTTCAGCTATAGCTATTTGTTAGTTATTCCACTCAGGAGGGAAAATCCTGGACTCATTGCCTCAGCACAAGCTCTCAACACATTCAGCTGAGGAAATGACCTTGACTGAGAGCACCCATTTTTTCAGCATATGTTGGTACCCAGGTGTGTGTGTAATAGAAGTCAGGTGCGTTGTATATTGTTTGCATTTCTCACTTAGACTTAGATCTCTAAAATCTTTCTTTTCCTTCCTGAAAGAAGAAGAAAAAGGATTGTCCTTCATAGAGAAGTATATATGCACAATCAGATGAGATAGTCAACAGTATATATTTCTACATTCATGTGTGCTCTGTATAATGACTAGAAAAAACATTGGGAGTTCAAGGCTATGCCTGATGAAATTCTTGCAAAAGCTGACACAGTTACACTTGTGGTTAAAATTATTCAGTATACTCTGACAACATACACAAACAGCAGTCAGCACCTCAATTCTGCCAAGTTCTGCTTGCTCTGACCTGGAGATACTGACAGTGTCTCTGGAAGGACAGGCTGCTAAACCAGCAAGCTGCAGAAACATCTGCAACTGCTGCAAACTTTGCTGAACTGTTTTTCATATTGGAGAAGAAGCTGAAGCAGGGACCGACTGCCTCATAGGGCACCATCGATTTTACAGAAGTGATGTTACATGGTGTGATCTACTACAATATTTACATATTTCAAAAAATTTTAGATATGTTCCTTTAGATATGATTAAGTTCTTTCACATTTTTTTATCCTTAATCCAGTGTATCTAAATGCATTTTACTTTCCTTTGAGGGACTATCAGCATATATACTTTCCCTTCCCACATACTTTGCCAGGTGGTAAGAGAACATCTGGAGAGGCATAAGCTGTGGACAAGGATTTTGGCATTTCAGTTTCCATCTGTACTAATTAATGGCACCTAGAGGCCTGTAGACTTCCATGAAGTTTGTCCTTAGAAATTAGTGTGTCCTAAATGCTTACACGGGCAAGAACTGAGGATGCATCTGTGTGAAATAATTATATGAACTTCAGTGTTATATGTATATCTTAGGCAAACTACATGTATATCTAGGGAGGGGTTTTTTGATGTGTAAATTGCTGTTATAGATCTACCACCAAGCTCAGGAAAGATCCTTTGATGGGAAAAGATCAACAGTAAGCTTGTAAGAGACAACAATTGTCTATACTTTTAAGTCTCTATGTTAAGACTGAAAACGGGAATTGCAGTCATTTTACTGAAAGTCCCCCCACAAAAGAAAATAAAATTACTTCTGAGTTTTTATATTTTTTCCACTTGAATTTTCACAACAGTGAAATTCAGGTAGTACTGCTACTGAGACTGTCACATAAAAATTCATGGTGTGGTTCCCAAAAATGTCGTGGGACCTGAGAATAAGGTAAGGAGCTGTGGTTTGGATAAGGACGTTACCCTTATAAAGTAATAATTTTTATTCCTTGAAGAAAGTCGCTATGTTTTAACATTCTTTAAAAGTGCAGACTTTCATAAGGAGAATGAATGTTTGTTGAAAGGAAACTGCTTTCCATATACACTACTGTCTGTTATATTTATCTGGAATAAGAGTTGCTAAGTATTTGACTACTTAAGTTTCTGTGAGACTTAGGCTTACTAGCACTATTAATAATTCTATGTATTGTAACAGAAAAATAAATTTTCATGAAATACACATTGCTTGCCTGGATTGTATTTGTTTTTAAATTCTATTGATTGTCTAAGTGGAAATGATAAATATTCCTACAGATTTTTTTCTTTCGTCACTGGAGGAGATGTACATAAAAGGCTTAGATACATTATTTTCATATCCTTATATTATAAAATAACTCAGTCTTTAATAAACACTTCTTCAAAAAGACCAAAATCAACAAAAGCATTAGTTGCTTCATGTGATATATGTATATCAAAACCATAAATATATATAAAGTTATTTATACTTAACACCTTATACCTTAGCAAACTTCGCAGGAAATTGAGAATAGAGAATACTGCAACTTTGTTTTTATTTTAAAGATTATGGTCTTTTGTATTAATCATAATCAAGCATCCCACAAAATCAGCAACAATTTGAATTAAGAAGTTAGATATCAGAACAGAATCTCTGTAAGAGCCCTTTGAATCAATAGGAATCTGAGGGCATTTTCTGGTATGCAAAGAATAATAGAGTTGTTGCTTTGTTGGGTTTATATATATATATTTTTTTTTCCCCAAGTTTCTCAGAAAAATAATCCTAGTTTGGGAGGGACTGCAAAGTAGCATGAGTACCTATCACTAGTTAGTTTTGAAATAGTTTTGAAATAGTTAGTTTTGGATAGTTTTGAAATTCAAATACCAAAGCAAGAATACACATCACTTGAGAAAGTTTGTTTGCATTCTTTCAGGGAGACATGAAAGGCACATCCTCAAACAGATAAAAACCAGGATTTCCAATAGATCAAATCGTTATTATTCTAATTTTGGCTAAAGCCAAGGATAGAATTAAAGTGTTAAAAATGGAGATAACACTGTAGAAAAGGTAGAATGTTCAGCACATATTTTTTACCTGGTCTAACATGTAGGGCATCCCAGCCTGCCTAGTGTGGACACCCCTACAACGTGTCCTTCTTTAAGCTCCTCTATTTCTCCCACTAGCCCTACCCTATGAACTTTTGGGGGGCTTTTGAGTGTAGGTTGTCAGCCCACTAAAATAGGGAGACATGGAGAACAATCTTGTACAAAATGTTAATTTAAAGCCTCCTGGGCCAGTGCAGGTACTGAACCCAACTTCCATATTCTGAGTGAATGTTCTACTTTCCAGATTAAAAAAGGTCTGTAACCAGGTGGTAATTTTTCTTAAATGTGGCTTCTTTTGTTCAACTGTGTTTTAAATGGAAGTAGCTATATTTTTGGCTGCCAAACCCAGTCTATAGAGAGGCCCCAAGACTGCTGCTGACCAACCATATGACATGGCAGAGAAGTTGAAGTCTTTCTTCAACACGAGCATAAACAAGCAGAGCCAGAACAGAAAAGTCCCTCCTGCCTGGAGAAGCTGCAGAAGACTATCTGCTCCTCAAAATTTCCTAAGTCAAAGACAGAGACATCAAGGAAGATTCATTGCTTCAGGAATGAAGGATGCCAGAGCAGTTTTTGGGATTGCAGCTTGTTTTGTGGTCTGTCTAGCACCTCTTCCCATCTTCCATCCTCCATGTGTGAGTGACCCAAGCCAGCAGACCTCTGGTGACTGGAACTAACTCTGTTACACCAACTTGTTCACAGTGTGAGTGCTGTGGCCGACAGAGAAAGCAATGCCCCTCCACCTGATGGGAATAACGGTTTTCTTTTCCCTTCTAGAGGTTTTGAGCTATACAGATGAAAGTCTTGCACAGGAAGTAAGTCCCCATTTTAAAACAAGGCTGCAATATTGTTTGCCTGCAAAGAAACAAAGGTTACATGTTCCAAAAGTTTGCACAGTAAGTACTTACAAGCTGCACATTGTTTTTCATTACCAATGATTTGTTTTCTTGCAGAACAACTTCTTCTAAAATATTAAACACTGTCAAAGTGACTAATGCATTTTTTTAATCTAAGAACTGCTCAATTAAAAATTTACAAGGCACGCAATTTTGATTTCTGCCGACAATAGTCAAAACTTGTGTATAAAGATTAATTACTTATAAAGTAAAACACATCTTTTAAAAACTGACATTAAAATTGCATCTGCATTGTATGTTGGATTTTATTCTACTCTCTTTAAGCAGAGGACTTCTGATGGACTTTTGGTAAAGTTTTATACTGCTGACAGAAATGCACTGTCTGAACTGAGTAGTTTTTGAACAAGCTGAAACCGAGAAGCAAACCATATCTTCTTGCACTTTTGGTTCTGATGCATTCATTATACCCTGTAGCTATCCAACTTAACAATATAAAAAATATATGGAATTTTAAATTACATTATATTATAGTGAATTATAATCTTACATCAAAGAATATTCATATTTCAGCTAAAATTAGACAACTTTGTTTAAATCATCTTCAAAAATATTTGTGCTTTTTTAACTGTAACATTTTGTACTGACTCTACATGATTGAGGTTTCTAATGACAGTAAAATATATATTTCTTTTACTATACCAAGACTGCCCTCTAGAGTCTCATTGGGCCAAATTAATCTGTGGTGTAACCTCTCCAGAGTATCTTTGAAATGCACATATTTTTACGTGGCCCATTATGCAGTGCTGCAATTTGAATGATACAATGGCTGCTTGGAAAAAGTAGGTAACACAATTTCAAGACAAAGATGGGAATTCTTTTTTCACTTGCTCTGAGCTCTGATAACTCATTGCAAGAAAGAAAATACTTCTAATCTCTTTGCTGCACAATTTCTTAATTGAGACGTAAAATATTAGAAAAATTATGAAAAAGAGACTGGTTTTAATCTCTTCCTAAAACCACATGAGAAATGTGTGTGCCTTTAAAAGATGTCAGAGGGAATGCACGCACGGTAACTGAATTAGGTTGGTACTTGTTCTTTCTTTACAAGTGTTAAAAGGCAGCACTTCTCCCCTCTGAGGGTTGGATTAAGCTTTCACTGGAGCCAATGGCAAACCTTAAGTAATCAAGGAAACAGAATTATTGCACTGATTGCCAGAAGCGTTTGTATTCAGTTGTTAAATTAATAATGGGTATCTGGTTCAATAAACAGTTGTGTTTCCCATTAAATTCTAGCTGCAGTGCTGCTTCTTATTACTTACCAATATATTATGCAAAAAAGGCAGGGTAAAGAGTACAAATGGGAAGTAAACAGACCCACACAATATGGTTTTACATTATACAATGCAATGAAACAAACTTTTAGTGGATCCTTTCAACCATACACCACCTCATATTATTGGAAAAGACGCTCGTTTTCAGATTAAAGGAATGTAATTCTTAATTACAACTGTAATTTAAATCAAAGAACATAGTATGTAAGGGATTTTTTTTCCTCCCCTCAAAGAACTGAATTTTCACTTTTTTTCCTGTTTCCCTGCTCCCAGTAGGAATGGCTTATTCAAATCAGGTTGCATTTTGTTGCGGTTTTTTAATGTATTATTTTTTTTTATATTCTGGGGGAAATATGGCATAAATAGCCCCATCGAGGTGATGGAGATTGGCTTGACTTAGATAAAGTCAAAAGGATTTGGCCCCCACTGATATTTACTAGAATCTGCTTTCATTCAATAATGTTTTTCTTTACTCTCATCATTCTGTAGGAAGCAACAAAAAAATCAATCTGGATCCCGCTAAATGGCACAGAACTGGAAACCAATTTTTTTTCACCATAGCTTTGTTGAGAATAAACCCCAGTTCTGTGTTATATGGTCCCAAGTTTTGGCAATGTAACTGCATCTGTATTTGTCTTACCAGGGAGATCCAAGTCCATTCTCTTGTGAGGAGCTGTGCAGTTATTCCTGGTAATTGTGACTGCCATGTGAAGAGGTACAGCCAATCATTTCGGACATCTAGGGCCAATTTCACATTGCAAGGGCACAGCACGCAGAAGAAACACTACACACACAGAATACACAAGTCTTGACTTTGTTTGAGTGCATTGCAGGCAATCTGGGAAATATTACATAACAAAACAATAACTTACAAACTTTATGTTACACATTATAGACCTAAATTGACAAAAACACCTACCAAGGAAACTTTTTTTTTTTCACCTAAAAGAAATGATTGGAGTTTAATCTGAAGGCCACTGCATTCAATGGAACTCTGTCCATTGAGATGAGTTGGCTTCTTACTCATCCCTTCTTATCCTCTGCATACTTGAAATAGCAGGAATCAATTTAGACCATCTCCTAAACATATCTACACAATCAAATGATCACAGGATACTGGAAGAAGAATAGAAAAACCTCAGACATTTCTCTGCTATTCCAGGAAACCATTTTTAATGTCACTTTCCTCACTATTTCCCTTAGCAATAATGGGAAAATATTCTACATTTCTCATTATCTGTTTTACATTGAAATAGGTTTCTTTTTTTTGTTTTTTGTTTTGTTTTTAATTTGGATCCTCTTATTCTGACTAAACTTTGAAAATACTTGCAGTCATTCCTGACATCAAGATATGCTTCTATCTTTTAGGGAGTATTGATTTTTTAAATCCTCTAATTTTGTTGCCTTCAGGCTGACATTTTTCACTATTAGGCCACTTTTTCACTAAAACAGAAACATAGGAAAAAGAGGCATTTTAAGGAAAAAAGCCTACTACTATTTATCTGAAAGTCACATCAGACATTTTTCTGCACGTAGCCCTATTACAACCATGATTTCAGAAATAATGGATAATTCATTGGATTTGGGTGCTAAACAAAAGAGTTGTTGTATTTGCACTGTTTAGGAAGATATGAGGCATTTTATACAACTACCTGCTGTGATACATACATGAAGGATGTGAGATAGAGCTTGCACTTGACTGAAGAGCATCATAACCATCAACCTACAATTTACTTTGAGGCACCACTTTCCCAGTGTCCCCATCTGGAGATGTTTCACTTTGTCTGAAACCACTGTGATGAAGAGTGGGCTTGTGAGAATGACTGCACTGCTTGTTGTCAATGTTACCTGCAGAGTGGAACTATGTATAGTGTTTATGGCATTCTCACCACCCTACAAAAATGTCTGATTATGCTAGAAAAGGAAATGCTGTAAAGAGAAGAAATCAGGAATCTGTCCTTTCTCCTTTTTCCAAATATTCCTTCTCCGAGTGATTAAAATAGCTTTTAAGACCTAGATTTGTCTTTACTCCCCACAGCAGGAGAAGGGACTTGTGTGAACCAATTGTTGCCAAAGCGAACAACTGAACCACTGCAGATGGAGGTCCACGGACCTTCTCATCTGACCTGGTGCTGATGCAGAACTGAGAGGACGTGACTGTCCCTTGCACTGGCATTAACACAAACAGGTGAAGAGCCAGTTCCAACTGAAACCTTTAAAAATCACTGATTAAGTTTGGGGCAGACCAGCTTGCAGAAGAGGATCCTCTCTGCACATGCAAAGGGGTGGAAGGGAATGTGTGGCATACGGCTGAGCTGGAGGTAGGTGCAGTAGCCCTCAGAGATGGCAGCTTTAGTAGGATAGCACCTGAAATATTTTGAGCAGAATATATAGCCTGTGGTTGGTATAAGAGAAGATCTAGTTCCTGCTCTTCTTCTTCAATATTTTTGCCCATAGGCAGTTTTTTAATCCCATATTTCCAGACTGAAATAAGTAATTTGCCTCCAAAAAATGCTGATGATTCCAAAGTCTTCAAAGACATGCTTTGACTGCACTAAAAATTTAACAATAAATTTCAGCTAGAAATTAAACTGCAGATTTGGTACCTGTGAAGAAACAGCACCAAAACAGTTTTCAAATGGAAAATCACACATTTCCGCATATTGTAATTAATTGCCCATACTGTCTTCACGATTAATTAGATTTGGCTGAACTATTTCTTCAGGAAGGGGATATATGAAGAAGAAAATAACTTGAACATGTGCAATAGAATTTCAGTTAATTTCTGCCAAAACTTCCATTCTTTTCCTTATTATCTCCGTCCACAATACCTTTCACTTAAACCAAACATGTTTCTTTTTACGTCTTGGCATTACCAAATTCATCCTTTCCCTCTGACAGCTATTACATGTGTAAGAACTGTGTTGCCTCTTTTGGAAGAAAATTGCTTCTCAGTGTTGTGTAACTGACAAACAAATTCCAGTCCATCTCTAGTTAGCTTTTAAAGTTTTAAAAAAAAACCCTTATTTCCAATCCTAAATCCCTGCAGTGTAAGAAAGGAAGAATCATATCATTTGAAATGTCTAAACAAATCATTGTAAAGGTGTCATCATATTTAAGCTGGTGGACAAGAACACTCAATTTGTGTGTGTTCATGTGTGGGTGCATTCATTTCAGCAGATATCCGTATAGATAAATTAAGAAAAAAAAGGGTCCACACAGTTTTTTCCCTTTACTCTCAGTTTCTTGCTTTTGCTACGTAACTTTGTAGTCAGGTAAGGATAAAGATGTAGTGTTTCTTCTGCGATGTGGAAGAAGAGTGCTCTAGTTAACCTAACGTCAGTTCTGAATTTTGGATGAATTCTTCACACATAGCTCTTAAGGGCACCAGATCATCCTGACTGCTGTGCCAAAGGGGAAACCAAACTACACACTGAAGTTTTGTCCCTGTGTGGCAGATGAGTCTTGCTGGTTCCCCAGAACAGGAGGTGCCTGTAGAAGCCTATCTCAGGAGACAATGACGTGCTGCATTGCACTGTGAGTCTGCACCAGTGGTGCTGGCATTGAGACAGATCTTGGAGTGATTTACGCTTATATAGTTGAAATTGATTTTTCAAAAGCAGTTTAAAATAGCCACTCAGAAACTCTCCAAGTTCTGAGATATTCTGTTGAGATAGCATGGTCTCATTCTGAATTTATACAGTCTCCCCTGTAAATTTTGAAATCACTTCAGAACATCCTTCAGGCTTTCTTTAAGGACCTTTCTGAATTCTTCCCATACCTTTTGCATCTCTTGTTCCATTATTCACTGGATCCCAGAGGATGTGCTGGTTACCCCCCTCAGAAGTCTTCCACAGCTGATATCAACTCCGTAGTCCCCCCAGTTTCTCACAATACCTTCACTGTGTGAAAAGCAAAACCAAAAAATCCTGAGACTGTAGTTTCTTCTGGTGCTTTTCCACAGGCTTTAGAACTAAGTGTGTCACAGGTCTGGCTATACTAAATACAGAAACAGCATCATCACCCACATCTGGGTCCAGAGTTCCTACTTTCTACTCAATGTATATCTGTACTTAATGTCTCCGTCTGTTATCACTTGTGCTTGTGCTCCCCAGTTCAGTCTTAACTTTGTAGCTCCTTCTTCATAAAGAACAATTTTCTTCTATTGCAAATAAATCCAAAACTAAAGAAATACATTCATAAGCTGCTGTGGCAGAAAGCATGGCAGGGGCTATATGCCTTTGGTAATAAATGCACTCTTTTTAGCCTTATTCCCAGCCTGGGAAAAAAACTACTTTTTTCCCTCAATAACTGCAGATGCTTGTACTCCTAGAAACACAGAGAAAGGTGCATGTAAGTGCTGTCCTGTAGACATAATTGTGCTGATGAAGATCTTAAGTACAATTCAGTGAGACATAGGACTAGGACCTTCCTTGAGTCCTGGCTCTTGATATCACAAACAATTGTATCCTAAAACTGATTTAATAAATGTATTTGGTTTAACTTCAAAGTTAAGTCTTTTTAGCTGCAATAACTTCCCTGGAAGAACTAGAATAATGCTTAGGAATCTCACAATTCCAGATCTAAATGCATTTACAATCTTTTCATCTCTATTTCTTCTTATGCCAACATTGCCTTTTAATTAAAAGAGTTATTTCCCCTCACTGTGTTTACACACTTGATATATTTGTAGATTGCAATCATAGCCTCCTCCATACTACAATCTGCTTATATAAACAAGCAAGCCTTCTGCAGTGTCCTTTCCATAAAGATGGGTTCTCTGGATCTCTAGTCCTCTTAGCCTCTCTGTGCACCTGATCCAGATTCAGTTCACTGCCTCTGGGCAGGAAGACACGCCTCCACTGTAAAGCCTTACAATATCAAAATGCAATGTTGTTAGCCCTTCTCCATCTCTGTTGTCCATCCCTGTAGTATTGCAGAAATCTTCAGTATTGACAGAGCTTTTGACTTTGTACCAGTATCCTCTGACTAACTCCAAAACAATTTTAACGTTCAATCAAAAAAATATTAAAAAGGATTGACTCAAAAGTTCATGAGCCTAACCAGTAACATCTCACTTTATATTTGAACCTGCCCCTTTCAGCACTACCTGTTCCAGTCTTTGCTCACCTACTTCCCTTGCTTCCTACCTTACTTACACTTTCTGCAGTGAATCCCATTTTCTCAGTTTTGCTTGAGGTTTCCCACGTGGCACTTCTTCAGGCCCACTGATGCAAATCAAACTGACAAAATCTACTCCCTCTGTCAGTCCCACAAGACTGGCTTTGATTTGTTCTTACTGCACTTTGTCTTATTTTCTTTTTTCTTTCCATACTTATTAATCTTTTCTTTCAAAAATATAATTAACACTTGAGATGATGCTCCAAGGTCTGCAACAATTTTAATCATATTCACTTTTCCAGCACCAGTTCATACCCCAATGTTGTTCTCATCTGATTGCAAGACTGTTGAAAAATCTTCCTTGCGATGTTTTAACTGGACATTCCTTTGCCAGTTCTTTGAGATTATTTGATTTCCCCCAGCTAGAATTCAATAACATTTCTTGAGTGTTACTCCTATCTCAGTTGAAGATACCTGTGTTTCAACAATCTTATTAACATTTTCCATCATTTTGCCCCCACTAAAACGTCACATTATTTGAAACCGAGTCCAAGTATTCATTAGTTTTGACGCTGAACTGAAAATGCCTTCCATCCAGAGGTCAAACAGTCACTGTGTTGCAGATTTACATCTTCATCAGTCTTTGTCATTCATTTTGCTGTTCTCTGCAAGGTCTACTTCACGTTGAGTCTCTGCTTGTTGTTGGCATCCTCCTTGGAGTGACTGTTCACCCAGTTAGCTCTGAAGTCCTTCCCCACAGTTTTTTTCGATTGATTTGAGACAAATTTTGATAACATCAGCATCTTTGGTTTAATGTTGAAGGCTCTGGGACTTCATTCTACATGGATTCAGTACCCAGTTCCCTTTATTTATTCAGGTTTGCCTTCTTACATAGCTATAGGTCTGTTTATATTTAGCCTTACATTTAGCTAATGCTGAATTGACTTGTGATCACTTATCTAAGTTTTCTTTCTGTTTTCCATTTCACTTAAATGTCCTTACCACCAACCAAAATGAAGCCTAAAATGGTATCATCTCCTGTTTTAGCAGTGAAACTTTGGTGGAAGAAATCTTTTGCTTCTATGCAACACTGAATATCTGAATCATACCATACCCATGACTGTTTATTTAGCTATTTCTACATTTTTATGTCTTCTGCAAAACTGTTCAAACCTCTGTTTCATCTCACATCTGTATCATGTTCTTACTCCTGACAGAAATCACCACTGTTATGTTGCATCAGGATTTACACTACAGCAGAGGCGAGTGGATATTGTGCTTCAGTAAGAAAATCTTATTAAAATGCAAGCACATGTTTAATTTACAAATGTAATCAGTAATGTTTTTTAAAAGATTCCCACTTCAGTTGCATAAAAACAACTGAGATCATCTTCAACTTTGTCAACTCTATCAATCTCCAGAATTATAAGACTACAGGGGACTATGTGATGGTCATGTTGCTCCCCCTTCACCTATAACATAAGGTGCTGAACCACATAACTCTCTCCCAAGATGTTTCCTGTGTAACAACAGAATATTTTTAAGGAATCTATAAATTTTGGATGTGAAGGTGGAGAAGCCGTTGCTCCTCATGGTAACTTGAATTTGCCTATTTTTAACTTGAAATTTTTATTACATGATTATACGCTGGATTTTACTAAATCCTCTACTATTGGATATTTTCTCCTTTCTATGACACTGCCTTCATATCACTTTTCAGTCTTCTTTTTGATAAACTAGTTGAGCATTTCAAATTTCATATTTTACTGGTCCTGTATTTGATTTTCTTCTTCAGTTTCCCCACATTCAAAAATATGGACAGCATTAGTGAAGATAATAATTTGAGGTGAGTCTTAGTGCTACTTCCATTTCTAATGTAACTTGCTCTTCTCCTATTCATTTATAATGAACAGCCTTATTAATTGTTTTGGGTTTTTTTTCCTGGAAGGTTCATAGGAGATTAGCAAGTCTTTACCATTATTGGCACGTGTGTCACAGGGGAGCACTAGAGTTGTCAGCTTGCCCAGATAAAATGAGTGATATTATTTTGGCCTTGTCCTCTGACAAAACACAAAATACCAGTCACAAATGGTGCTGATGTGCTGTGCCTTCACACTAATCCAGACTCTCTCAGATTTATTTTCAAAATTCTGCATGCACACACACCCCCACGTGTGTAATTTTACATGCACACACATACACAGACACTACTGCTGCCACAGGGGAGGAAAGAGCAGAGTGGGGGGGTAAATAGGAAGGGATTGTCTCTCTCTTTTGTACAGTCTGAGAGTAAAGTTAGACATTAGATTAAAGAATTAGAGACTGAAGCACCCTGCTGCTTGGCTGCACTATTGACTGTCCTTAGAAAAGAAACATTAATGTGGTCCCTGATAGGTGACTCACCTGAATGAAGGAAAAATGCTGTGACAGTAACAGCTAGTGAGTGTGAGTCAAAATTAATATTGCAGGATGAGATGTCTACTGTCTTGAATTTATAATTGCATAGCAATGAAAATATAAGATCATAATTGTCAGATACTCTGCTTTTCCTGACTTGGTCTTGCTATTATTTTCAATGGTCACAATCTGTTTGAAATTGAAATTCAAGAACTGCAAAAGTCACATGTCAACGGAGTTTTAAACTGTTCTACTACTAACACTATATAAACTGTGATTTTAAGAACACGCTATGTAAAGGACAGCAGAATAATCCTAACAGAAAACCATTGGTCTAGTGATTCTGTCTAGCAGAATACCACTTCCAGATGTAGCAGTTTCTATCAAACAGAAACATTTTAAAAAAGAACAACTACTGGTTTATGAGAAGACAGCACTCTGGACCTCTCTAACAGGTTTAACATATTGCATCCATATATGCAATAGTATTTAAACCCTTCTGCAAGAAAACTCTGTTTGCCTCATGGATTTTTTATTGACCTATGTTTTTTGTTTCAAAGACCACAAGCTCTGTGTACTTTTTAGTACTTAGAACATTGTGTTTCCATGTTCTGGACACTACAGAATGCTCTCTAAAGGGCTTCATTTTAGTCTCTAAATGCACTCACACAGCCTCAGGTTTTTCAGGGGGAAAGAAGTGAAGTTCACTGAAGAGCCCTTTGAAGTTTGGGTGGAATATCGCTGTTCCAGCAGTTAAGTGATGCACGGCACCTTCGTCATTTTGCAGCTGTTGGAAAATCTCAGAAACAATAATGTTTTTGTCCGCTGCACTTTTCTATGTTTTCAAAGAAGCAACATGACTTACCTTATGTTTAACTGCAAAGTATAAGTGCAGTCTGTAACAAATAAATGTAAGCAGTGTAGGCTGGAGCCCTGGGACACATATTACTTATACATATCTTGTTGGTAACAGAACATAAATACTTCACTAAAGTCTCCATTTGTAATTTGTGCTGAACGTTTCTGAACATATGAAATATGAATTACATTTTGTAATGGCCCTTTGTGTTGAGGTCTAGTGGGAAAATATTGTTCTCCATGAGACAAAGTAAATTGCAATGATTCCTGAAGGGACTTGACTTTTGTACAAGAAAATACATTTAATCTGACATAGTTACTCTAATGATCTCTCATGTTATCTTTTATTGAACACAAAATGAGGTACAGCCATCAAAGTTTAGCATGTTACTGAGTGCACCATCATTAGAATACCAATATGGGGCTAAAGGGAATTTACTTAGCTCTACACACTTTTAGGGGCTCACAAGTTCAGTGGAATGCTCTGTGCCACCTGGTATTTAAGGGAGGGAGGCTTGAAAAATGTGGATTTAGAAACATGAACTCAAAAGAAGTTAGAAACAATCATTCTGCCTTCAGGTGTATAAGACACCAAGGGATCTCTTCAGGAGAGAGGGATAAGAGGGGAACTATCACTGACTTCAGCTATGTAGTGGGACATTCCAGAGAAGGCCAGAGCTGGCCAGCAAAAGAATGATGGCAGCAGGCTTGAGAGAAGGAAAATTCCAATTTAATATTAGGAAAACTATTGCCCAGGGAGGCCGTGGGATTTCCTTGTTTGGGGGATGCTTCAAACTCAGCCAGAAAAGACCATATACGACATGGTCAAAATTCAGAGCTAGATCTCACTTCAAAGTCAGCCCCGCTCTGAGCAGGAGTTTGGGCCAAATGTCACCAGAGATGCTTTCTGACCTACATTATTGCATAATTCTATGACCTTATTTTATTATAATGCATCTATTATATGAAACCCTATTTCATTTGTAAAATGGAGTATATTTATCTGTGAAAGAAGAATACTAATACAATATAGTTCCATGTGAAGAATAGAAAATTGCTATTGTCTTGTATGACAAATATGACTAATAATACTTTTTTAAAGTTAAAATTAGCTTTTTAGCTAATTATACAGGACAAAATTAGCAAATTATATTTTTTTTTAAATATATATTTATATATTTTTTTACAAGACTAGCTAGTTATATAAGACCAAATCAACTTCAGCGGAGGGTTTGATTAGGTTTTGAACCTTTTAAAAATAATCTTAATATACAAATGATTGTTAGACATTAACTTCATAACTATTTTGCTATGTCCGTGATAGCCCTTTCTTCATCTGACCACTTTTTCTAATCTCAGCACAGGATGAGACAGCACTGTTGAGAAATGGCAAGGTGGGGGGAAAATAGAAACTTTTGTAAATGAAGCCCACTGAGGCTACACTTTAGAGACTTTTGTTTATTTTTTTCAGTTGGATTTGGTCTGTATTTCTCCTTAAAGAGGGATCAGACATTCTTCTTTTTTAATAATGTTATTTGCAAAGCTTTTACCAACAACTTATTTTTTTTAACACAGAAATGTCATTCCAACATCAAAGCAAGCTCAGAGGAACCACCTCTGCTCCCTGTACATTGATTTTAGTTAAACTAACACAAAATGTTCCTGATACTTGCAAAGGCCTTTTGCAAAAACCAGCCTCATATGCTTGATAGTATGCAGTTTCTGTCTAGGTTTTTAAGGTTTGAAAAAGAATTTGGGATACTGTCTAGCCTCCAGTGATATCCATCATAACATTAAAGATTAATCTCAAAGGTTTGAAAAAGAATTTGGGATACTGTCTAGCCTCCAGTGATATCCATCATAACATTAAAGATTAATCTCAAAGGTTTGAAAAAGAATTTGGGATACTGTCTAGCCTCCAGTGATATCCATCATAACATTAAAGATTAATCTCAGTTCAGTAATGATACCATAAGTCAGAGTCCAGCAAATGTTTGTGGCATTCATGCACTTTTCCATGCCTTCACACATTTGACTTTATTTCACATAAGATAGAGGCAATTAAGTATTTTAAGTATATAATGCTTGCTTGTTTTCATTATTATAGCCTTTTAATGTTAACTATACTCTCACCTTTAACTTTTCATTAATGTGGTTTGGGAATAAAATTGGTGTGGGGTCTTTATTTTCATTCTAGGAGCTACGGAAATGAATAAAGTAAAAGTTTTCAAGCACAGAAAAGTTGTTACTTGTGCAAGACTTTGTCCTACGCAGCTTAGACCTTTAGAGAATTTGGGAATAGGTGAAAACTTGTCCTTGGTAGCTTGACATAGCTTTTTGTAGTAGTTGCTTATTCTTAGTTACTTTCAAGTTACTGAAGAATTTGAAACATTTGAATATTGACACAAAATGGGGGCAAGAAGCACGTGCATCATTTAAAGGGATTTACTTAATTGAGGAGATGCACAACTCTTACTCAATTCTGGGTTTTAGTATAAATATAATACTCTCTCGAAAAGATTAAGGAAAGTCAGAAATATTTCTATCTATATTGCAGTCACTTTTGATTAAAGATCTGTATGTATACTCTGCAGTATTGCCTTTGATTACTTATGTTAGTTGAATGCTGTTATTTCTTAATAACAAAGCAAAAGTTGGAGTTTTGCATATTTTAAAAAGAAATTAAATGTCATTCTGGTCATTTTTAAATGAAGCTCACTTAAAAGCTTGTAATAGCTATATTTCTTGGAAGAATTGTATTCATAAAAGTGCTCATTAATAATTTCCTGAACTTTTAATATAAATTATAATTACCATGGAGTCACATTATTGTGGCATCCTGTAGTGATGCTTCCCCCAAGTATTTCCCTGGTATCTTATCAGTAGCTTCAGGAGCTAGAGGTGATAACTTTTTTACATAACAGCCCCTGTGAGATTTTTCCTCCATGACATTGTCTGAAACCATTTTGAACCTTTGCTAAATTTTGGCATTTACAACATTAATGCATTTACACCACGTGGAAATCAGCTCAGCAAACCTCAGCATCTGCCCAGTAATTGATTGCAGTGTTCATTTGAAAGCTGAGTAGGTTCTCTTCTCACATCATGACCATGACCCATTTACTCCCATGGTCAGCTCAAAAAACATTCTTTTTTTATATTTAATGAAATAAAATTTAAATGCTCATAAACTGATAGTTTGATAAGCATTTGATGTAATTTGACAACCAAAACTACTATTTAAGCCCAAATGCTCATTTTCTTTAACCTTAACAGCCTAGTAGCACAGGCAGGACAAGGTTTGTAGGAGTAATATAGACAACTTAACCTAGTCCCCCTGTTCTAATAAATGATGTTAATTATAAGTCTTATCCTGCCAACTGAACTAAGGATAATCTAAAATTTTGCAGCTTAGGTCACTTCTAGAAACGTTTTTACAGCATCTTGTTTGTCTCTTATTTTAAAACTTGACAGACTTTTCTGCCAATAAACTGTAATAGAGAAAGCAATATATTAAATAACATTTTTCTGTTGTCAAGAGTAAAGTGAAGCATAGCTACCTTCCAAACACACAAAAGGGAATCCAGAAAGGTTCAGGCTTTTTTCATCATGCCTTTGTGAATGGAAATAGCAAGAAATAAAAAGTTTGCTATTTATCATAGACCATGCAGCAAAAATCTCACAGAGCTTGAAGTGCTGTCTTGCCACAGAAGATATTAATTATCCACCAGAGATTTCACCAGAATAATCCCTATTTCTCAGCCTGGCCTAATTTAGCAGCCCCTCTCCTTGTCTCTAAAGCACATATACACTCAGCTTCACTTACATGTCAGATTATGTAACTCAGATTAAGCATTAAGCATATGTCTAAATCATTTGGGACTTTAATTAGGCAACTAGTGAAAAAGGCTAGCATCCTAATGCTAGAATTAATTTTAACAGAAAGGCTTGGAAGCAAGAATTCTAGCTAGATAGTATGAAAGAAAATTGATACTCTTAAGTCCAAAATGCCATCAAAAAGCTATTATTAATCAGTAATTAAATAGTTCTGCTGTTTTAAATTAAAGGATCAGTAAAGCAATACAAAAAACCGTAATAAACAAAAAAGATATATTTAAATACTAACATAGGGTTTAAACTAAGAAACGTATTTGCCAAGGAAGACAGATATACTGAGAATGTATCAATTAACGTTTTATTGCAATCTGGTTTCAGGCCAGAAGTCTTTAACTATCCAACAATAACAAAAGAAATCCCAGTAACTGTTACAAATCTATTTCTATCAGATAACAGAATTTGGAAAAGTTGATGAAAAGTCAGAAGTGTAACAGTCAGAGGCTTTGTTTTAAGGGCAGAAATTACTGATCAAATTTTTGAGTTATGCCCTTATTTTTAACTTTATCTAGAGACAACATTAAAAATAGTATCTACTGAACTTAATCATTAAATCAGCAAATCTGCATAATTTTCACACAGAATTTCAAAGCACTGCCTGGAAAGCTGTAACTGACACTATTTTAATAACTGTAATAGGTACTGAAACTGTGACAAGAGTGCTGGGAATGGACATAAAGCCATTGTTGTATCATTATTTTCAAAGGGAAGTGTAATGATCAGGCTAATAGTCAATGGCTGGTTAATGGAGGCGTAGTGAAAACATAAAGGAAATTAAATACCAAAATAAGCAAAAAGAGTCAGTTTGCAAGTTAACAGCTTCTTTGGGGGGTTTCCCAAAATACATTAAACTACTGGAAATTAAAGCTTCTGATTAAATGTCACAGGCACAGAACATAGTTGGGTCTCCAGATACCTGGTAATATCTAACATTTCTACAGAGATTTTTCACTTTTCCCCCCTGAAATGTAATAACTGACTGCATGAGAGCTGTTCTTACAAAGGGAAGGGTTTGAGCTGTAAACACTTCCAAAGATGTTCTTCTTTCAAGGAGGCGAAAGGCAGTGCAAAGTGATGCACTGTCTTGTTGTACCTAAATTTTACCTATTTCTGCATCTATGATGTTTGTGCAGAGAATATGCTTTCAAAAATAATGAGATTAGTGCTGTTCTGTTGCAACACTTCCTCTCATTCTTGTTTGTGGGTTTTTTTTTTTAATTGGAGCTAAAAGAAATACTAAATTTCCTTAAAATGCAGTTATATTATTTGGAAGTAATGCAAAAATGTTTTACTTTGTGGTGGAAAACTGAAAAAAATTACAGAATTATTAGATTACAGAAATTAAAAGAAGAAGGTAAACAACTAGGAATTTCATCCCAGTGCTGCCACTAGTACCAGGGTTGCTCTAGACAAGCATCTTTGTTGAGCTCTTTCTTCTGAGTTATGCCTGTAAATCCAAAAGTTTTGACCATCACTTTTCCTTATTGCTAACAGAAACTTTAAAACAATACTGCAAATATTAACAGAAACAGAAATTGTCTCAAGAAACCGGCGTGATTTGTTCAACAAGGTATTTACAATGTCTACCCACACTGAATCAAATTAGGCATGTGGCTCATGGTGCTCAGCTCAACTGCAGGAGTGCTCAACAGAGTAAGAATTTGCTTATCCGTAGTGATAAATATGTATTCTGACCCTCTGTTGTCTGGAAAAACACACAGAGGATGGATAACATTGCATGTAAATGCCTAATGACAAGTGCCAGGATTAATGTGACTAAGCCTGGCAGGGAGATAGACCTACTTGCTGCATATTCTGCTAATGGATCAAAAGAAGAATTGTACTTGCACAACGAGTTGCAGCAGAGGTTAATACATCTTGTAGGGAAAGGGAAGATCCCAATCTCCTAACAACAGCTCATAGGAAAAAAATCCCTCTTTGGCTCTTCTAGGACAATTATATCTAGAATCTAATTGTTGGGGTTTGCTTTAGTTCGAAATATAACATGGCTGTCTACATGGTTTGCAAGCAGTTCCTTGTTACAACAGAAATATCTCTTTATTAACTGTGTCTCATAAAAATCAATGATAACTGTATTGTGCATTTAAGGGTACAAGAAAGTTTTATTTTATGATTTGAATTGTTTATAAGCAGCCTTCATATGCCTTGTGTGAAAGAGGTGGGGTTTGATTTATTTTTAATTTTTTTTAATTATTTTATTTCCTAAAGAATGATGGCTCAATCTTTTAATATAAACGAATATTCTTTTTTTTTCAGCTTAACTTTTTATTCAGGAGATGATCCATTTCAGTGAGAGAGAACATTTTTTACATTTAAAATGTATTGACACATTCTTTGTGGGAAACACAACCCTGCTAAGAAAAAAACATACTGAGCATCATGCCAGATCTTTCTGTCTCTTCCTACCCCACTCAGTATGGAGGAGGGATGAGAAAGAGTGGCATCCTGCCATGGCTGTGCACAGAGGTCTCAGGAAGGGCAGACAGACAGTATCACCTTCCTGAAGGGAGAAGGAGGCCAAAGGCCTGTGAGGATGGGGATGAGCTGTGCAGGGATGAGGATGCTAGCATGGATTTTGGGACATTTTCTGACTTGGAGCATGCTCATGCATTCTTGCTGCTGTGCTCAGTGCCCACAACTCTGCGTCATAGCCTGCTTTGCCCATATAGCCTGCGCCAGCCTGAGAGACTCCGGAAGAGACTGACATTCCTTTGCCTTTACCCTGGGGGTTACTCTCCCACAAAAATGACTATGAAGGACTCATCTGGACAGCTGGCAGCCTCCTGGAAAGGAAGGGAGAGGAATTTTCTACCTGTCTACCTGAAGGGAGAGGAATTTTCAGGATGCACTGCAGGGATGTACTGTATCTCCAAACATGGGACTGCCCCTGTAGGCTGTAGCCTGGTTTCACAAACCAGCTAACAGAGCAACACAGAGATGGGCAGGCTCATCTCAGAGGCCCCATGCCTCTGAGAGTCAGCTCTACATAGCCTAGACATTTCTTGTTATGTCAATTCAATTTCCCTTCTTTGTCCCCTAGAGTACAACTTTCTGGCCTGATACCACTGACTCTCCCAGATTAAAACTGCTCAGCCAATGCTGGTGTTAACTGCTGTTTATTTGATCACGTCTACTCTGTTCCTTTCAATTTCAGGACCACCCATGACTCACAGCCCTCTAGCCTGATTCTTTTCTCTCGTGGCATTTGGCAGCCAGTCAAGTTCTGCTGGCATTTGCAGACAAGTGTATTTCAGCATGTTCCTGTGACAAACACACTGTTTCAGGAGTGCATGGGAGCTCATATGGCTTATGAAAGGCTGCATTTTCTTGTGGCCCGACAAAGCTTTTGTATTGCTGGGGCCCTCTAAGAGACAGCATCTGCCTTCTCCACAGCTGACTAATGGCAGCCCTGCTCTCCAGAGGAGTGCCAGCCATTCCTTTCAGCCTCTCTGGTCCACCCAACTGGCAGAGGGAGCCCCCTGTTAGGTAACTGAGGATGTTGGTCACTGCATATTGTAAACAGTTCTGTGAGCCCCGGTGCTGGCAGTTTGCTCTACGACTTTCCTGTACAGAGCAGGATGTACAGACAGACAATTGCACTTAGGCAACATCATGGAAATTAATCCTGGAAAGACGCCCATTGTCACTCCTCACAGTGTCCTCAACAGCTACCAAATATGCAGCATTTGCAGAAGGATTCTTGAGTTGCTGCCACTGAATATTCCCCTTTCACAGCAATCACATTTTGATCTGATCTGTCACATTATAGGAATGCACACAAACATTTCCCCCCACAGGTGAGGAAGGCTGTGCGGGAGACATTCTACTCATAAGAAGAACACCTGCAGAGTTTCAGACCAAAGGCCCATTTCATCCTCCATTGTGCCTCTAACTGTGGGTCTCTAACTGGGTGTTTAGAGAGAAAACATCAAAGGAAAGCATGGAGTAGTATCTCCCTACAGTATCTCACCCCCAACTTTCAACAATTTGCAGAACAAGTCTATTTAGTCTCTTCCTGTACAGAAATCATTCCTTATTTCAGATCCCCTTCCCGTCACTGTTTTCCACACATTTTCTAGTTTTATAATATCCCTTTTTTATTATTATTATGAACTGCACACACTGTCCCTGGGTACACCAGTGTTTCATATAATGACATGATAATGCTTTCTGTGTTGTTCTCTATTTCCATCTCAACAGCTCCTACTGTTCTACTTGTCTCTTGATAACAGCTAAGTGCTGAGCAGATGTTTCCAGAAATCTTACAAAAAATCCTTTTCTCACTAATACATATTCCAAACATAAGCAACAACTGCCTCCCCTCAAAGAAAACCTCAGCCAAAACAGATTTATTTCTCCAATTGTAAAGGCATAAATGTGTTTGTCAAAGAATAAGAGGAAAGCCTTGCACCGTACAGTCCTTTCAATACAAACAAGTTCATATTCTTTCTGTAATTTTTTTTTCCAGCCATTCTAATGTTGAATGAATTCATTATCTCCATCTACTGACCTCTAAGTCGTGAACATTCAAGCCATCATTCTAGATGTTTCAAGTGCATTGTCCTCTGTGCACTTCCTGCTCACACTCTGAACTTACTGAAGTGAAACACTCCAATTAAGCAAGAAAGACTCTTAGGTTCCCTGCACCTGTATTGTCAGGGGTGTTGGTATTAACTTCGTACTTATGATTTTCCATTAAAGAAATATTCAAAACCTTTCTTGAGAACTCCAACATTTCCAATGTTTGCAAGACACCTTCTTTGTAACTGCACAATTGAGGTGGGAAGATGCTTTTGAAACAAGTTAATGTAATTAAAACAGTTTTGAATGACTACAAAATACTGAAAAATTACCAGTCACTGGCTTTGAATTGATAGTATCAATAAGGTAAATATATATAGATATATACATACATATATATATAAAGATACCATATTACTCAGAGAAGCATAACTGGAAGAATAGGTAGCAGAAGTCCAAACTTGTGACTCCAGGTGAATTCAGAGCATCCCCTGTCCCTCCTCTGCATTTTGGTGATGTCATGGGAAGTGGATTGAAGCTCAGTCTCAAACTCAGTTGAAGAAAATGACTTTCATGAGTATTTTCAGTCTCAGCTTGACTAAACATTCTGCACAACCATGGAACATCCAGGGAAGCCTGGTAAGCAGAGGACAAACACGAAGAGAAGCTGCATAAAACAGATAAGATGTTATTCATCATATTTGTCTGATCAGTGAGGATTAAGGGAGGTAGCTGCTCTACTCTGTAGACTAGATGTGTTAGGTGCCACATTAGGTGTAAATTAGTAAGTTTAGTATGGTTAGGGATAGAAAGTATCTTCATGAGGTATTCTACTTCCACTAGCTTAGACTTCAGACACAGAGAGATTGCCGTGTTCATGGTCTTCTGCTCCATGCCAAAGAACCAGACAGAGGACCAATTTTTAAGGTTGCAACACTTTGAAATTCTTTGGCAACCAGACATGAGAAGTGTCTGATGTCTCTCAAAAGGCAATGAGGCTCTTTGCCTCTTGGACTCAGCATAGCATGGACAGCTTAGGTGAATCCTTGACCAAAGATTTCCAGAAAAATATAACTCCCTTATAAGTCTGCACCAGAACTTGTGTGACATTTATCCAGTACTAGCTTTTAAAGATCTCAGCCAGAGAATGATGACCATACAGTCCATGGCGGTATGAGTCTGTGACTTACGTTCATTTTATGAGACCTTAAAACATGACTGTGACTCTTTCTGGAGAGAAGTCTCACTCCTTCCTCCATCAACTCCTCATTCTTCTGAAATACCAACCACTCTTACTTGGTGTCTGTATGTTTTCCATTTAAAAAAAAAGTAAAATAAAATAAAAATATACTTATTTTACCTTCAGTCAAAAGCTGTTTATGTTTTGCTGCATGATTACATTTGTCTCTCTTCAAGGTCCTGTACTTCTTCCTAGACAAATAAGACTGCTCTGAACTAGAAACGCTTTACAGAACAGGTTAATTCTCACGGAAAGTATCCTATTAGGACCTCCATCTACAGTATACAAAGGCAGTAGCAACTTCTGCAAAGCATTTAGAAAGAAGATAAAAAACCCTTAGTCTAGGCTTGGGCCAGGAGTCTGGAATGATGAATATCAAAATTCTGAAAGATTACGTGGGGGCCATAAGGGAATACTGAAGCCCCCTGAGCATCATGTAACTTCACAGGACTGTTGTCCCAATACTTACATAATGTTTGTGTCCAAATTAATGTAATCAATGTGTGTGGGTGTCAGAGGGATTTGAATTTGCAAACTAACAGAACAGCAACTGCCAAAAACCACAGAAAGCTGGGCACTTTAGTGTTCTTTCTCTGACCTTCAGTTTAAATTTCTTTGTAACTCACTGTCATTTTGTCTACCCTGCTTGTAAAAGTATGAGCAGATATGAAGAGAAGCTGACACAGGAGACCTGTTTTTCTTGAGACCTCAACTCAATGCAGAAACATCATTGTCCAGATTGGGACACTGTGAGAATCTCAGCCTTAACTTTAAACAAGTACATTTCTGTGCCTCATGCTGTGGAGAATAAATTAAATCTGTCCTCGACTCACCCTAGAGTTTCAAAATCTAAAGTGTCAGTGAACTCCTGATTTCTCTTTCATCCAGCCCCTTACATTTTTAAGCCAAAGTCATTATTTCTGAGCAAGCCAACTCATTATTTTGGATTTTTCTTGTTAATACCATGTCATAAAAGGGCTTGATAAGGAGCCTTTAGGAGCTGAGTAGAAAACTTCCCCGAAACAACAGCAGCAATAGCAGGAGGAACCAAAGCAGTTCCACAGAAATTAGTGGGATGGTAGAGGACAATTACTGAGAATGATAGAAAAGAATCATAGAATATCCTGAGTTGGAAGGGACCCACAAGGATCATCAAAGTCCAACCCCCAACTCCTGGCTCTGCACAGGACACCCCAAGGGTCACACCATGTGCCTGAGAGCAGTGTCCAAAAGCCTCTTGAACACTGTCAGGTTGGTGCTGTGACCGCTCCCCTGGGGAACCTGTTCCAGTGCCCAGCCACCCTCTGGGTGAAGAACCTTTCCCTAATGTGCAACCTAAACCTCCCCTGACACAGCTTCAGGCCATTCCCTTGGGGCCTGTCACTGGTCACCACAGAGAAGAGATCAGTGCCTACCCCTCCTCTTCCTCTCACAAGGAAGTTGAAACTGCAGTGGGGTCTCCCCTCAGTCTCCTCCAGGCTGAACAGACCAAGTGACCTCAGCCACTCCTCATTTGGCTTCCCCTCAAGGCCCTTCACCATCTTTGTTGCTCTCCTTTCAGCACTCTCTAATAGCTTAATATCTTTTTTATATGTGGTGCCCAATATATAATGACTGAATTTTCCTTTTCTCCTTCTCAATGAGACTATATTCCTAGAAGTGGGATCATGCAATACAATTTTACCCATGGAGACCAAGCCATCTTCTCAGACATCTCTAATGGACTCTGGTACAGTATTCAGGATGGCAATTCACAGTGTCACTGGTTACAAATCCTGATAGAGGTCAGAAATTTAAACAAAAATGCCACGTCACTTAAAACATCAATTAAATGTTTGAGACCCAATTTGAGATCAATAATTCTTTAACAAAAGCAAAGAAACACAGATTTCCACTCAAGAAAATGAGAAGCTTTTAGAACTTTCTAAATTTTCTTTGGAGTTCTTTTTCAAGTCACTGTTTCTATTGAATTTATAGACAAAATTTTCTTGTTAGAATTGGGCTACTTTTGCCAAACTTTTCACTTTAAATGCATTTTTTTTTACCAAAATCACATTAAAAGATTCCAGCCAGATGTAATTATTTTGTTTTATGTCTGTGATGGTGCTTATCAACCTTAGGTACATTGCTGCAGGCATTGTTCACACTCAGAAATAACAGTGCTTTCCCAAGTCTGCTCTCCAGCTCCCGCTTTGCTCACCTCCACTGATGATCATCCTGTGGACACTACAGCAAAGCAACCTACCAAGACTATCTAGCAGTGTCATGCAGTGAGACTGGGCAATGAAAAAAGCAAAATATAAGAGAGAAGCAAAATATCTAAGCCTCTCCTTATCATTTAGCTTCCAACAATCACAGAGAGTTCTTAGAAAGCTTAAAGGAAGGGATGAAAAATGCACCAAGGCAAAACTTGGTAGCGAGAATCTCTAGATTATTTCTTTTTCTGACATAATGAATGACTTCACGAAACATAAAATGCATGAAGCCAGCACAGCTCTTTGGAAAGAAGGATTCAAAACTCAATCAGGCTTGATGCAGATTTGCAGAGAGAAAGAATTGTTAAGAAAACCACACCATGATAATCACAGTTACCATACTGAGGACTGGACCCAAAAGACCTAAGAAGTAAAGCTGAAATTAAGGTTTCAAGACTCATCAATCATTTGGAGGCCAGGTCCCAGCCCATACTGCATTTGGGAGATCCTCTGTTAAATTTCTTGAGGTATGGCTACGTTTTACGACAATGTTGGAATGATGCCTGCTGCTGAAGAGGCCAGAAAGGCCCGGAGTCTGTCCTTTGTTGGTGACCTTCTCCATCTTGATCTTCTCAAGTAAGAGGAGGACAAGACTTTGCTGGCAATGCATAGGTCAGGGAAGAAACAAAACTGCTGGATAAGGAAACCAGGAGGATTTATCTGCAAAAAGTGGTACCTCAAAGGAGAGAGTAGCCCTCTGCAACTTTAAGGACTCCCTTTGGATAGCGAACAAAACAGCCTGATAAGAATAGTAAGCAAAAGTTGGGGGAAGTTACTTACTCATAGTTCTATTGCTATTCTTTAGATACTTATATTCAGAGACATTAGGCAAAGCAGACTGTTCTTGCCTGCAGTTTTCTGAATAAACAAATTATTTCTGATGAAATAAGCAATCTCTTCATAAGGTAGGGAAGACTGGGACAAAATTCTCCCAACTGGAGGAAATGGCAGAATTAGGGAAATTTGATGTGAAGCTCAGAAGTTTCCTGAGTCCTGAGAGGCCATTGAGAGATTAAAGCAAATTGCTTTGGCATAAAATATTCACTTTATTAAATTCAGATGACTGGAGGGAGAAAATCTGGGGTTTGATACCTACATTCACCCAAAGAAATGTCTTAAGAAAGGGACAGCAGCCAGATTTACAGGAAACAAAGTAAAAACAGCCATCCTAGACATGTAAAATCTTTATGAGCTTGGCAAATAAACAAAAACAAAACCAAAAAAGTCCAAGACATTTTCCCTTGCATTTGTTTAGTTGGAAGCAAATTCCCTAAGCGTAGCCTGAAAATGGGAAATGGTTAAGAACTCCATTATCATTCATGCTCCAGCAACTTCATTATGTACACAGGCCCAGTCTTTTACAGGCTAAAAGTGCAATCCTGATCCTTGCTGCATGCCATCTATAACGTAGCCTTGCTGAAATACCAATAACACTAACATCTGTCTTGTGCAATGTTAAAAGGGAAAAAAAAAGGGGGAAAGATTCCCACAGATAAAATGCACATGAGGATGACAAAAAAGGAATATACAGAAAGCTATGACAGACAAATTTTATTAATGGCTCGACCATATGCATCCAGGGCATAATTAACTATTCACAGGTGAAATTAGCAGATAGGAGTGTCTGTCGTGAGCAAATTGAATAGGCCCTGATTATATCAATAGTTTTCAACCAGTGTCCCCTGGTTATCAAACTATCAAATAAATTTGTCCACTTTCTCCTTCTCTGGGAGGAGGGGGTTAGAAGGAAGGGAGAACTTTAATTATCCGGCCACGGTATATGGCAGGTCATTAATAAAACCTAGTTATCTGGCTGCAGGTTTTATAGTTTTACTGTTATCTATCTTTTATCTAAATAAACATTTGGAAAATGTCCTTAAAATTACTGGAGATACTTTGCCTCTTCTCCACCAGATATTTGAAAATGAAACTTTGCTGGATTTTACTATACGATGCATGGCGTCACCTCAAAGACTCCCACATTCTTCCTCCTACCTCTATAATGGAATTATAGAGTTTGGCGGTACATACATTGATGGATCTAACCAACCTGCAAATGCAGATAAGGGTAAAATCACTTGATGGGTTAGTTCTTCTTAATGTATATTTACTCAGCCTTTATGTTATGTATGCATTTTTTACTCTCATGCCACATATATCAATGACAAATGTAAGAATTGAAAAGCCAGTAATAACATAAAAGAACAGCATTTTTTTTGTCTGTGGCGCAATTGCCAGAGACGTTATCTTTGCATTTGAATAAAGAATAGTACGAAATTAACATTTTTGGGTTCCTGTTCCTGATTCTGTTCAATGTACATCCAATTTCTGAACTCCAGTGGACTTCCATGATACAATAGAGGTCTCCAATAATAAAAGCTTTACACTTCATTTACACTGTATTTTTCCACAAGTAGTATAATAATTGTCATAAAGGAATGTAGATGTTTATTTTATATGCATGTATACAAGATTAGTATTGAAACAGCCCATGCAAAAGTGTTTCTTTTGAGGAAAACCAACTCATAGATACATTTTCCCATCTGACAATTTTCAATGTCTTCCCTTCTGTCTACAGGATATAATATATATTTTCTTGGTTTTAATATTACCTATTCTCTTTTCCTATTAACCTGCAGCATTGTGAAGGTCATAGCATTCTATTAATTAAGACATATCTTTGTTATCCAGTAACTTAAGAGGGATATATATCCCAATTTATCCCAATTTGGGCTGAGAGGTTTTTCGGTTGAGGTTTTGGGGTTTTTTTTGCATATATGATCTTTCATAGTTCTGGGAACATTTTTCTACAATTTAACCTGTTAAGCTTGAAAAAAGCTTTTGAGCTTTTAAGTTAAAAAAAAAAATCTAAATCAAATAGGAGGTTGTTGAAAGCAACTTAATTCCCATTTTCAAAAACTGTAAGCCTCAAGCACAGAATTATTAATTCTGATGAGCACTCTCCATGTGACCAGGAGCAAACTGACACAGGGCACACTGCTGGGATGGGAAATAAAAGGAAAGCTGTTGTACTGAAGTTCCTTTAGAAGTAAACTAGGATTACAAAATACCCCTATGTTAATGTTCTATGGGGGAAAAAAAGTAGTGAGACCTTTTTATGATTTTACAATTACACCACTGCAATTCCTTTGAATACAATAGAATTACTCCTGATTTAAAGAGTAAAAACATTGACAGAGGAGTGGAAAGTCTCTCTTCCTAATTAGTATTTGTAGTAGCAAAATTTTGTGATCACAGCAAGTCCAAATGGCCTTGATAGGAGCAGAAGAGAGGATCTACTTGAAGAAGTCAACCTCCTCTTTTGGAATAGAACTTGGAAGAGGGTTTATGTACTTTTTCCAGGTGACATTTAATGGTTTATCTTTAACAGCTAAACTACAGACAAAAAAAGGTTATAATTACATTGGAATTAATGTAGTTTTGTTGAAGTCAGAGAAATTATCAACCTAGCCCTTTGGGAGTTTTTTATCTACATAGTTTAGAAATGCAGAAATTTGAAAAGTACGTCTGTCACAAAAGATATTGCAGAAAGCATCCACCAGTAAACTAACAATGCATTATTTGCAATTTCTAAAGAATAAGTTTCTTGTCAGAGAACTGTAATTCTTCGTTGGTGGAGGTGAATAATCACATTCCTTTACTTTTAAGAATATATAAATGCTAAAAAAATCTTTCAATAGTGATTTTATCAGGGCATTCACCTTTATATCATTTTTAAAATTATAATTGGCATTACTTTTATATTTTTTGTATTAACTGTGTAATATACGCAAAAATTTTCTTCCTTTGCAATTACAGTTGCTCCATTTTCCTTACATTGAGCTTTGGTGGTGATATAATTAAAAAGTGGTGCTTTGCACAGGCAATATTGCACATGGTGAAAAATGGTAGCTATTTCCACACTTCACAGATCCAGCTGCTATGAGCATTAAAAATTACTTAAAACACAAATTTATCGCATCGTGATTACAATGGATTGTGTTGTTATATATTAATTGAATTGTAAATTGCTGTTTTAAATTAAAACACAGCTTATTAGGAATGGCAAGAGAATAATAAGGGATGAAGTAATGTTTCATGTAATTGCCAAAATAAAATAAAAAAATCTGAGGAGACAGAGGAAAAAGTATGTTCCAGACAACTACCTCTTGTGAAAAATTGCCCTGGAGCTATTGATGGACTGTATCTTTCAGTGTCTTCAGTGAGTAACAGCCTTTAGTCTCAGAACTTAAGGAACTTTTGGCAGCAAAATAACAATATTAGCAATAATAATAAACCTGGAGAGGAACTATCTTCAGATAAAATGCCATTTTTACAAACATGGTTTTTTCCCATGTAAGTTCTATCTCTATTAAAAAAAAACCAAAACCAGAATGACAGGATGGCAGATACAACTATGTGGGCAGTTAGGAAGATTGCAGGAAAGTGGGGAGAAAATACCAGTGGAGGCAAAGAAAACACTTTCAGAATGACATATCCTCTGCACATGAAGTCATCCAAGCAGATCAAGAGTGTCCAAAGAAGAGCTAAGCCGGGGAAGGGGCTGGAGCAAACACCTTATGAGGCTGAGGGAGCTGGAGTTGCTAAACCTAGAGAAAAGGAGACTCAGTGCCTTATCCCTCCCTACAACTGCATGGAAAGTTGTAGCAAAGTGTGGGTCGGCTTCTTCTCCCAAGTAGCAAGTGATAGAACAAGAGGAAATCGTCCCAAGCTGCATCAGGCAGGGTTTAGGTTGGACACTGGAAAAATTTTTTTCAGTGAAAGAACTATCAAGCACTGGAAAGGGCTGCTCAGGGAAGTGGTTGAGACACCATCCTTGGAGGTATTGAAGAGACACACAGATGTGGTGCTTAGGGACATGGTATTGGTGGACCTAGCAGTACTGGGTTTACATTTGGGGTCAGTGGGGGTCTTAAAGGTCTTTTACAACCTCAGTGATTCTCTGATTCTAGATACATGCTGTAAACATGAGAAAAGGACAGACTCAAATCAGTAAAATTCAAGAACAGTGCTAATAAAGTTCCTTTTAATTAGGAAAATTAAAAACAGACAGCTAGACTAAGCTTAAATATGACATATTGCTATACAAATCTAAGGAAAGTGAGGGAGATGAACCAGGATTGAGACTTTAAACAACCTAGCAGAAGAAATGGCAGTAGGCTCCTGTAACTAGTTGGATGCAGATCAAATTAGCTTGTGAAAGAGTGACTTTCCAGGTTTAAAGCGTAGAGTTAATAAGGCAAAGTCGTTAAATATATAATTAATTATCATATACCTAAGGAATTTAATTCCATGTCTTTTTAAAATCATATTGTATTGGGACAATATTACAAGTAAGCTATCTGATTGTTGATGTGTTATGGAAGGTTAAAAAGTTGATGTGTTATGGAAGGTTAGGAAAGTTTTAAAGAGAGGAAACCTAGAAATAATCGATAAATTCACTTGCTTCTCTGTAAACTGGATGAATTGTGCAAGGGGCATGATGTCTTCTGAATTTTGGACACAAAGTGATGATTGCTTCTTGGCATGCTTAGTCAGAGAATGCACAAGACAAAAAAAGGCCACAGTGTAATAGTAACCATAATACATTCAAATTCAAAATCCCATAGAGCAAACAAGCCTCAGAATTTCAGAAAACAGGAAGACTTTTGAAAGGGAACTTAAAACAAGCTTCTGAAGAGAAAATTTACAAGAGACAGGTATGCCCCATCTCTGGAAGTGTTCAAGGCCAGGTTGGATGAGGGTCTAAGAAACCTCGTCAAGTGAAAGGTGTCCCTGGCCATGGCAGGGGGTTTGGAACTAGATGAACTTCAAGGCTGCTTCCACCCCAAGGCATTCTGTGATTTTATGATTCTATGATTCTATGTTTTCTTGAAGACATCATATCAGAATTCTAATGTAAAAAGGAAAATATCAAACAACTTGCAAACCATTAACATAAAGTTAAAGCTTCCAACTTCCTCACCATGAACAGGAACATCTTTCACTAGACCAGGTTGCTCAAGGCCCCATCCAACCTGACCCTGAACACTGCCAGGGATGTGGTATCCACAGCTTCTCTGGGAAACCTATTTTAGTGCCTCAAGACCCTCATCACAAAAAAATTTCTTCTTTATGTCCAGTCTAAATTTACCATCTTTCAGTTGAAGACCACTCACCCTTGTTCTGTCACGACAAGCAGTGTCTTGTGGCCAGGTGCCAGGGAGGAGGTCATGGATGCCCTTGTGCTTGAAGAGCCAATCACTCTGTGTGCATGTGGTTGCATATAAACCTGGCCCAATTCTGACAACTCCTGTAGAAAATCCCCAGATAAACGCCTCTCCCTGAGCTGCTGCTGCAGGGCTGTAGTACAAAAGCATGCCAACAACAAAAGCGTGAGGAGTTTGGCTCTGTGGGCATGATGATCAAAAGTCAGGCATGCCGTGAGGTTTGCAGACATAAGTCATAGAGCAACAGCCTTTAGATGATCTTTTTGTCTCCATTGTGACTCAATTGGAAACGGGGCTGATGGGGGCAAAGTCTGCTTGGCAGGCAGCCACAAGTTGATGTGGTCATGGAACCACCTCAGACTGCCAGGACCTTGTTAACCCCAGATTCAGACTGCAAAAGACTTCCCAGTGTTATGTAGCTCATGTCCCCCAACACAGCTGTGTTTGTCGTATTTCAACAAGTGTAAAAAAATAAGACTCTTAAGTGAAGGTAAACTTATTGCCTTCTTGAGAGTCTTTCTTTGCAGTGTTGGAAAGTTGCGTTTTGAAATATAATTGCAGAGAGAAGGCAAAGTGACATTGTGACTTTGTAGGAGTAGATATTCCCAGTCCAGGCACTTGTGATTCAGTATTTTAGAGACACTGAGAATCAATACTAAGATTCCAGAGGTGGCAAATGCTCTTCTTCTATAGTGATATAGACCAGACTATACCTTCAATAGTGTCAGGAGTACTATGAGTAATACCTTTCAGTACCAAAGTGTTCGCCACGGTACCTCACTTCTGTGATTTTGAAGCCTACACAGAAGTGGACTTGCTTCCCACAGGCTCGAGACTACCATGATGGCTGCTTACCTTGGCTGTGAGACAACTCAGTTGCCTCTTGGGCAGAGTTCTAGGAAGATACAGACTGGTACAAAGGATACAGAGCAATGACCTTCTCCCTTCAAGCCAAATAAAGCAATCCTGTTTTTTCCGTGAAGAGCTGTGGTGATTGCTTGTCCATTTCAGCACAGAAATATGGATCCAGATGGCTCTCAACCACTGAACAGCACTCCTTAATACCAGGGTGCGATATTCTTTTTTATTATTGGAGGAATTTCGTGACACTCAGTTAATGAGGTAGAACTGCATTACAATGAGAACATTTTACCCTGGAGTCTTCTGGGTTTCGAAGAAGGTTATCTGACCATTCAATTTCCCATGCTGTAATCACAGCCAATGTCCTGCCAGTCATAAGCTTTAGGAAGACAGAATTAAAGTGATTCAGTGACAGACTTTGTCCTCCTGTTTGGATATATTGCTCAGAATCCTGTTAGGACTCTTATATGAGTCTCTGAAGACTTGGTCTCTGGGTTATCTTTCCATGAAGATGGCTTTTTGAGTGGGCACTACCTCAGGACAGCAGAGAAAATCCTTCATATTGAGTCTTCTCACTGACTCCATACAAACAGTTTTTCCCAGAGCTGCTGCTGAGTTTCATTTGTGGCAGATGATCAGTGGCCTCGCAAGTTTCAAAGGTAGATCTAAGCTGTCACACTCTGCATGTGGAAAAAAGTCTCTCTTTCCACTGACTCAGGAAATGCTCATTTATATAACCTCCCATGTCTTATTCATCATTATCTAAAACCTCCTAGAGCCCCATACTCTCTGCATGAGAGAGTCTGGCAGGATAATTACGTTAACCTATGCAAAGACCCCTGACAGTGTGAGTTCACTCTGTTTGAGCTCAGCCTTCCGTAGGGAGATCACTAAGAACAACTCAACACCAGTTGTATTGGTACCAGGGGGTGCTTGCAAAACCAGTCATTCATACATGTTCCAAGCATTAAACTTTCACAAGGGTGTGTAAGTTTGATGCTGTATTCAATCAGTCAGGCTTCTGCTCACCTGCAGACTTTAAAATCCAGTTACAGATAAAGGAGAGACTATTTCAATTCCCTTTAAGGTGACTGTGCATCTGTTGAAAAAGAAACTTTAAGAAGATCAATAACATCCTGCCCTCTGCCCCTCAAAAAACCCCAAATCAAAATCTAGAAATAAAAGCTAGCTTTGAAAGGAAAATGATACCTGAGATGTGGTTGTCTTTATGGATATTCATCAGCTATATCCTTCCCTCACCTTCAGAGTCCTTATATACTAATGGGAGTTGGCATTTTTACAGTTTATGGGTCTTGCTAAGCACAGGAAGCATTAGAACCATCATCCCTTACATTTTGTTCTATTTCTTCAATAAAAGAAGAAAGTGCTTTAGATTTTATATACTTCATGGAATGGTCTGTTTGTTTTACTGTTCCTCTTATTTGGCAATGGTCTAGCCTTTATCCCCATTTTTTTTCCATAAGTGCTGCTTTACTAAACCCATTTGGCTCAAGTGTCTTATGTTATGCCATTTCACACAAAAATCTTGAAAAAAAAGACCTAGTTGTTTACTGAAATAAAATAAGGTATCATGTAATACTAGCTATGTTTTTTACACTTTTTAACATAGAGTAAATATTGGAGATTCTATTAAAGGGTGCTGATCTCAAAAATTCTGGCCAAGGGATAATTTTAAAAAGAGATTGTATTGTGTCTGTATAAAATTTTAGTGGCAACAATGCATTATGCAACATGGGAGGCATTTGTGTTTATGTTAATGGGATTTTTAAACATTTTTCTCCTAATCTTTTAAAAGTTAAGTCATCTTTGTTTAGTTCACCTTTCTCCAATCAGTTAGTATAAAGATCAAGCCAAATCACTCCTCTTCGTTCTTTTAATTCTTGTTGTCTAGTAGTGTTTGGGTTTGCAAGCAGAATCAAAGGATATACATTACAGATGCTCTATCACAGACATTCCAAATAGATGAATGGTTTAAGATTCCATATTTTTTCAGCAGGATATATATCTAGCTCTGTAACCACACAAGTGCACAAAGTGATGGTTCTATAGCAGATTTTTAGAACAGAGCTACTTTTAAGGAAAGCACTATTATTGTCAGAATACAGCTTCATAATTTTAGGGGACTTAGAGTTAGCTGTAGTATTCAAAACCAGGATTCACAGCATTATGAGATGAACAGGGAAAGAATGAAAAAATATGATTGTCCAAGCAAAATACATTTTTAATACAAATTTAAATATGAATGTATTATATAGGGCCCTGGTGAGATCTTCCAAACATATACGTATTTCTGGCCACTCATCGAGAAAAAAAATAAGAAAAAAAATAGAGGGAAAAAAAAGGAATAGTTTAACAGGAATAAGTGCAAAAAAGGTCAAGAAGGATGGCTAAGTGAGCGGGCAGCCTACAGTACAAAAGGAAATATAAAAGAAGTTGTCTTGTTTAGCCTGAAAAAATGAAAGGCAAGAGGAGTTAAGACTGTACTGTATAAATTCAGCAGGTGAATATATGCCACAGAAGGAAATGAGCTATTTAAGAAAAAGATAATGTTAGCAAAGAACAAATTAATATAAACCAGTCATGAATAAAATTAGACTGGAAATTAGAAAAAGATTTCTAAGTACCAGAGAAGCAAGGTTCTGGAACAGCCCTCTAATAGGAGTTGTGGAGGGCAAAACAGCTATATAATGTTAAAAAAGAGTCTGAAATAAATGTTAATAGAGGTATCTTATGTAGTTGTCTACAGTGTGGAGGACCCTCTCAGTGACCTGCCAGTTTTCTGCCAGCTTTATCCTATGTGGCTAAATTATTTGCTGAAAGGTCAGGAGGGAATCTGTGTAGCTCTTGGCTCTCCTAGATCAAAGGTCAGCAGTGCCAGCTTGTGGTTTTCCTTTTTGTTCCATTATGGTTCTAGTTTTAAAGCTTCCCCTTTCAGAGGCTGCAAATATATATGGAATCTTCCTTTCTTTCCAGGAGAGAAGAAAAAGAAGATGGTTGTTTCTAGCCTTTCTGGATGCAGAAGAGAATTAAAAACCTACATGTATTTTAAAAATTTAGTAAAGCATGGGACTACAAAACACATAATATTTTTAGCTAATCTTACAGCTTGGGGCTATAAACAATTTCTCATCTACATTCAAATCTAGCTTCCTCCCCTGAACTGTTGCTCTCTTCAGTACTTTATAGCATGCCATGAACTTATTTTCCACCCAGCACAGAAAACCCTCTCTGCACCACTCGAACTATGGCCCCAGGCAGGCCTTTTTCATCCCCTCCCACAGAAAGGACTGAGCTCTAGACTTATTTTGCTGGTACATGTGTCACCTGTGTCACCATGTGCATCCTTTAAGGTAGTTCATTGACAGTTTAAACAAAAGGAAAAGAGGCTTTTGGAGACAATCTGTGAGGAAGTTTAGAATCATAGAATGGTTTGGGTCAGAAGGGACCTTAAGGATCATCTAGTTCCAACCCCCCCCACACCACGGGCAAGAACACCTTCCCCTAGACCATCCAGGCTGCACAAAGTTGAATCATTCCTTCTTATTTTACCACTGGGTAGGGAGGGAACTGACTCCACTTCATCAGGGACCCTCTGGTAGCACTGTTTTTTATCTGTGAGCACCACACTGCAAAGGGTCGAGTGCCACTGGAAGCCAGTGGAAGCCCCGTGGCTGCACTGCACAAGCCAGTGATGTTTCCTGTTGGGTTGCTGGGTCAGCCAGCTTTCAGCCACTCTCCTGAGCTCTGGCTGCTGCTGAGGGCAAATCCAGTGGGTTCATAAGCACCTTTCTTCCCCTACCTTCGACAGGCGGCTTCTTGACAATGTATCCGGCATTATGTGTTTTTTACAAAGTTCTTCAACCATATGGATCTTCTCAGGTTATTTTTTTTTTCTTCTCGGTGGTGAGGCAGAATTTGACATAAGCCACATCAGTCAACTGCTTTTCTTCCTAGCATCCACCACACACCACATTCTCAGCAAGTTAGAAACACAGTGACTTGCACTAAATCAAATCTTCCACAGCTATGTGGTCTTGCTAATTTGAAAGGTTGATTATAATTTTGGGATAATGGTGTCGTGGTTTGACACTGGCCCAAGGGCAGGCACCCACGAGAGTCACTCGCTCACCCTCCCCTACCACAGCTGGGCAAAAGGAGGGAAAAGAGGAAAGGGTTAATGGCGGCTTCATGAGTGAGATAAGGAGAGCAGGAGAACTATTTCAAGGGAAAAACAGGCTGAACCTTGGTTGCTAAGTGAAATTTATTACTAACAGAATCAGAGGAGGGTAATGAGAAGTAAAATAAGCCCTTAAAACACCTTCCTCCCCCCAGGCCCTCCCTCCTTCCCACCGACAACACAGGGAGGGAGGGTAGGGGGGTTTTGGTCAGTCCATCACCAGGATTTTCTTCCACTGCTCCAGGAGAAGAGTCCTTCCCTGTGAGGCCGTGGGGTGCCTCCCGTGGGAGACAGTTCTCCATGAACTTCCCAGTGTGGTTCCACTCTCAGGAGCAGCAGCCAAACTGCACCTGCTGCAGCGTGAGTCCCTCCCACGGGCACCAGCCCTCCCAAAACTGCTGCACCGTGGGTCTCTTCCCACGGGGTGCAGTGCTCCAAGGACAGGCTGCTCCAGCCTGGAAGCAGGGCCCTCTCTCCCCACTGGGTCTCCCACCGGATCACAGCCTCCTCCAGGCACCCACCCGCTCCGGCACGGGCACCTCCCCATCGGGCTGTGGGTGGATCTCTGCATTCCCTGTGGATCCCCGTGGCCTGCAGGGGCACAGCTGCTTCCCATGGTCTGCACCACGGCCTGCAGAGGAACCTCGGCTCCAGCACCTGGAGCACCTCCTCCCCCTCCTTCTCCACTGACCCTGGTATTGCCGTGTTGTTTTCCCTCAGGTGTTCTCACCTCCTCCTCTTCTCTGGCTAAAAGCAAAACCCCCTGACTTTGTTTTGATTTTCTTCTTAAATGTCATCACAGAGGCGTTACCAGCCTCTCTCACTGGCCCAGTTCTGGCCAGCAGCATGTCCATCTTCAGAGCCACCAGCCATTGGCTCTGCTGGACACGGTGGGAAGCTCCCAGCAGCTCTCACAGGAGCCGTCTTTGTGGCCCCCTGCTACCCAAAACCAGGCCGTGCCAAACCAGTACAAATGGTCACTGCTGGGGTGTAGTATCTAAGGTGTCGTCTACAGCAGAACCCCGCCATGTGTCTTGCCTAGTTACAGCCATTGCTCTCAGCTGTATTTGTCACTCAGTGTCGTCACAGCACAGATGATGGACACTCCATTGTTCCAGCACACCAGCCACTGGTGGAGCCGTGCTATGGCTTTCAGTAAATGCAGTATGCCTTACAGTTCCATGGTAAATTCTTCAACAGATTGACTCTTGGCATTCCAAAAAAAAAAACTATTTCCCATAAATAATATTTCCAGAAATCAAGCGTTTAACAGACTTTTAGCAATTCCATGCTGAGGCTTTGCCTCTCTAGTCACCTGGTTTCAAGCACAATCTCATCCCTGAAAAACAGGGAAGTGCGACTGCATTCCTCTCCCAGTGTACTCAGGCAGCAAGGCTGGAAAGAAAGAAAATCAGCTACCTTTTGAACATTTTGAACTGCGTACCTTTGCAGTTCAAATGGGAATCTCTCCAGTTGTTTTCAAAGCTTTGTCATCTCTGTGATTCCCATGCCATGCTGTCATCCTTTTAAAGATACTTACATAAAACTTACCTGCACAGTTCTGTCTGTGAAAATAGCATTTATTCAGCGAGAAGCTGGTGAAAAACTGACTTGCATGGAAAAAGAATGGGTAAAAATAGAAATAACAGATTTTTTAATATTATGTTATGAGAATAAACAATACTGTATTATTATAGGCCCCCGTTAGAAAATCAGCGTATGGTTATAGCATCTATTAAGGAAATTCTCCCACTCCTAGTTAGAATGAAAAAATGGTAGAGTAAGGGGCCTACTGTACTAAACTGGAATCCTTCAAAAACTGGAACTGACACTCAACCAAATGAAAATGGAACGACGACTCTGGTGACAAAAATAATGCAGGACAAAATAGATTGAAATGTAAAGTTAACAGGAACTAGATTTAATTAATAATACATTAATAACAAATATATCAAAAATTAAAATACTTCAAAACATTTTCAAACCCCCACAGCGGGGAGCTTACCAGAGAATCACCTTCAATAAGAACATTCAGAAAACGGAACGAGAAGAAAAAATACTCTTTGCTTCAGTGTTCACTGCAAAAAAAAAAAAAAAAAAAAGTGTGACAGTGTGACAACCTTTCTTTTCAGGGAACATGCAAGAGGAATACCCTTGCACTGATTGAACTTAGGAAAGATTTTTGGCAAATCAATAAAATAATGAGTAAAAAGTTGTCAGTAGTAGACAGTACTCACTGTCTAAGTCTAAGAGGTCTAAGAAAATTCAAACATGAAATTGGTCCTATCTGTGATGCAGTAAACTGTGCTTAAGTTGGCCTCGATATCAGAGAAGTGAAAGCTGACAAACATGGCATCAGGTTTTAAAAAGGATCCCAGGGTGATCCAAGAAACAGCAGCCTGACATGTGTACAAGGAAAATTGCAAGGAATTCTACAAAGACTAGAATGCAGTGCAAAGTGAAAGGCTCAGCCCTTGCAAAGACAAGCCATGGAATCTGCATTTGGTGGAGTTCTCTGAAGGAGCAAAACCCCTGAGATTAGGGCTATCCTGAGGACACAGGGATTGAGATTTCCAAAAAGTTGTTGTCAAAGTCCTGTGCCAAAGGCTCTCAGAGAAACTAACTGCTCAGATTTAATGGACTGGACCATTATGAGAGGTAGCTCAAAGTCCTCAGCAGCACAGAGAACTTTGAATATTCCAAGCACACACAGCTCTCTGGTCAGGTTGACATCTTTCACCAGGTACCAAACAGAGGCTCCAGTTGTTCCCCGTAACTGTTCCCCTAAACTCTTCACCTTCCCTTCTCCAGATCTTCATCTCCCTCTGAAAGGTGGGCTCAACAGACCTTTGGAAAACAGAAGAGGACATAGGTGTCACAAAGATTAAAAAAATTCTCTCTCCACTTCCTCCCATCTCTGGCACTGGCAAAAGAAATTTCCTCCAGTGCCCCAGCTGCAGCACGTCTCTGCTGCTGGTGTGATTTTGGATTTGTTCCCAAATGGGCAGTCCACAAGAGCAGGGTGCACACACTGGATGGGGGATGACTTTCAAGCAGGGGTTTTTTACTGTCCTAGCAAGTCTGCTGGCAAGACACTACCACCTTTGCTGAGGATTAAAGCCAAAACCAAAACCAACCCGAGCAGCTGTGATGATGGCAAGCCACAGGCCAAACTGAGTGCAGGTAGTGTGCTGGTGTTTAAGTAACTGCAACACAAGAGCAATTTTGCAATGACAAAAGCACACACTAGGTGATGAGGTAATGAGCTAGTTTTTGCAAGGAGCTAGTGAATATATTTAGAAGTGTAACAAGTCTGCTAAAAATTTTCTTCCAGAAACATTTATTATGGCCAATTCTGCAAGGCAGATGAATCTTTCCCCTTATTGCCACATTTAAGCATACATGTTGAAAACTGGTGGAGGGGAATTTCAGAAGAAAACACAAAAAAATTAAGGCCTGCCACCATCACACACTTGTTTCACCTCCAGAAGTACTGGAGTTGCAGGGTTGAGTATGTACCAGCTGTGATGGGGAGGGAGTGAAGGGAGAGTGGTTTGCATCCCTCTGCTCAAAGCTTCTGGAACAAGGCTCCTTCTCCAGGGATATGAGGCTCTGATGAAGGATCTGCCCTTTCCAAGGAGGACTAGTCCTGATGACAAGTGCCTTGCCAAAGTGTTAAGAGCTGTAGGCAGGGAAAAGTCTTGCTTTCTCATCCACTTTCTTTTTCTCACCCTCATTTTGCATGTGATTTGCAGTATTCTGTGGGCTTCATCTGATGGAGACCCACCACATCTTCAGTGTGTAGCTAAAGCTGAGGGACCCAAAGGCCATTAACTTTGTTCTCTTGATCACATTTTTTCTATATGTACTTTCTATTTGGTGAGGCAGTATCTGTTCCACTCTAGTTGGCTTTCCAATTTTTGCTTTCACTGGCGCTCTCTCATAGAGAGTTCTCTGAACTGATGTGTACCCAAACAGATAAAATGATTAAATGAGATTAAATCATTTCAACAGAAAGCATCATCCTTATCTGCAAGTGATACAAATCAGTCTTTCTACAGTTTAATGTGTTAGAATGATAATACTGCAACATAAATAATCCATATATTATTAGGAGAGAGGTAAAGACCATCCAGTCTTTCTATCCAGGGTTCACGTTATTTATCACTGCGTTCCCACCCTGGAATCTTCATTCCTTCTTTATCAAGTATTTATACTTCTGCTGCAAATCAGCAATGCCACATAAGGAAAAAAGCCCTCATGATTTGATAAAAGAAAAGATGCCTTGTACAAAGTGTAACAGTAACCTAAATCCTTCTACAGTATCATTTGTACCTGAGCAGCCACGCCTCTGGTTAAAATATTCATATTCACAAATCAGCTCACTACTCTTTCTAGTGTGTTTCTGAATTTGAGTTTTATCTCCTACAATCCCCTACAGCAATGAATTCTAAAATGTAATTATGTGTTAAGAAAAAAAACCTTCTCATTTATTTTAAATTCTTACTGATAATGTAGTTTGGTTGTCACTGGGTTACTTGGATGTGATAAACCAATAATTTTTCTCTGCTATTTTTTGTTATGTCTTTTGTTGTCCAAGCCTAGGAAGCCTAGTTTATTTTTGTCTCCCTTCATGTGAAAGCTGTTCTAAACCACAGATTCGGTTTGTTACATTTCTCTGGAGTATTTCTGGGTCTCTTGGATCAGCTCCAGCGTGTTTTTGTTGCCACCCTCCTGCTCTTGGGAACCTGTGCTCCTAAGAGCAAGAGGCAGATGATATACTCATCCCATATAATGATGGTCAAAAACTTTGTTCTCTATCCATAATCACAGAGGATTACAAAAGCAACCTTGAAAAATACTCACAGGCTCAGCAAGCCTGGACCACATGGCTCCCAAGTGTTGCTGAAAGCAAACGTAAGGGACCTCCTGGGTCATTCTCAGCAGTAGCTGAAAGACAGCTTCCTCGCAGTCCTCCAGCATTTCTAGTATTGTACTGCTGCTTAAAAATGGGAATCCAGATAGATCAGTTAGCAGGCCTGTAAGTCTGACCTTATCCAAAGGAAAATAAAGGAGTGATTAAAATGTTCCTTTGATAAAGATTTTTTTAAATGTATGCTGCTCTGAACAAATTTGCTCTAGCTCCCAGTGCCCTTCTTGCATGTCCTTGTTAAAAATTATATCATTAATTTTTAAGCTTTAGTTGCTGCTATGTGCCATCTTTGTGAGTTCTCTTAGATCATCATAAGTGAACTAAAAGCATTGTTTAAAACTGTGCTGGTTGATGATGCTGCACAATGTCCTGTTCCAGGTATCTTTTCCTATTCAGAATTTGTCCAATTCAAGAACTAGGAGTCGGCTGTGAAATCTGATCACAGACACAAACATTTAACAGCGCTTGGGACACGGCTTTGGTTTGGACCCCTTTTTCATGTGAAGAACTGCCTCGGGAGTGGTGGTCTGCAGAAAACCATTTTGGGTGGGAGGATGGTGAGGAGCCTTCAACCACCAGAGCTCCTGGCAAGACATCACTCAGCAGTTTGATTCCCGGAGAGGTGAAGACAGCCTCCCGGGCTCCAGGCTCAGCGTGTGCCTGGGATCTCTTGGCTGCTGTGGCTTTAGCAGCTGCAATATTCACACAAGGTAACTCACCAACCAGTGGTTAAGCCCAGTGGCAGATACTAATAGCAGCAGCCTCTTTCCATTTCTCAAGTCCATTTTAAATTAATAAGAATGTTCCCCTTCTGTTTTTCATCCACAAAGAGACCCCCTTTGCATATTAATTTAATGTTAAATTGATGGATTAAATTATACCAAGCTCAAAATCAATTCTGCACATATTCATTAGAACGGACTAAATCCCTTAGTAAGGATAAAGCACAGAAAATGCATTTAGAGACACTGATAAGTCCAGGTCCATTATATGTCATTTTAAACAAAGAGCAAAAAAAAGCCCCTTTGGAGACGCTCTATCAGCTATTAAACAGAGACATTGCATGCACAGGGAGATTGATGATTAGCATTTCCATTCTCAGAATGGCTCTCCCTGGGCTGATGATAACAAGTAAATGCCTCTTCATGTCTTTGTCACAGTTCACAGAGAAGCAGATGCCTAGAGTAAGCTTTTGTCCTTTGTCTTTCCTCTTGTGCAATCAGTTAACAAGTGCAAAAGCACAACAGTATCCACTGTTTCCTGGAATTCTTTGATCTCTGGTAGGATCAGGTGGCAATTTTACATACTTTCTTTTTCTTTCTCATACTGGCCATTGCTCTCCCGAAAGCCTCCCTGATTGTAAGCTCATTACATTACTCACTAGCATGGGAGGTTTCTCATTTGAGAACATGGGACAGATCATCTTTCACGTGGCTGCTGTCCAGGAGAACTCTTCTAGTCTACCATACCAAAGCCCAAGCTACAGACTCTCTTTAGCTTTTGGCGTTCCAACACTCAGCTTTGAACCTGAATCCAGGTCTCATTGATGTGTCCTGTTTACAAAAAGGAATTATATAAATCCAAATTCTCTAAAATTGGGCATTTCAGAAACTTGTGCTCATCTACATCTGCACCTAAGGTATGTTACCTACTTCTGCTTTAACAAGCTTGGGATTTTCCTTGAGACTTTGCCTCTTTCTGCAGTCAACATCTACCATGGAAGAAATGCTGTTTTTAATGAGTACTAGGCTTCTTTGAGGAAAACGACTTCATTTTCCAGATGCCTGCTTTCTGGGTAGAACTATCTAGACTGCTTAGGAAGCAGGCAGGGCAGTTTTGCCTTTCTTCTGCTTGGCACCTAGAAGTGCTCTCAGCCAATGAAAGGAAGGGGAGAAGCAGGACCCCAAGGTTCTTTGGAGTTCTGAGCTGTGCTTTTCCTAGATACAACCCCTATGGACTACTCTGCCTTGGGATGAGCTGTGGAAGTGGAGAACAGAGCCTGTTAGAACAGATCTGTTAGGCACAAGTAAACCTCAAAAGCTGGCAAGACTATCTCATGAAGAGAAGAAGGAAAGGGAAAGAAGGTAAGTAATACCAAGAAATTGTGTAAGGTAATTCTTTGGGGTTTTTTATGTCTTTCTGTTTTGGAGACAATTATATTATTTTTTCACTTTTTTTTTAAATTTCAAGCTCTGATTCACAACATTTGATGTCACGAAACTGGCAAAATTTTAGCTTTAGTCCAACTTATTACTCTAGCCCCTGCAGCTTTTCCACAATGGGAGGCTGAGGATAATTACAAGAGTTGTAACATCTGCTCTCTATTAATATATTTTTAGTTTAGTCTGCAATGATTTCTAGTTCAAAAGGGAAGAAAAGAGACTGTAACTATATACAAACATTACAAGAAATTACAATCAAAGTAAGACGTTTCTAAAATCCTGCTTGTTTTCAGAATGTGTGTAAATTCAATGGATTTGAGCCCATTTCACAGATATAGAAGTTCATAGTGATCAGTCTTCCAGCTGATTCTGCATGAAAACAGTTTTGATAGGAAGGGAAAAGGCACAGAGTGTTGTGTGCCTTATATCAAATAACGTAGTTATAGATACCTTCTTTTTTAGGCATGATATTTTAAATTCCTGTAAGAAAATGCACAACTTTTTGACTACTGGGTCACTTTCTGGAAAATTGTGTGGTATGCCCAGAGTTGGACATTACATGAGGTGAAATATCAAAATTGCTAACACAATTTTATGCCTAATCCCTGCTGTGGGAAGTGAAATTGTGACAGATGGTTGCTGTACTCATTACCCCTTTATTCAAAATGAGTAATGATTCACCATTAAATCCCACTAAAAAGAATGTATCTATTCATGTAACAAGGTTTACTCAGTGTAACCAAAGAATCTCGTCTTTATTTTGTCAAGAGCTTTATATTTCAAATCCATAAAGTTGAGCTAATAGTCCTCATGTACCTTTGCACCTAAGGCTGCAGACAACTTGAATATAGAACATTTTCTTCCTGTGGTAAATCTAATTGCCTGTCTTTTGTGTAGAAAGTAAGAACATATTAAATATGGTGTTAGGCAGGGAGGATCTCTCTTCTAGGCCTGGGTCTAATATTAATTTGTTATGAAATAAGATGGAAGTCTCTAAGCTTGACCTCAGTGAAAGAAAAAAGTGAAGTTCTGTCTCATAGCCAAAAATGACTGGGAAATTCTTGTTCAAAAATACTATTTGTGATGAAGATGGGAAGAATAAACTAGTTCCATAAATAATCAAGTAGACTATGGGGTTTCATGGCATATTTGGCCTTATTGAATTAAAAGGTTGATGAAGAAAAAAGCATTCTTATTCTTTTTATATTGAGCAAAAAACATATTTTATAATACGTAAAGCATATTTGGAACTGTCCAATTTTTTATTTTGAGAATTGGCTAAAAATTTATCTACATATAATTTATACTGTGTTGCCATAATATTTAATATTTCTATTAATTATTTTTATCAATTGACATATAGTGGAAAAGCAATTACTTTTGCTAGAGGGTTAAATTTTGATTTACAAGCAATAGCTACTTACGATTTTATGTCTTGCCATAAATATTTCAGTGTTTATTCTCAGTGGGTAAATATATAATCTTTTTCTAAACATACAGGCTTTGTTGCTACATTATAAGGGCTGTTAATCACTCGGAACTGGGCTTGGTTAAACAATTGCTGTTAAAAAAGTTTGAGCTGAACAATTTTCTTTCCAGAAACCAACCGGAAGCAGACACATCAAATCTTAAATGGTACATTTCATTGGATACTTCAGCACCTGATGACAGGAGGAAGAACTAGAGGAGGAATATTCCTTGAACCCCAAAGACGTTTTCATTTGAAATTTAGTATCTACTTCATAAACAAGTAGATCAATGAGTCACAGAAATTAAAGAAACAATCTCCTTCCTCCCACAAACTTGATGTCGAAGAGAAGGTGTCAGTTCGTTTATTCAGGTCCACAGAAAAAGTAGTATTTCATGAGCAGATATTTCTTCTGAAAGGAACAGGTTGTGCATTTTCAATTTCAGAAATCAGATCAATATTCAAGGTGTACAACAGAGTGTATCTTCTATTTGAAAACAACACATTCTGGCTTGATTCACAGGGAAGCCCTTGGATGTTCTGTGCAGCAACATTTAGCTTCCAGGCAGTTTTGCCTAGTGAGGCTCACAGCTGTGAACTAGGCAGAAGCAGGTTCTTTGTAGAACACACAGTCAAACTAGAGTCTGGGGATGGGATTTGCAGAAACCAGCATGCCACACAAGAAGCTAGAACTGCTGAGGGAGGCAGTGCTGATAGGAAAGCTGTGGGTTAAGTCCTATTCCTCACAGGGCTCTTGATGTTTATCTCCGTTTGGTGTTCATAACCATGACCTTTCTCCTGGAATTAGGTACTGAGGCTTTCTTCCAAGCATTGAGGAAGGTGTAGTCCTTTCTTTCCCAACAAAGAAGGGGCAGAGCTAATACTGCAGTATCTCCTTTTTCTCTGCTCCATTTCCCCTCTCTCTGTCTATTTCAGTACACTTATGGTTAAACAACTTTCCATGATCAGTGTAAGCCAGGTTCAAGCCTCTCTGCACAGGGATGCATCCAAGTCCAGATTTCTTAGTTTATACAAGTCAGGCTAGCACATGAAATGAGCAAAGGATGTCTCACTTACAAATCTTGGTGGTACCCTGAACAACACCAAGCAATTTGGGAGTCCCGTGGCTTGGTTACTTGTGCACATCACTCACCACATTTCTGGTGATACAGAATCTGCTATTCAGCCTAACAGGTAACATGATTTAATCCCCGACCTGTTTTTCACTCTGAGCTGAGTTAATTCCAGTTTTCTTTCATCTACTTAAAGCTAAGTGCAGACATGAATATTAATGGCTATGTTTATGGATATTTGGCTAATGTAATAATTTGGTCATGCTTTAAAGCAGTAAGTCCCCAGTCACTTGTTAGTGAAAACATTGTTTATTCTTGTCTTCATGCTGTGGATTAGAGAAGGGTGGTTGGCTTGCCACACTCAGTGGTCAAATGCCATATCAATAAAATCCCAACTCTTTTATTTATTTATATATATATTTATATATATTTTTTATATATTTATATTTTTATATATTATATATATACACCCCTTTTATAACACCAAGTAATGCTTTCATGTATTTAATGAGTTTTGGTAGAGAGTTCAACATTGTTAATTCTGAACTGTTGAGACAACTGTATTTGCATCCTCTGTTGAGGTGGATACTTCTACTTCTTAATGTAAATAGAACACCTGCACCTTTCAGTTACTTTCGAACAATTTAACACTGAAAGAAATAAGCATTTCTCTTCTAAAGTTTCTCCTTTTTAAGTTGTGCTTTTCCTGCAGGCTTGTCATGGTAGTTGTGTTGAATGATGATTTATTGATCAACACTTACGTCCAGCAATGCCTTGGGCACTTGGAACACTGTTAGGAGTTCAAGCGGAGTCAGCAAGACTGCTTGCAGTCAGTAGAGGTCTTTGCAAAATTGGTGTCCTAGGCATGATTTGCAAATGTTTATCTCCTTTCTGCTTTGGTCCTAATTTTTCCTCCTATAAGTTCGCTAATAATATTCGTGAGGAACTGGTCTCATTTCACCAGTTATATGTAAACCAGTCATAGAACTGGAGAACTGAAGAACTTAGCCCAATGCATATTTTTTCATTGTAGTAGCAAGCAAGCTTCTAAAGAGTAAGTTTGAGTATCAGATTATTTGGCAGATCATCTAAATCAAGATTTGGGAACAAAATATTAAGATGCTGCTTTTGAAAAAAAGAATAGATTAGTTTAACTAGCTTGTCTCATGTAAACAGTTTGTACTGTGAGGATACAGGAAAATGTGCAAAAAGGCCCTACACTCTAATACACTTAAGACTAGGACCTATCTGCTGTGATGATCATCGAATCCTTTTGCAATGTTCATTTTGTTATTTGAAATGTCCATTTACAGATGTTTCCCCCTACATGAACATCTCAGTCATGGCTCAAATCTGGGAAATTCTAACAGCAAATATTTCCAGCAACATTTAATTTTTGCGTTGCGTTTTTCCATGTTTTATAAGTAACCTTATTCTATAAGCAGTGGGAGAGGCAATACTCTTCAAGCACGTTAGTCCTGAATCCCTTTCCTGACAGTTGTTATATTGGTCCCAACAGACAGTCTTTGAGATCCACACATGAGTTTTGCTGATTTTTTTTCTGATATTCTGAGGTCTATGGGAGGTAAACTGTGTAACACTGCTTAACACAGCCATACGTGGCAGATTCATGATGCCAGTACTGAAAAGTTCAAATTAACTGTTGAACACTTGCCACCTCTACTACCTTCCTCTTTCACTCATATAATTTCATCAATGTCATCATGTTGCTTGGTATAGATCTCTCTCCTCCAACACACTCTGCAATGGTTTCTTTTTCATCCAACAGGTGTCTAACATAAAACATGTACGCTATCAAAGGAAAAGGTAGCAAATTCCAGGGCTTCCTGCTTCCAGCCAGATGTCCTAACTGCTAAGGCATGAGATTCCTTCCTGCCATGCAACTTTACCTTCTGGGAGACACGATGTCCCAGCACCAATGAGAGTGGATGACTGTGCTCTACAGACATACGGAGTGAAGGTCTGGGCATACTGCTGGCATGCAGGGGAATTATACTTAGACCAGGAGATCATTTCAATCCCAGTCTGGTGCAAAAAGCAGTCATTTTTTTCCCCCTGGGACCATGCTTGCACTTTGGTGCTTCAGTGATTCACAAATCACTGTTTTTTGAAGGTACTCAGATCAACATAGGACCATTACATCCAAATACCATCCAGGTGCTCAGTGATACCAGGCGACTGCCATGTTTGCAGGACCACAGCAGGCTCCATCACTTTCCTAGTCCCTGGAGCTGTCTCCTCATCAAGCTTGTGGCTGCACAGCAGACCTGGGATTGCCAAAACTGTTATCCCTGCTAGGGCCAGGTTCTGAGAACGTGCCCTTCCTTCACCGTGTGGCTTCCTTACTTTAAACATTCAGCTGTCCCATCAAGCTCTTTGCTTGAGGCTTCCTTTCTTCTGGTTTTCTCTTGAACAACTTCCAACAGCCAAGGTGAAGAAGCAACAAGGGTTTTCTGCCAAGCCATGCAGTATCAGCCTCTCTCTTATAGGACAGCTCAAGGATTAGTGATGAAATAAGCTCCTTCTGCTTCCTAAAACCTTTCAGCTCCACATCTCATGACTCTGAGACGAACACTGCACCCACATGCGACAGGGGGAGAACACCTGCTTGAGACAAAAGAGAGAGAAGGAAAATGGACTAATGGAATCAGTGATGTAGCCCACTAGTTTTGGGGTCATATCTGGGGAAGAGGAGAGCTTCCATTCCTTGCTACGGAGTTTATACATGCCGTTTTTGCAAGGTACATGTAGATTACGAAGCTGATTCAGTTATTGTGGCACAAATTAGAACCCAGTATTCACTTTTATACGTGAAGGCCATATCAGTCCTTTTCAGAGTCATATCTCTCCAGGCTCAGTTAAGTCCTGAAAATAGTCATAGAATTATAGAACAGCCCTGGATGGAATGGCAACTTCAAAGCTCATCTAGTCCAACTTTTCAGAGGAAAGGGAGCATAGAGGAGATTATCTAGCACCCTGACCAACTGCACCTTGAACACCTCCAACCATGGGGACTCAACCAAATCCCTCTGCTGTAGGCAAGTCACTTCAACAGGAACCAGCTAACAATACAGGGCTGATAGGATGAGTGGGAGAACTAAATAAATGGAAGAGAAAGAGGGGCAAGTGAGGTTTCCCTTGAGCTTCTGGATGGAAGGGGATGCACCAGTATCTCCCCTACCAGTCAGACTCCCAAAGAAAGGAGTTACCCAGCTTGAAGGACAGCATCTGCTTTACTTTCTTGTTCTCAGTTTTTTAATTTTGTTTATTTGTAGGAGCAGACTCCCACTTGCCCTTGCACTGGAGCACTTTCCAGGGGGAGAAGCTGTCATTCAGTGGGACGTGGCAGAGAGAAGAGGGGTAGGACTGACACAGGAGCCAGTGCAGCAGGGGCTGAGATGGCTGCTGAAGGAAGCAGGATGCCAGCTAGGCATGTCCCAGAGGCAAACCCTTCTAGGGACTGGAAGGGCCTGCTTGAAATTTTCTGCACTTCAGAAGGCTACCACACTGACTGAAAGAAAGACTGGAAGGAGAGATTGCTGCTGCAAGGACACATAGGAAGGTCTTTCTCATCCTTGTATTTCTGTTCTGCTCTAACAAAGGAGTAGAGAGGAGATCCCCATATGGTTGGTGTTTAAATTTAACTTCCTTCCTGGTGTAAAAAATCTATAATACCTTGAACCACTGAGGCTTTCTAACATTTCCTGGCAATATTCTAATTTTTTGGCTATTACATAGACTTCTGGCAAGTACCTGAGTATTTTGATTTTAACAGGATTTGGGGTCATTAGACCTCACATTGGGAAGAAGCATGGAACCCATCTCCATTTGTGATGATTTGAGAAGCAAGATCTATTAATTTTCTGCTGTGTTTCTTTTCCCATTTCTATGCTGGTGATTTACATGATGGATTCATTAAACTTAAAATGTGTTTAAAACCAGTTTATATTAAAGTGAAGAATACAATATTTCTGAGATTGTGATTTTTTTATCTTCTGAAGATCCTTCACCTTTATTGGCTCACACTTTCAAGTCCATTTCTGACTGATGTAACTACAAATTTCCAAAAGCAGGATAACCATCAATTGATTCTGACAGTTCATTTCCTGATTCAATCCTGACTGTAATCATACTGATTTGATGCATCACTTGTTGGCAGGAACATGATTCAGTATTCAATCATAAGGCAATGTTTTGATGAAAAGTTCTCCACACATATATAAAATATAATTGCAGTACAATGTATTTAACTGCCCATTGCTGTTGCAAGCATATGTTGTCCTAGGATTTCTCCTAGGAAAACTACTTAGACATACTGAATGATAATAACTGCCACTAAATCAGGACAGTGTTAACATCATTGTCACTTGATGTGGATTAATTTAGCTAGTGCTAATGCATGTAAAAAATAATTAACCAGAAGTTCAATATGTATAAAATGCATACTTTAACCTTTACAGCGGATCGGCTAAATAAAGATAAATTCTGTAAAGTTCACTCATTGTTCAGTAGACCTTAGTAAAGAGCAAAGGATTTCTGAGGTTTGCTTTACAAGGAGAGCTCATGAGCATCAGTCAAAAATTCTTTGTTCATCTTGGGAATGAAAACGGTTATGAGGTTTTGTAACATTCTTTGCATAGACAAATTCCTTGTCTTTTATTTTCACTATCTATGAATATTTATTTGCAAGAAACCTTATGAGAAACAAGAGGAAAAAATTGTGCTCTGGTATGTTGGTTGCAAAGATACAGAGTACCTGAGAGTGTGAAAATAGAAAGTGTTATTCACACAATTCTGTTTCTGAACTATAGTCTGTACAATAACAATATATTCAGCAATTCAGTGTCAAATTTTATACAGTCCATGCTGAACATTTTGATATTCTCTGGTTTTGAGGGTCTTAATTCACGGTAACTCTCTTTTTCCAGCACAAAGAGCAAACAGACTAGATACATGTACAGAGCTAGCTTATGTCTCCTCAGTGTTGATATTGCATGTAGAAATTTTTGCAGTGTTGATACTGCATGCAGAAATCTTTGCCAACTAATCTTTTCTTTGGCAGTGTATGGGGCTGCATTTTCAGCTACAGCATCCTACTCACTTTGTTTCAGTGTAAGATCAAGCCCTACATATTTTATTTAGGAAAAAAATTATGAAGTGAATTATGTTAATAAATGTTGAAGAGACTAGAGAAAGATGTATCATGGGTTGAAAAAGCAGAGCTAATGAGTTTTGACAGGTTAACTTTCCTGGAATTTGCCTAGGGTATCCCCTCAAGAAGTAGATGATTTCAAAATCAGCATCCTTGAATGAGCTTTTGCATAAGCTTTACCTTTCTCCTCCTAAGTGTTACAGGGGAAAAAAAGTTAAGTGTCTGTAAAAGCAAATAAAGAGAAATTTTAAGGGAAGATAAAGAGATCCAACAGCACGTTCCCAGGGGAAATGTGAAAGGAGAGCACAAACGAATCTTTCTGTAGGCAAATGGAAGAGAAATTTTGTCTGGTTTAACTAGCAGTGGGTATAGCTGGTACTCATAAGAATAGCATGGTGCCAGCTTGTCTACAGCTATCAGTACATATATATTGCAGTCAGGATGAATGTGACAGCCAGGGAGTGCCCTGTGGTAGAAAGAAACCTAAGCCAGCTTCAAACTAGTTAGCTTAGTACCAGCAGGCATCTATTGTGGCAGAACAGGCATGGATGGAGTCTGCAAAACCAACATTGCAGGAGGGGAAAATTACCCTGAAATCTAAAATAACCATAGAAATTAAAGCTTAATATAAATTTAAATGGAAATAGTGCCTGCTGTTAAGGAGAACTGAACAATTCAAGGTAGCTGTTGGTCTTAAGCTTCTGTGGACCCTAATAGCCTATAAATGTTTTGGTGGTGGCCACCAGCTATCAGCAGATGGATCTGGCTGAGAACTCCTATGTGAGAAATACATTAAGATATTTGCAGAGATACCGGGCTGGCAGAAGTTGAACCGTTTTCACATCTACTTGTTCTGCTTTGTAGCACTGCAGTATCAGTTAACTTGCAGTAGGCAAGGTAATCAGCTGTGTCCCATCTCTCAATCATTTGCATCCATTGTAGGAAGTGAGTTAATATGCAGAATACTCTTAAAATAATTCATCAACCTGAAATCAAAAGCTCAAGCACAGCCTCAGAAATAATAAGATATACTTCAGTTTAATATAAATTGCACTTAGCTGCATTGAAAACTTCATAATCACCTAATTTAAAGCACAGCAACACAGGGGGGAAATCTTTCTAGACAGCTATTTAGACTGGTTTTCTCCAACATTAGCAGAGATGGAAACTGATGGAATGGATCTAAATGCCTCCTTCCAAGCCACTGACTCTAATGAACATCCCAAATCCTCTTCCAACTAAGCACCTTCCAGTTATAATATCGAATTATATTTCAGTCATTTTTTATAAAAGATGAGAAATTTAATTGAGGCATTTTATCACTACAGTACAGTATCTTATCTAAAGAAGTTATTAAAACCATAGTGCAGTCTGTTCCAGTAGAAGATTTTGAAAAATTAGAAATTTTGGAGCATCTGAAATCTGGAGAGCCCTTGAAAGCGAGTCCTCCTCCAGCATGTGTCTGCTGCTCCTCAGGCCAGCCTGCAATTGCCACTTGGGAATTCTGCTGTAGCATTAGGTTTGCAGATATGGAGGGTTTTAGCAAAAGGGAAGTTTAAATGCTTTCCAAGCTGCTTTTGTGTATGAGATATGACTTAAAATCTTTGTCACAAGTTCAGTTTAAGAGTGACAGCATCATTCTGAGTCTACTCAGATTTTTTAGAAAGAATTCAGCAGTAATTTTCAGGTTCTACGTTTGCCCACCCAGCTTGCTGGCAATGTCTGATCATTTGTTTTAAATCCTGTCACGCCACTTATAGAATGCTTTTCCCCCCTTTGCTTCAGGAAACAGTCACAAAAGTAACAATTAAAGCGCATTGATTGATAAAAACTGGTTTGTGGCAAGTCAATTAGAGGCCCAAACAAGTAAATCTATTCCAGTCAGCTTCAGAACAGCACTCAGGCTAAATCACCGAGGTAGTCACTTCCAGGGATATACACTGTGTGCAAAGTGTTATCTGACTGGCAAAGACTGCAGTGCTGTGAACCTTTCAGCCCCTTTAAAAATGAGCCCTTAAAAAATCCCCACACCTGTATTTATGGCCTGCAGTAAGACTAAAGCACAAATTAAATGCTCCTTCAAATATAATGGCTTTTCAGCAGGCTGTATTGGTAGATCCTTTAGGGTTTGAGAAGACACAATGCCAACACCCCTTCCATTGCTCTTGATGAGAAATAATGGAGGCAGGCATTATTTGACAACAAGCGGTCACTGTCCTGAAGAAAAACAGAATGGCAAAGGAAGAAATGGAGAAGGAAAGCTTTCCTGGCTGTCCAGCTTCCATATAGATGCTCCAAACCAAATTGCGTTGAAATATTTCATGTTGTTTGGAGTTTCCTTGCAAGTTGGAAGGCTGGATTTGAGGATGTGTGCAGTTTCTATTTTATTTTGGGTTTCTGCTCTGTGGAACAATCTACAGTCAAATTACCAAGCACATTATGCAACAAAAAGGCCAGGATATTCCAGTTAATCTGCCATGTAATTAGTGTTTTACTAACTATTATGTGGTAATTCTATATCCCAAGCATCACTTACAGGCATATGAAGAATACTTTGGCCCCAAATCTACAAGACTGTCAGTAGCTGGCGGGGAACAAGCCAGTATTTGGGCTGTGACACTGGCAGTGTAACACAGGTTCATGCTTTTATGTATGTATTGCAGTGACAGGGCAAAAAGACTGATGTAGGATATTTTCCTACACCAGGCAGGTGTAACTAGATATATATAAAGCTGAGCACACACATGGATTTCCCACAAATATATATTAGCAACATTATGTTTAAGGATCAAAAAGAAAATAACTCTAGCAGTCACATAAAACTTTATTGCCTATGTTCTGAAACACTGTCTGTGTGGGACAAATTAATTTTTTAACTCTCTTAGTCCAGTAATTGTGTCTCATTTGAAATGGGAAAAAAAAAGTTATCTTTCTTAGGAACATATCTATGAAAAACATCCAAATCAAGATTTGTACAAAAAGCAATTCTAGGAAATCTGAAAATTCTGGTTTGAATGATGGAAGCTTCTTATAAAAGCTATTATTTTTACACTTCTTTTTCTGACATAGTTTTGTAAAGTTCTGGTGAGTGATCTGAATTGCTGTGTTGAAAATATTACAAAAACTAAGTGCATTAGAAGATCTACAGTCTATTTCTTCTTTACCTTCTAGGAATTATTATTAAAATATAAAACAGCCTTTTTTGTCTTTAAAAATTAAAACTTTAATTGCTATACATGAGCAGAATTCTTAAGTTAAAAAAAAATCAAATGAGCTAGGTTTAACTCTTATTTTATGCCAATTTCAGAAAATAAAGATTGTTGAATCAGGAGCATCCTTTAGCCACCTTTTCTGAGGTAGCTGCCTTTTAAAAAAAGAAAAAAAAATTATTCTTTTTAGCTATAATGCATTTCTATTCTCCACTGGCATCCGTCTAACAGACAGAACTGGTCCTTCAGCAGTCGTGCAGTTTTACACAGATACGTGTCTTGCCAGCTCCTCTTTCTGCATCAGGTTGGGAGCAGCGAAGTTATCATCCCCCTTTCTCAAAGCAAGAGCTCCATCATTTGTTGGCCAGCAGCAGTGCATCCTTCCACACGCTTCCACGGGAGAGACAAGGAAACGGAGGCCAAAGTTTCCCTAACAGGGTGACCTTTCAGAGGCGGTGCATATACTCGTTTACTAGAGTTAGCTTTGCAATAAACGGAGAGCTGAAGGATTTCTGCTCCCAAGACGCTCTCACTGCAGGGTAAAGTCTCGTTTTTCACAGTGCTGAGGAATGGGGGGAGAAAAGGCCGAAGAAGGGGAGCGAGGCGTTGTGACTCGTGCATAGCTAAGAATCACATGCTTCCAGGGGGATTCAGCAGCTCGCCTGCCTGGCACCAAGTGACTGGAACCATGCTGGCAGACAGGGATAGGGCTGCTGGCACTGCCGTGCCTGAGGTACCAGTACTGTGGGACATACATATACCAGTTACATTGGGAATTTCCCAGTTTCATGGCATTTTGAAGTTTCCTGCTTTAAGCGAGGGTAGATTTAATTTCTTCTCAGTAGCTGTTACAGTGCTGTTTTTTGGGTTTGGAATGAGAATGGTGTTGATAACACACTGATGTTTTGGTTTTTGGCTAAGTCATGTTTGTCCTAAGTCAAGGACTTTTTCCTTGTCTCATATTCTGCCAGTGAGGAGGTACACAAAAAACCAAAAAAAAACCCTGACTGTGAGGGAGCATAGCTGGGACAGGTGACCTGAACTGACACAATTTACTTTATTTTCAATTCTTAAACTGTTCTTATCTCAGCATACAAGTTTTACTTCGATTCTCCTCCCCATGCCGCCTGGGAAGAGAGGCAGGATTGAGCCAGTGGCTGTGTGGTGTTTTGTCTCCATATGGGTTTAAAACCATGACAGTTCTTTTTGGCATCCAATGTGTGCCCCGAAGGCTTGAGATAAGGACAGATCCAACCAGTGTGTTAAAAGAAAATTGTTATAAATATTCACTGTATTGGTTTAACAGCTGCTAGTTACAATTTGGACTTATCTGCTCTCATACTCACAGCATTTTGTCTGTATTATACCAGTAATACCTTACTTGCAGTACGTGTTCTCTGTGGTGTATTTTGTAGGATGGGCTTGTGATATGACAGTGTCACTGTTTGGGACAGTATATATATATATATATATATATATATATATACACCCACAGTCTGGGATATATATTCAGTGTTGCAGGCACCTTTGTGCTTTGGGAGTCATCTACTCGAAACAATTAATAATCACACCTTTGGTTTTTTCTCCTCAGAGGAACAACCTATGGGGAAAACACCTTCCTATTTTTTTCTCCTATCCTTTTTTTGGTTCCTTGTCCTCCAGGCTGATTACTGCAGTCAATAATTTTAAAGGTCTTGAATATCCTTTGACTGCCCTTGAGACCAAACACATTGTCCTTGAAATCAGAACAAGTGTCTATATAGAACAAAAATTAAAGGCCAGCAGATGTTTCCGAATTTTTTATTTTACAAGCCCATTCAGAATTTAATAAAATGTCCATATTGCAGAAACTGAAATCTATGAGGTTTTAAGTAGAGATTAGAGGAAATATGGTGTTGCACTGTTTCCAAGAAAGAGTGAACTCAGGATAGGATCATTGAATGGCTTGAATTGGGAGGAACCTCAAAGATCACTTAGTTCTAACCCTTCTGCCATGAGCTTGGACACCTTTCATTAGACCAGGCTGCTCCAAGTCCCATCCACCTTGGCCTTGAACACTTCCAGGGTTGGGGCATCCCCAACTCCTCTGAGCAACCTGTTCCAATGGCTTACCACCCTCACAGCAAACAGCATCATATCATGTAAAATGAGTCTCCCTGGGGTAGCAAATGTACTGAAAAACAACATGCAAATGCCAGATTAGGTTTTGAGTAGATTTCCATAGTCCTAACTATATATAATTACCAAACTACAGATTTTGTAAATTAAACGGTTGGTTTTGATATGTAGGGAAGAATTTCACTTCAAGAAGTGAAGGACAAGAATAAAGGAGCCAAAGTGCACTTACTGCCTTTCCACAATATTCCCAGGCCTTGTGCATCTGTATTTCAGGACCCTGAGGACTTTTATAACCTCATATTTTCATCAAAGAACAGGAATTGCTGCAGTGATCTCCTCAGACAGCTCCAGCGCCAGGCACTGTAACCTCAGTCACTCAGAAATTCAGATATTTGACCAACTAACAAAACGCCTGAGCCACACAACACAGTCAAGGTTTTCTTTCTTGCAGTAGCTTTTCCTGTTGTACACAAAACATATTCCCATCCATCTTATACACCATGTGCCTGTGTAGACTGAACTTCTCATGTTATGGCATGAACTTTGATGGGCTGTGGGGCAAGGGGGAAAGAGACATAGACAGAGGAAGTATATCCCCACTCTGATCCAGCCTGTCTGTTCTGGCTTTGCAGGAGTGACCCATGTACCTTCCTGAAGTCTTCTGCTGTCTGTTGTCTCACTCCTACTGAACATTTGTGTATCAGCGTGTACGTGTGGATGTGTCTGTGGGCACGGACACGTCCGTGTGCATACAGCTCTGTGCATATTACTGTGTAAGGATGGGTATCAATCTACCTATAGATCACGCCTTACATTAGGTATTGCATATGATATGCAACACAGGATGTTATATGAGTCGGTCTTCAACTAAAGCTCACAAGCAGCTTGAGACATGTTTGTTTTTAAAGCCTTAGATTCATTTACGAGGGTAAGGGGCTGTCTGAGGCCCGGCAGCACTGGTGGCTGCTGCACCCAGGCTCCAACTGCCTGTGGTGGGACTGAGACCACCGCGCCAAAGGGTTCCCCACTCTGGCCAGGATAGTGTCCTTTTCCAAGTGACGGTCTCCCTTGAGACATGAATAAATATTTAGTGTATTAATTCTTCTTATGACATAATTGAAAGCATATCCGAAGCCCCATGCATCAGAGATTCAAAAGGAGTATTTTCAAATTCAGAATAAAGCCAAAAAATTGCCCTGCTTTTGGAAATCTGTTCCTCCTTCAATGAGAAGCTGAAGAAACTCCAAAGAAATGCAAAAGCTTTTACAAAAAAATTAATGAGAAAACTCCTACTGAACTATCTGCTCCATAATTAAAAAATGAGAAACGCTGTCTTTGGGCATTGAGTTATGAAACAAAATTAAAATATCCATAAAATCACAAAAGATTGTAATACATTACTAATTCAGAAACCTTAATAATACTCTACAAAGGAGACAAGTGTGATTAGCTTAAGAGTGCTTAAAGGTTTCTAAATGTTTAAAATAATAGTAGTTCCTGTGATAAGAATGGAAAAAGAATCTTCATATTTTAAAGGGCATGGTAAGACTTTCTGGAATCCTGGAAAGGCTTCTAGATGCCAACAACTTTTGAATCTATGTGTGGACACCTAAATTGTTTTGCCATTCTAGTGCAGGAAATATATAGTAATATCATCTTCTACTTCTCATTTGGACCTTCAAGCATAGTATTCTGCATTTTTCCTACATGGTGAGGATTCAGAATTGTTCTCACAAGACTGGCAGGTCACTTAAACTTGCATAATGTAATATCAGAACAATGCATTTATTACCATAACTTACTAATAAATAAATCAGAATATTTCTAGAGTCAAATTTTGTTATGCTTTTTTTTTCCTCTTGGGAGAAGGAGAAAGGTGGAATGTCACACTGTGTGACAAATGAAAATGACCTGAGCCCTTCTGCTTTTATGATCTGTCAATATCTTTCTGGTAATAAGATGCCCATAACTGAACACAGCATTGCAAGAGCATGTTTTGCATCCTAAAACCACATAAAGAAAGATTATTAGCTTCCTGCTCCAATGGAGGATGATAGGGTGCCTGGTGAATGCAACCCAAAACCACATTGACCTTTCTTTCATAGGCATAACATATTGGAAGCTCATGTCTAATTTGTTACTTAATATCCCTTGGGATTTTTAATATTGGACCAGAAAAGGTAAAAGGAAAACTATGAGTCTCACTTCAGCAAATGGATGGAATTTTTATTTTAAAAGGTAGTTTCCATTCTGGTTTCTCTTATCTTTTATTGTTGTTTCAAAGCAACAGTTTTAGAAATATAAATCCACACTGAATAACTAATTATTCTATTTCCAGTGGATTACTTTATATGACGCAAATCTTGATTACTTTGGTAATATGAGGTGAGCCTTAGAATTAAAGTTACTAGTTCAGTGCATTAAGTAACCAGGAGCTGGCTGAAGACTTGCAGTAAATACAGAGGTAAGATACAAGCAGTGAGTAAATAATATTTCAGAAATTACAATTTCTATTCAGTATGGAATTTTTTTAATCACAAATTAATTAAAGAGACAAGATAATTAAAGAAACTGTATTTTTTATAAATTTAGCCAGCCAAAAGCTTTTTTTCAAATAAGTGTTCATCTCTGTTAACTTCTCTTGCTGAACCCGGAGTGTTCAGGGACATGAGACGGTCTCCTCGTTTAATGTTAGGAGAGCCTGGTGCCCTAACTTTGTATCCCTAAAGGCAGTGTGTAATGCAGATGGAATGCTAATGGGTGACATGTTGCAGGAAAAAGGAAGCAGGTTATCATATTTGGGACATTGACAACTCAAAGTGTTGGGTGATCCTAAACAACAATAGTCACTTGACTAACACGATAGCATTAGAAAGGCCAGCTCCTGACCTGTAACTAAGATATGTCATGCTCAGAAAGTGGATTAAGTTCAAAATGAAACGTCTTGAATACAAAAAGAAAACCTCCCAAACAACAAGATTCAGGGTAAGTATTATAAATATGGGATGATAAACCAATGTTATCTCTGCGGTCACAAACACAGCTCTGCAATGGCCAGTCCCTCTCCTATCTTACTGGTGGTGTTGTCGAAACCGTCCTCTCAGGAAACAGAAAATAAAAGACAGAGTTCTACAAAGTACCTAAAACTGCGAGGTGTTGGTATCAAGCATTTGTGCATAGACAGAGTAGGAGAGCAGAAGCAGCTGTAAGCCCCCGTGAGCAGCACCCAGCGTGGCAGGAGTGCACTGGGACACAGACAGGGCAGCACAGCGCAGCTGGGAGATCTCAGTGCCCAGGATCTCAGAGCTGCCATCTCCCTCGGAGGAGCAATTCCCCACTGGAGGGACTAAATAAAGCTTTCTGCCTATGGGAAGAAAATAGCTGCAGTGACCGATCTGCACCTTGTTGTACCTGGTGATTTAGACCCCTGTGACCATCTTCTGAAGATATTGCCAATGTACAATCATCTTCTAGATACACTTAGATTGCATTTGGCTTTTTAGTGCTGTCCATCCATAAAGAAACTGCACAAGCATTAGAACATAAAAGAGTATTTATTTTAACATAACAAAATTCCAGTTTGGGAATGATGATGGGATTTTTAGTATGATCTATTATTTTTGGTGAGATAATTCCTTGTCCCTCAGAGTCAGACTAGGGTCACTGTGTGTGTGTGTGTGTGTGTGTTCCCTTTTTCTTGGTTTTGTTTTAATCTTCTAGCTACATAATTAATATAAGGAAAGGAACAGGACACAGATAATATGAGCAAAACTCTATCAGGAACCTGTGATTTCAAGGTCTGTGCACAGTAGCTTTCAGATTGTCTCATATTGCCTTAAGCTTTCATGTTTGAAAATCTAGGAACAAGAGTATTTGATCACACACTTCAGAAGAGCATTTTGAGGCTTAATCCATTGCATTGCCTAATATTTTGTGAAATCTAAAAATATACGTACAGAAGTTATAATTGCTCTAGGCTAAAGAACTTCATATGTATAATATGGATACAACAGTTCCTTTTTCGTGAGACAGTAGTCCAGATTTTTAGTTGTTGTACAACAAAAGGTTTTACTTCATCATGGAACACTCACACTCCTTTTATGCTGCCTTATGCTTTCATCAATCCAGACTTCAACCACACTAACACCTTCCTCATGTGTCTGTCACACGGAGCTGAAATGCACAGCAGCAGTGACTAATTTGTACAATGACTAATTATCATTAGACCTCAGTAGTCATTAATGGGAAAATATTAAAACATATACTGTCTTCCCAGTAAAGTGAAAGAAGAATCAGTGCTAAGCCTGATACTAATTAACATAGTCATATGTTTAAAAAAAAAATCAACAATGACAAAACTGTGGTGACAAGTTGGCAGTGTGATAGGTGATACTGAGGACTAGCCAGCTGCACAGTAATCCAGATTGCTTAGCAAGATCATAAAACTCAGCACTGGCAAGTTTTTCAAATTGCCTTCTAGCTTGTCCCCCACTCCCGAACCAAAATTAGGGATGCCTGTGTCACCCTCATAGAAGCTTGCACAGTCTGAATTTAAATACCTCCCAAGAGGGATATTTACTGGCACGCTGAGGGACGCTTTTCCAGGGTTTCACCATCCTTACAGCACAGAAGCTTTTTCTGGTGTCTAAGCTGAGTCTACTGATGGACAATTTAAATGCTGATTCTTCTGTAGTGCTTCATGCATCTGCTATCTATCTTCCCTGTAGCCCCTTTTTTCTTATTTAATAGCTGCTGGCCAAGTTTAATACTGCTTTCTTTACTTCAGGCTACCCCTCTTTGTTCAAATTTCCCTCACAGAGGACTTTTTGAAGACCTATGATCATTTCCAGTTTCTTTCTTCAGTTTTACATGGTCCATATAATTTCAAACTGTGCCTGCCTTAATAGTCCTCTCCTCCTCACGCCTTCTTCCATGCACATAGACATATTTTTAATCACATTCTCTAGGTCACTTGTAAGAATACTGAGCAGTTGTAGACACAAAGTGGACCCTGTCTGTTTTGAAAGTGATATCAGTTGTTAAAAATTTTTGAGCATACTTTTCCAAACAATTTCTAAACTGCAGTTTGTCCAGAATGTGCTTCCCTATCTCAGCTGTCAGTGTATGACATGAGGCAGCCACCAACTGCTGCTCATCTGTGCAAGAGGTTTGTCATCTTGCTGAAGAAATTTAACAAATTGCCACAAATTCTTTCTGACAAATCTGCACTGTTTGTAACTCATTTTATTGCTTTTATAGGGGTGTTCACTGGTATTGGTACCAATGCTTTTTTTTTTCTGTAATTCATTGCCCTGGGCCAGGGCAGGGTTGTGGGGAGCTGGAGTCTGGACTGGGCCCTGGGCGGGCTGGGAGAGCTGCAGGGAGCTGAGCAGGGCAGTCAGGGCTGGCTATGCCCTTATGGCCCTGACAGTTTCCTTACTTTGTTTGAGATCAGGGAAAATCTTATAATTTAGTCACATTGGTCTCTTCTCCTCGGTAAGCAACAGGACAAGACAAAATGAACTCAAATTACATCAGGGGAGGTTTAGATATTGCATATTAGGAAAATTTCTTCACTGAAATATTTGTCAAGCACTAAAGCAGGCTGCTCAGGGAAGTGGTTAAGTCACCATGACTGGAGGTGCTCAAAAAACATTTGGATGTGGTACATTTTAAGTGATTTTGTAATGCAGCAAGTCACTCACAGCAGCTAAGTATGGTAGTGAATAATTGTTTCTTTGGTGACTGCAGTAAACAGCCTTGTGCCTAATAAATCTAAGATAAGAGAAAAAGTCACAGTGCTCAGTTACAGCAAGAGATTAGCCCTGCACTCCAGAGGCACCACATCCTTCCCAGTCGCCCAGATCCAGCCCTGCTTCCCAGCTCACAGTCGTGCTGGGCTCTGTCATTTGGTCATGATTTATTTACCCAGAGCGTTAAGTTGTCCTGGCATTTCCACAAGAACTTGTAATGGATATGTAGCTGGCAGAGGGCATGTGTACACAGCACAGCACAGAGCATTGTCAGAGATACCCATCTGGCTGGGAGGGAGCCAGCACACCTATGTGGAACAGCAGAGCTCTCTGCAAAAATACAAACCTGAATCCCCAGCCACACTGAAGCGCAGAAGCGAATTAGCTCAGCTCAGCACTGCACATGCACAGCTCACATCCCCCAGCCAAGCAGGATCAGGGCCAGCGGAGAGATCTGTGTGTTGATCTCTGCTGTGCAAGGCTGGCATATCCCCACAGAGGTGGCTGTGCTGCCTTCTCCTCCTGGTGGCAAAACCAGCTCTTCCCTCAGCCTCTTCTGTACAGCAAATGCAGAAATACCATCTGCTCTTTCCTCCCCTTCTTCTTGCTGAGCACTGACTACGAGTGAGATGACCTTTGTCAGAATATACTTATGATACTATTTATGTCTTGAATTGCTGACATACCTTGTCAAACAATGGATTTACGTCCTGCCTAGTTGATGTATGAAGTCCAAACCTGATTTATAAGTCGCGCCACTTTGCTACTGCATTCATTTAAGGGTCACTGAGCTGATTTATGGCTTGAGATTTTGAATGATAAATCACAATTGTATTCTGCATTTTCTGTAACTTATTTGTAAACCAGCACTTTTCACTTTCATTATAATCTTTTCTCTACTAACTTGCCTGTACAAATAGCAAAAAGGTGCCCTGTTTAACGAGCTAGAGCTCTAGGGAATACTTTGCAATGCTCAGGGCACCTTTAGCACCACCTGGCTCATCAGGCCAAGGAAAACTATCCTAGTCCTTGTATGACCACACCACACAAAATCCCATGGACCATTCTGCAGCCTTGCAAAGGTCATTGCCTAACTCAAACCAACACCTTTGAAGCTGGTGCAGTCTGAAGCACCATTTCCATAGGTCTGTGCTTCTGCCTGACAAACAGCCAGCATCCATCCATACAGGCTCAATACATTTACTCTCAGCTTTGGGATTATCCAGCAAAGAGGCTGTGAAACCAGGAGAGCATGGGCTGGCAGGGCAGCTTGGGCTGAGTACTGAGAGCGAGTCCAGCAAAGCAGGTCTCACAGGGGAAGGCTACCAAGCCCAGCTGGGCACAGAGGAAGAGTGTTAACAGCATCCCAAAAAAAGGACAAGATGCTAAACGCAGGAGTTTTTCACAAGGAAGGGGTCAGACAACTAATACTGCCTATATAGCACACTTCAAACATTAAAAGTGTGAGTTACCATCTGCATGTTTTGGCTGTTCCTTCTGCTTATGAGTATCCCATGCTCTTAATAGAGATGGAATAGGTAATAAAGTTAAAGAGAAAATAGAAAAAGGAGTGCTTACAGCCAACTCAGGTACAATTATCTTCCCTAAATTTTCTATTTAAAACAGATGTAGGGTTCAGCAGGTTACTGGAGGTGACAACCTCTCTTCATGTTTGATAGTACAGTATCTCTTGGGAATTAGGATAGGAAACCCAGACATGAATTTGTATATTATTATTTGTATATTATTGCTATATATATTAACAGAGATTTCTTCTGCTGTTGTACCATGAGTCTCTACACTGGTCAGGTATTTTCTTTCAGGAAAAATAGCTTGTGTCACTAATTTGTGGCTTTGTCAACTATAATTCAGAAAAATATGGGAGATTTTAACACCCGCAGATTACAAAACCAGGTTCAACTACAACAACTCATGTTCATAGAAAAGGAAACCTCTCTCACTGGTTCCAGTAACAGCTGGGTATTTCTTCATACAAAGCAACAACAATGTAAATACGGATGAGAACTGCCAAAGTCCTAAGGGTAGGTGCCTACACCCTGTTCCCTTTGCTCCCTCTGTACTTGGCACAGCACGTGGCCCTTAGCTGTCCTCTTACAGCAGGTAAGTGTTGTGACCCAACCCTGCGGACTGACCCAGCACAGTAAGCCAAGTCCCAAAAAAGTCTTTAAAGAAGAATATATATTCATCTCTTTATTTGGATCCTGTGACTAAACCAGATGTAGGGGCACTGACCAAAAAATAAGAAGGGTCAAAGGTTTCTGTTCCAAAAAGCAAAATGATGGCTGAGAGAACATTATTGTCACCACTTCATGACCGACATTTCCACTCCTGCTGAGTGTTTCTGTGAATGCTTAACTCGTGTGTGGAGTATCACAAGTTCAGAAATAAGACAGGTTGCGTGTGACACACAATAGCATTCCCTATGACCCCATGATACATATAAAAAACAAGAAAATTGTTTTAAGAGCACTGCAGGACCAAAGGAAAAGCTACAGAAGTTACTCCAGGGCCATACTGAAGCTTTTCAGCAGAAGCCAACCAGTGTATTTGAAAGTGGGCAGAGGATGCAAAGGACTTCAATACACATAAAAACTGTGTATTGCATGTTGCATGAGGGAGTCCTCACCCAAGGCAAACATCTGTTTAACATCTTTATGGATTGTTTGAACTGGGGAATTGAGTAAGTTCACAGATGAAACCAAGTTGGGTGGGAGTGTCAATGTGCTTGAAAGTAGAAGGTCTCCGCAGACAGATCTTAACAGAATATAGGTGGGCTGAGGAGAATGGCATGAGGTTCAATAAAGCAAAATGCCAGGTCCTGCGCTTTGGTCACAACAACCCCTTGCAGTGCTACAGGCTGAAGGAAGAGTGGCTTGAGAACTGCTCAGCAGAAAGGGACTTGGGGGTGCTGGTTAACAGCCAGCTGGATATGAGCCAGCTGGGTACCCAAGAAGGCCAATGGCATCCTGGCCTGTATCAAAAATAGTGTGGCCAGAAGGACTAGGGGAGAGATTTTGTTCCTGTACTCAGCACTGATGAGGCCACATCTCAAGTACTGTGTCCAGTTTTGGCCCCCCACTTCAAAAAGGACACTGAGGTGCTGGACTGTGTTCAGAGAAGGGCAACTGAGAGGATGAAGGGTCTGGAAAACATGTCTTATGAGGGAACTGAGCTGAAGAAACCAGGATTGTTTAGTCTGGAGAAAAGGAGGATCAGGGAGGACCTCATTGCCCTCTATAACTACCTGAAAGGAGGTTGTAGTGAGGTGGGAGCTGGGCTCTTCTGCCATGTCCTGAGGGGAAGGATGAGAGAAAATGGCCTTAAGTTGCACCAGTGGAGGTTCAGATTAGATATTTAAAAAAAAATGTCAGGGACAGAGTGGTTAGGCATCAGAGTAGGTTGCCCAGGAAGGTGGTGGAATCGCTGTCTTGGGAAGTGTCCATAAGGCATATGGATGTGGCATTTGGGGATCTGATTTATGGTGGTGCTATGTTGGCAGCTGGACTAAATGACCTCGAAGGTCTCTTCCAAACCCTGATGATTCTGTGATTCTGTAATTGCCAAGGAGGGGATTTCCAGACTAGAAGAGTAAGATATAAAGCAGAAGCAATACAGACTTGGGCAATTCCCTAGACTGCAGCAAACACAATATTTTCTAGTTCTGTTTCTGCAACAGTGTTTGGGGATGGGACTTGCTTTGGGGATTTTTCTGGTGGGTATTGACAAAAGGCTGAATGGTTCGAATGAGAAAAGGATTTAAAGGAAATTTTCCTCTCATTCATTTCTCAGCTACCACTTCAGATTTCTTTTATTTAGGTGCAGATGGCAGTACTTGTAGGTGAGGAATGGTACTGACATAAGAATAAGGGTTGTGAGAGGGTTGTGACTTACTGAAGCAGATGTTAAAGGTCTTTTAAGAGTAATTATTCTGTCAGAATAAACGTATTCTTTAATAATCACATTAATAAATGTTATTATCTACTCTCCATTTATACCAGCACTGTAATAGAAATCACAGTTTGAGAAGTTCCAACTAGAACTTAAGGAGTTGTTGTTCCCTGGGAGCCATATATTTGCACGGATCTAAGATTTTTGAAAGAAACCATTATCCAACAGGCTGCTTGGTTACCTGCAGTGCTGAGATGGTGCTTGTGAGTGAATAAATCAAGCTGCAAACAGGTTGCAAAACAACCTTTTCCTTCTTTGGGCAGCTACCTGCAAGGACTTTTTTTGGGTGTCATCCTGACACAGAGGGAAAAAATAGAATTTTTAGGTAATTTCCTCTGTCTCTAAAAACTTATCAGAGGAAAAATAGGGAACAGATGCTTAAAAACCAATAAATTGCAGCCATTAATATTTTCAAAACCAATAATTTAAATTACTCCTTGCATCCATTCAGGACTACTTGCAGGTGCTACGACCTACAGGCAGAAGGTTAGCTCTTCTCTCAGATTTGTGACAAGCAGCAGAGGGAAAATGGATCATCTCTATGCTTTGACAATTTTTTTCTGCTATATAGACATGCCCCTGAAATAAAACTGCTGGAGGTGTTCTGCTGAAGGTGTTTAACTCTCAGTATCCAGAGACAATGACTGCTTGCATTACTGAATGTGGCTGCATGGAGTTAGGAGTTGGTCCCTAGAGCAGAGAAATGGACACACACTCTGATAACACTCACAGTTCATTTCCTTGGCAAACCAAGGTTAGTGTCCTTGTTTGGAGATACTTCATCCTCTTGTGTGAATCCAGCAGGGTGCAAACTGTTGGCAGTTATACTCACACCAATCTTCAGGCTTCCTTTTCAGTTGGTTTGACTGCCAAAGCTGGAACACCTCAGTTCAAATATTCTTCATCACTGCTGGCTGACAGATCACAGCAGCCCTCCCTATCTACTGCCTGTAGCGTGAGGTGGTAATTAAAGAAACCGAAGCATTAATATTTGCCATAGAAGTTGCATCATTAGCCACAACGACACTTGTACTTCCTGAGAAGGCACCTGAACCTCTGAAAGTCAGAAAACACCCTGCAGACAGCGCTGTCAGTCTGGGACTTTATATTTTCAGTGTAAGAAATGGTCAAGCACCTAGCTTTTCCTTTTTCCATGTGCAAATCCTTTCCTCTACAGATCCCTAATTGTTTTCACTCATCCGTCCTACCCAGATGGGCACTGCTGATTTGCAGTTTCACCCGGTGCAGTCTGCGGTTGTTTGCCGTGCTCAGTAGTGGCGGTGGGACCGAACCTACCAGAACCTTGAGGTAGAACTGCTCCTCATAGCTCTGAAGTGAGCAAAGCAGAAGATACCATCTGCCTCCAGCTTTTAAAGCAGGAGTTATTAGAACTCAGCATACAATATTAGTGCAGAGCAACTTGTCAGGCAGGGAAATCTTATTAAGTGAATGACGTAAATTCACAAATATTTAAACATGACTCTTGTACCCTGAAGCCTTGCAGGGAAGGTCCCTCTCGCAGCGCTGCTTCCTGCCCCATCCTGCCCCTCTGTCCACCTGCTCTGGCTCTCTGCCCTCGGGGCAGAAGCCGTCTCCCCTCCCTGTTTAACAGAACGTGGGAAGCACAGGCTGCCCCAAACTGCCCCCTACTGCAACCACGCAAGCCAAACAACAAACGCTCTGAGAAGTAATCTGCTCCTCATCTCTCGGTGGCACCTTACTGTTAGCTGACGTTTTTATAAATAAGACCGGTCTTCTCTGAAACATGAATATTCCCAAGGCTGGATTCACAGAGGACTGAAAGCAATATTTCCAACCTTGAACCTCCTCCTCCAGCAGTCCTTTGAGTTCACCAGGGTCTTGCTTCAGAAAAATTAATCTGCCTCAGTGAAAGTCCAAGGTGGCAGGAGGAGGAAGACAAGAAACCTCTCTGGCAGACCTGGCCAGCCTGAACAGGCTGTGCCAAACTCCTGAAGAAGCACGTCTCCATGGGACTGCTCAGTGCCATACACATTTTTTTCCAATCAGATCAAATGCTGCTTGGTTTTGCACCAAGCATAGCATGAGGATGCTTTTCTGACTTCTTAGTAGACCACTAAAGGACATGTTCAGCACACTAAATTCTTTCATATATCAGATGGCTTATCTGCAGGTATCTCCTGTTCAGCTTCCAATTTCTTGCTCAGTGCCAGACTTAGATAAGCCTTTCCACTCGTCATTATTGCTGTTAAAAGGTTAAGCCTTTAGCTCCTATCAGCCTGCTGACTGCTTGCCATCTGACTTAACATGGCCACTGACATGGGGGCTTTAAATCCACAATGTGTCTGCAGCCTGTGAAACAGTGGTTAAGCTGACATATTGGTCTTCCAACAACTAAGAATTCATTGGGAGGAAATTCCACTGTTATTTATTATGTGTGCACATCTGTAATGACAAGTTCTGCTTTTAAAAGTAAAAAATAATCCAACGTTTCTTTATGTACAAATCAGAAGGGTTGTGACAGAGACTCTGTACCAAAGAATAAAGCGAAAGTGGTGAGTCATCCCAGACACAAATAAACAAGATTTGCTAAATGTGAGCATGTGCAACTTCTCCTGAATTACTTCCATGTCAGGTACTGTACAGGTCAGAAGGGCAAGAGAGCTGGAAAGGAATCTAAACAGCAACAGTAAATTGGGCATTTCCCGACTTGTGCACAGCAAGCCACAATTATACTTCTAATCATTTTGGCATGTGAATTTATTTTTACCCTGACAACCTGCTTTTCCCTGGGTAATGCAAGCTAGGGAAAACTTTTTGTACCACTTCATATCTCTGCCAAGTCTGAGTTCAGTTTGGTAAGACAAAAGGAAATCACCAAAGTTCATCACTTGAGCAGTGCAGAAGTTCTCAGCATGTATCTGTGCTGTGTCTGCACGAGTTTGTGGTCTCACAACTGCAAGAATTTAGGCAATGCTTGGGCATTTGGTCTGTGTTGGGAGACTGAGGTGAGTAGGTGTGTATGTTTATGTGTGGTGGCACCTGGCTGACCATCTAGGTCTATCTGGGAAGGGAGGGACTTTTTAATAAGCTTTTTGATTAGCAAAAACCTGAGTGATGGTGTAGCTGTCACTTGTTTTACTCATTAGAGTAAACTGAGCTGTGGGCCAGGACCACGAACAAACCCTAATGTGTAAAACAACTGACACAGGCAAAATCACCACAGTCTAGATGAAGAGATTTGGTTCTATCACCCAGCCACAAGGCTGCAGAGTCTGTTTTATTAGAAAATACAAGACACCTCAGGCAATAAGACTCTACCTGAAACACCTTGTTTTCTCTTTCAGGGTGTGAAGGATCACATGTATATTTACAGATATGAAGGATCAGGTGTATCTTTCCAATACAAGTCCTTTTTGGGGTGGGGAAGTGTACAGAATACTCATGAATTGTTATTTCTGGGTTTGGAAACAACCTTGCCTAAGTAAAACAGGTCTCACAAGACAGAAAGAAAAGAAGGAGAAAAAAAGTAACTTCAAAAGGTGGTGTATGTGGTGCTGTAAAAGAATAGGGGGAATGTCTGGAACTGAAGGGGACTTAGAAAGTGACTCAAAAAGAAAAATCCTTTTCCTAGAAAAAGTAGACACCATACAGAATTTATGTGGGAAAAGGATGTGTTTCTGTCTCTGTTTTGGATAATCATCTCTCTTTGGTTATTACTGTTAAGTAGGGGAGAATGAACTGGCAACTAATAATGTATTCAGTGTCTGAAACTCCATCAAGCAACACAGAAATCCCAAGTTAAAATTTAATAATAACTTTTTTTCCCAAACATCTGAATAAATGTGCTTGATCAGACTCTGAGTGTATGTAAGAGTGTATTTTCAAACAACTGGTTGGAGATCTGGGAAGCTTGGTTGCCATGCTCTTAATGCAGAGAATATAGCAGATTCATAAGGAAACCCTGGAGCAAAACAGTTAATAATATCGTGTAAACATTTTCCATACAGAGGTCACATATAACTGACACACAGCACTGCCGATTTGATAAAACACTTTTGTAGACTAAAACAACATAAGCCAGCCTGTCACTCATTTGAGCCTTAGCCTCAAGGCTTATTTAAGATATAGAAATGAAAACGAAGTGTGCTTTTCTGATACTCTCTCCTGATTCTCTTCCACTGGTGCTGGAAGGACCAGTAGGAGTTCAGTACATGTTGGAGGAAATTGTGGTACCTATTGGTGAATGACACTGCTATTTGTACTCTATGCCCTACATGACCCAATCAATTCTTTGTTGCAATAAACACCACTGCCTGACTAAAAAACTTAACCTCAGAAATACTGAACCCAAAACAAATGTCATTTGAACTAAATTGGATTTTTTTGTTTGTTTGTTCATTAAAATTGTTCATAAGATTCCATTTCCTGAGGCAAACCAAGGGCAGTAGAAGCAGAGATACTGCTAAACATAATCCTTGATGACTTTTTATTGAAACATCAGTGCTCAGCTACAGCCATACATCTTAATTGTGCTGCTCTACTCAAACATTCAAATTAACAGTTACAACCAGGAATTCATAAATATCAAACTTTACTTTAAAAAGCCTACCTCCTATGTTTATCTTCATTGTATTGCTACTTATCAGGCACTCTACACCAGCTCAGGATTTAGAAATCAAGAGTTTGCACCTAAACTTAGAATTTTGATTGATCTGACAGCAGACTACTCCTGTCTCTTCATGTCTCTTGTAAAGAAGACCCATTCCCAGAGGGAAATAGCTGGTGCTATTGAAGTTGGCTCTCTGGGTGAAGAGTTTCCTTGCTGTGACTGTTACAATCAGCTTCTCAGGATGCTGTTTCTGATTCAACATTATGACAAAGGTAAGAATAAAATATTACTAAACTTGAACACGGCAGAGACCGAAACAAGAGTACTTTTCTTAGTTCTTGCTGTCATAGGAATCTAAAAAGGTTGAGAACTCTCCCCTAGATATCATCTTGCAGACTAGTTGTCTAAGCTAACTCAGTGAAGAAAGCCACAGAGCTGGCTGACTGATTTGCATGCACAATAAATGTTTTGTCAACCTACTCCAGCAGTCTGAGGGACCATGAGCCCAAAAGAGGATGTCAGGTGTGTTCTAGAAGGCTAAAAAAGTGCCAAAACCTTCCCAGGCAGAATAAAGCATATAATGAAAAGTGTTAGAAAATTATAGCTATAGCTGTGTAGTGCACGGAACCCATAATTCTGTGGGACTAATTCTGGAATAGCAGCAGTATTCCCAGGCACACAAGAGGGATGCACAAAGGCTGTCTACACTGACACCACTAAGAAGGGAGCAATGCTACACCAAAAAAAGACTCTTGCAAGGTTGCTGTAACTTGAGTCAACTCCCTCTCCAGATGAACCCTCAGCAATATTTGTCGGTGGAGGAAATCCCATCACTGGACTGAAAGAAATATGCTGAACCTTTGATAATTAATGAAAATATTAGATTATATTGATGCAGATTAAATAGTCCCTGCACAGAGAAGGTTTGTGCCATAAGTGGCATGCACAAATATTTTGGTTTCTTGTTGAAAACTTCTGGGAGAAGTGCCTTTGTATGATATATCAGGAGACTGCTCATTCCAAATACAGTTTTTTATTGTATGTTTCAATCTGTGCTAATTGCCTTGTCATCTGTTGCATTACAGTCTGAAGACTTTCATAATTTATTTAATGAAAATTAAGAGCAAAGAGCAAGAGGGCTCCATTGTAGGGCTCAGCAGTTCTCAGAAAGAAACATCATTTAAAAGTCTTGAAAATTGAGAAAACTGGTCCTAATGTGTTTTGAAAAAGAGTACATTTGTTGATGATGCCAGTTACTGAAAGACAAAGGCTAGATATGCTTTTCTTTATAGACATAATGTTCTATCTCAACACACACATTATATTGTTGTTATGGTCAAAGGACATTAGAATGGCAAGGTCTGTAATCATCACTCTTAATTACACCAACTCATCTCTGGAAAAAAAAAGTTATTTTTTGGGCATAGAGGCTCTTGTGTACATAAAACCTTGTCTTTATTTTCCATCGCTTGATTATGTTGAGGATATACATTATGAAAAACACAACAATGCAGTTTATTCAACTTTAGGCTCTTTGAAACCTGTATATGAAGAGTCTCAGGCAAAAAAAAGAGAAGGAGGAGGCGCTTTTTTTGCCATCCTCATCACTGTTACAAACATTGTGATTGACTCCGGGTTGTTAGTTCATTTTGATCTTGGGAGTAAATTCAAATGACTGGCCTGAATCCACTTTGGAACAGGATTTGACATCATTGTGAAAATTTGTCATGACCATGGATTAGCCTTCACTTTGGCATGCATGATGAAATCATATTTGTGTTGTGCATACAGCAGTGCCATTTTCAGTGGGGACTTTCTTACAAAAAGATAGAATCCCACACTCACAAATTTTATAGTCTTGGTGACTCCCTCTAGGGCCAACAAATCTGATTTCAGGGACTGATGACTTTGTGACGAAAAGGACAGAGGAATTAGCCTTAGACTGCCATTGGAACACACTGATTTTGTCCAATTTCAATCTGCACTGAATTGCATTATATTTTTATTAGTACTAGTGTTAAGCATAGCTATAAAAGCAAGCTTTGTCCCGGAAGATTTCTGTTTAGTAATGCACTAAATTTTAAGAATAAAATCACTACAGAAATCATTATTCACATTAGACTGGTTGTAAAGTCATTAAATGATGGTTGCCCAAACATAGTTACTAATGAGGACTCATTGATAATAAGTGTTTTCCTAATAAACTCTCTCAGGGATCAGCTGTCAGGATAACATTCCTCAATACTCCCATGTCAATTCTGAAGGAAAATACAGGCAGGTTATGACTGGGCAGGGAGCTCAAAGATCAATCAGCAGTGAAAAGGAGCGGTCATTTACACAGTGGGGACCATTGCTGGGTCAGATGGTGGGACAAGGAGAAAAGGGCTGTCTGTGTATAAACTGTGAATGTGTTTTCTGGCTCTGGGTTCCTAGGTATCTTTTAGCAGTGATCACGTGTGGCTGCTTGGAGCTCTCCCAAGCAGAAGGCAAGGAGAGACTTCTTGGTTTCCTGCTTCAGTAACCACCGTCATGGTCAGCCTGGAGGAATGGTGTAGGCAACAAGGGGAAGGATGGTAGCTTTGGGAGTGGCCCTGGGTATGCACCAAAGGGATGGGCTGAAGGAAAAAGGCCGCTCCTGAGGATGTGAAACACTGATGCCTTTTTTCTTCTTTATTATCACTCCCATCTCAGCCTCAAGGCCCAATATTTCTAAGAGGTCTAAATTTAGCAACACTTTTTCTTGTTGGTGGACTCAAATCTCAAAGAAGGATGGATGAAGAGGACAGAGACTGTTTCAAAACCCTCACAAGGGGAAGTGCGGGGGCAGGCGCTGATCTATTCATTCCTGTGACCAGTGACGGGACTCGAGGGAAGAGCATGAAACTGCATCAGGGGGGGCTTAGGGTGGATATCAGGAAAAGATTCTTCACCCAGAGGGTGTTTGGGCACTGGAACAGGCTCCCCAGGGAAGTGGTCACAGCACCAACCTGACAGAGCTCAAGAAGCATTTGGACACTGCTCTCAGGCACATGGTCTGACTCTTGGGGTGTCCTGCGCAGGGCTAATAGTTGGACTCGATGATCCTGATGGGTCCCTTCCAACTCAGCATATTCTATGATTTTAATAAGATATCAGGGCAGAGCTATCAGTAATGAAATTATGTCAAAACAGCAACATTCAAGTCCACCTTGAAAGAATAATGAGCCTTTTAAATCCTTAGCTGGTAATATTATAGTGTATTGTGGTTATATTGCAGTGATTTAAAACATTAGAAGTACATGCAATTATGCTATATGAAGTTAATTATATATTTCTAAAAGTTTAAAAAACCAAATAAACAAAAAACAAATAAACCAAATCAAAAACCCCACACATTAAAAAGAAAAAAAAGGCAACCAAACCAACACCCACCAAAATATTGCAATATTTTAAATAGGTGGGTGTTTAAAGCAATTTTGTATGATGGTTTGGGAAAAAAATTTAAGTGATTTTTAGTCCTGCAAATAACGAAATCCTACAATAGTTTTCCAGAAAAAGAAACCTGCAAACAAATAAAAGTTCAAAGTTAAAAGAAACAACCAATATTTTAAGACAGCAATGAAAGTAGATACAATATAATTTTTGGTTTGTTTTCGATAATCAGAAAAGATCTCCACTTTACACAAAATCATTTGGTTTCGGGGAATGGGGCTCTGAGGAGCAATTGAAATCAAGTATGCTTCACTGACAGCAATTACCAGCGTGCAAGCTGTAGTAGCTGCTGCAGTGAAAAGGATTAAGATGAAGGAACTCACTACATCACTTTGAGAACGATTCCACTTTCTTTTAAGGCTTATGTAAATCTGCAGTGACTTCAGTCACTTTTGTAAAGTCACTATGGCCACTAAAGGCCGATGTCCTTTATCAGAATTCACATTTCATGCATATTAATATGCATGAAAATAATATAATAATTATATTATTGTATTATAAAATTATTCGTAATTATATGAATAAATATTATATGCAAATATAAATGCTCATTTTTCAAAATTACTAGTATCAAAATATGCAGTAACTGACTGCATACAAGAAGGTTTTGTGCACGTGACTGTTCCATGTATTTTTTTCCCATGTATAAATGAAAGCTAAAATGTACAGAAGGGTGATCTTTTGCAGTCACTTATTTACATTTGTTTTTAAATGTCTTCCAATGCTAGAAAACACAAGGTTGGACATCCAATGGAAATATGTTTGCTAACAGACCACATGGAACAGGATAAACATTTAATTATGTAATCTTGAAACTCCAAGCGAATCAGCAAAGCTGTAATTTGTCACGTTATTCTGGTTTTGAATACTTCACAGTAAACTGTCTGATTATATAAATGCATGTTGATTCTCATGTTAAAGGCATTTTTTTTCTTTTGAGCAAAAGAGGACAGATTTCCCTCTAGATATTGGAGGGTGGAACCAGTACTGCTTTGCAAAACCCACCACTTTACAAAACACTGCAGGAGACTCTACTGTGAACTAGTTTTGTTTGTCAAAAGACTAAAGTATTTCCATCTGCCTTCAGCCAGTCAGAAGTTATGCTAGGAATTATTTTATAGGAGATTGAATTGGAAATGATAGAACTGTTTGCTAAGGAACATATAACCTATAATTGATTTTAGTCCCCTCAGTTTGAATAATACTTTCCTTTATCTAAAATGCATGAGCACATTTACATCTGTGGTTCATTTTGGCACAAAACTACATTAAAGCTTCTCTCTGAAAACGAGCTGAAGTCTGCCCACATTTTTTACTGTCTTATCCTCCTTCTTCAAATATTAAATCAGTACCACAATCAATTTCAAACAATTAAGCTACAGACTTTAGTATTCATGATGGATTGTTAGGTCATCCTGCTCAAAAGTGACACACAAAACCAAAAAAAAACAAATAGACATGATAAGTAAATATGTTGCGATATATTTATGCAAATGTGGTGGTGGAAGATGCGCTCAGTTATCAATTTTCCGTAGGCTTCTTGAAATTTGTAGTTATGGCTGACATATACAAAGTCATAGAAAACTTTAATGAAAACTATAATACAGACTCTATGTACTAGTTACTGGAGGTTTTTTTAGCATTTTGGAATAATTACTGATCCACTGTGTTTTTGAAGTTTCACATTTGGCACATGAAAGACCTGACCTCACTATAATGAAGAACTGCTTTTTTTAAAAACAAAAGAAAGTGTCCTAGTAACTGTGTGTAATCCCCTTGAGTTCCCAGCCTCATCCAAAAAAGAAGATGCATGAAGTTCATTTGTGGAGAGAAGAATGATGTTACTGTGTGTCCTGTACTCCTCGCAGATTCTGTTTCTTACGTACTGTTTTCATACCTGTGCAGAAGATGATTTGGGTTACTCTAACAAAGAAATGAAGAATTAATACAAGTCAATAGAATGGGGGGAACAGAAAAAAAAAACAACAAAAAAAAACACCTCACAAAAATAAACCCACCAAAACCGAAACACATGAGTTCAGTACTAAATTTCTTAAAAAAAATTACGTGTCTTGAGTGAGTGGTCCTGCTCAGAACTCTGAATGCCCAAACACTGTCACAGAGCCCATGAGATGCATCTGCAGCATGCATGGAAGTACTGGACCTTGCAGAAAAGGCAACTTGTGTTGGTGCTGACAAAGACCAGGGAGATCTGTTACTTGCGAGCAAGAGATCCCAAACTGAAGTGAGAGCAGAAAACATTTTAGAAGATACTCATAAAATGGATAGTAAAGGCTCATAAGGACCACACTTCTTTCTAAACAAAGAAATGTAGTGAAAATATTGCACTGTCAGTTGTAGTGTATGTGCAGATGCTTCAAAGGTTCAAAAATATTCACAAACTGCAAAAAATGCCTCTAAAAATAGAGAGAGAGAGAGACTTTAAGACCTCAATCACTTCATCATATCAAAGAGAAAACTGAGAGGAGATTACACAGTATAATCATCTCTACGAGGGAAAAATACTAATACAGGTATTAAGTAGTTTTCGAAACCAGCAGCATAAAGTGCACCAACAACAAGGTTGAAAGCTAAAGCTTGACATTCCCATTATTAACCATGAAGAGTATTTTAAAGGGGAGGGTAGTTTACCTCTGAAACATGATAATAGAGGAAGTAGCTGATTATCCATCTCTCATGGTCTTCAAATTAACTATTCAAATTATCCATATCTTGGGCTGCATCAAAAGTAGCATGGCCAGCAGAGGAAGGGAGGTGATTTACCCCCCTATTCCACTCCCCTGGGATCCCACCTGAAGTACTGAGTCCAGCTCTGGGGCCCTTAGCAGAGCAAAGACATGGACCTACTGGAAAGAGTCCAGAGGAGGGTCATGAAGATGACCAGAGGGCTGAAAAAACCTCTGTTACTGAGACAGGCTGAGAGAGCTGGGGCTGTTCAGCCTGGAGAAGAGAAGGCTTTGGGAAGACCTTATGGAAGCTTCCAGTACCTAAAAGGGGCCTGCAAGAAAGCTGGAGACAAGAGTTTTTACAAGGGCATGGAGTGATAGGACAAGAGGGAACGGCTTTAAACTGAAAGGTTAAAGATTAGATATTAGGAAAAAAATTCTTTACTGTGAGGGTTGTGAGGCACTGGAGCAGACTGCCCAGAGACCCTGTGGATGTCCCATCCCTGGAAGTGTTCAGGGTCAGGCTGGATGGGTCTTTGAGCAATCTGTTGTAGTGGAAGGTGTCCCTGCCCACGGCAGGGAGGTCGGAACTGAATGAGCTTTACAGCCCCTTCCAATCCAAACCCTTCTACGGTTCTATCCTGCACTGAATCACAAAGGAAGTACAGCTTCATAATGAAGTAATTATAAAGAAAATGTTAACATTTTGTAACAGGTACAAAAAAGGCTTCTTCTTGTAATATCACTCTCAGGAATGAGCGGACCATTTCAGTTGAAAATCAAACATGCACAAACACAGAATCAGCTTGAAGCAGGCTGTTTAAAGGGGAAGTTTTGCAAGGCTGTGGACAAATTAAATTAAGTCTTAATTATAAGCAGTAGTAAGAGCTCATTCTTTTCAAACAACCTTTGGGATCTGCCTGGTCTTCTGTATAGAAGGTTAGGCGAAAACAACCTTCATATCCCAGTACTAAGCAAAATTATTGACAGTATCTAATCATTGCTAAAGTGGTTGCTTTCAAATATACACAAAATTAGTGTAGCTTCATAGCCATATTCAAACATATTTCTAAAAGCCTTGATTAAAATTTAAAATAAAAAAGAAGATTTTGGATAAAAAAAATATTTTATTCTTCATGAGAGCACCAACCTTTTAAAAATGCAACATTGCATTAAGAAAACTATCTGCTGTATTTCTTAGGCCTAAAGCAATCTGAAAGATAATGCAATTATAGGGATTGACTAGATATTTTTAAGTCGTGAAAATATGTTTGGTTTTGAGAGCTTGCAAGTTTTTGAAAAATTTTTTTTCAAAATTTTTCATCCATTTAGTACAGGGGTAAAGTGCACTGTAGCCTTTACCTATAAAATACAGAAATAGTTCTTAACCAAAGCCAAACATACCCACATGCAGTTAGTAATGTGCACTCATACACACAGATAATATGCAAGTAACAGAGTTTGGCTTCATGTTTGCAAATTGCATTTTTTCTTCCCTTCCCTCCCCTAAAATTCAACTGTTGTAATGAAAGCCTTATTAGATTTTCTACTTATTATTAACCTGGAGGCCCTCCAGCCTCCTCCCTACTCTCTTTCTTATTCGTTTTTAAACTTCTGACCCGATGCAATCTGCCTGCAGGGGCAAATACAGTTATCTCCTTCTAAATTAAAATTGTAACTCATTTGGTACAGTTTACACAAGGCCTCAGCTTTGACACATGCAATTACTATGAACATAGGAGGAACATGATTGCTGAGAGCCACCAGAAACAGAGTTTAATCAGAAAACATGGAGTTGTTCCAACAGATTTGTAATTTCACCACTTGCTATTCTTTTATGTTCCTGAGTGTTCAGATAATTAGATACACTATTTTTTTGCTTCCCAAGAGGCCAGTGAGAGCAAAATTCCTTCTTTTACATTAACAAGATGAAATTATAATACACAAAATCCATAACTTTTCTGTTGAAATGACAAATTCATACAACATTAATTTTAGTACTTACAAAATGTTACAAATAATTCGTTCTGTTGTATCAGTGTGTATCACACAATGTAGACTTAGGTGAATTAATCACCCATTCGGATGGATTGCCCAGTCTATCAGCTTTTACTCACATAAGAACCCCTAGGTAGCTCACTTTGCCTATCTTAAAAGGCAGGGGGGTTTTAAAAGTTCTTTAAAATATCAGGTTCATATGTTGTGCCACTGTTAGGGAATGATCCTCTGGTGTAGTGGATCAGATTGCAGATCAGTTAAAAAAAATGGAGATGTTAGGAAGCAGATTCATAGCTCCCCCTGACCTCTGTGCCTCCAATTCTTCTATGAAAAAGAGATTTTTAGTGTATTTGTTCAAGTTTAGTGAAACATAGAGATGAAGCAACAAAGAGACATCACTCACTGTAATTAGAAAGGAAGATGCAGATTTCAACTATATGTTGCCTTGCATGATGGCAGCGTATTCTTTCAAGAATAGGGGTGTTCATGACCCAATTGCTTTTACAAATAAAAGCATCTGAACAGCAAATATAAGTGAATAGACAAGTGCAACATTGCAGGGTTTCGTGGTCTTTTTGCTGGGGTCTGAACGCATTTATCTTAATTATACTTTAATATCAAGTTCCCCAGGCTGATGGATGGGCCTCTGGGAGGACTGTAGGTCAAGTAGGGAGTAAGGTTACAGAAAAGGGCCACAAAAAATACTTTGGGTAAAGAAAATGCATGGCTGATGATGTGCTCTGTAGTACAAATGCGGCCCTGCAGCTCTGGCTATTTTTTCAAGAGGCCACCTGCTTTCTATTTCTCCTTTTATGTTAGCCATTAATTTTGCTGCCACAGGCACAATTCATACTTACAAGGTTGGTGGCTCAGACAAAAGCAGCTGCTGTTTCAAATAGCACTACTCCTTTCCCAAGACAGCCAACTCAGCTGCAACAACATCAGTGACCTGGGTACACCAAATTCACCAAAAGAGAGACTTTCCCATCCTTAACATGCTCTTTTATGCTGCATACATAACATCAAAGCAAACCCATAAGACTGGAAGGAAACAAACTGCAGGTAAGGCAAGTTTATGGAAAGAGTCTGGAAGAGCAACAGAGAAGCAAAGAAAAAGAAAAAAAAAAGAAGAAAAGGATTATATAAATATTGGTAATGAGGTTGCCAGTCTGTCTCAAGCAAAGTTCTTGGTCTAGAAGCTTTTCCTGGTTAATAAAAACCTAATTTATTTGATAGTTACCCATTTTATAAAAAGATGGCAAAATAGAGACGTGTGGTATCATCATGCTTGTTTATGTCCAGGATGTCTGAGTCCAGCTCCAAAGGCAGATTTATTTTACTTGGCCCCAGGAACATGCTTTGAGCCATTGGGACACACTGACCTTCTGGCAGCCTGTGCATGCCCAGCCCTCTCCCCAGGACCCCACACTCGGCAGGATCTGTAGTAGAAGGCAAAGCACCAGCAGAGTTCTCTCGGGTCTTAAAGAGTTTCTGAGCTGAGACATGGCCCTGGGCGACCTGTGCTTTTTTGTTTCAAACCCATCTGGCTTAATCTCAGCCCATTCTGAGAAAATCCAGCCCAGGGATCCCTGCGCTGACTGAAAATGCAAGTAATGCAGCTCAAAGCATCCCGATACTATTACAGGCACAGCTCTTGAATTGCACTGATGTTGATACAAGGAGGCAGGAGCCTGCAGCCAGCAGCAGGATCAGGGAAGAAGAAGAGGAGAGAAAAGGACCACAGTAGCCCTGAGCAGTCTGCCTTATGTTGCAGTGAAAACACCCCCTGAATCAGCTGGAATTTATTCATGCCCTTGTGCACCAAGGAGTGTTAGGGCCTGGGAGCAGTTCTCCAGTAACATGTGGGGACAGCAACGGCTCATAGTGAGTGGTTTTGCAATACCTTGAATGGAAAAGAGACTGACTGTTCCCTTTCTTGTCCATTACAGCAGTGAAAGCCATAAAATTCATTTAGTAGCAGCCACGCTCAAAACAAACAAAAGGAAGTGGCTCACCACACGGCAGACAGAGAGCCGAGAAACTCCTTGACCAAGAGGCTGCAGCTCCAAGTCTGATGGGCCTCAAACAGACTGCAGGAGCACTTAAAAGGTCCTGAGTGTTGCAAAAGAGAGACCACAGCAGACTCAAGAAATACCCTCAGCTGGGGAAGTTTTACAAGGGAAGCATTTTATAGATTTGCTTTTATTGTTCCCAAGCCACAGGCTTTCGGACACTGTCAGAGACAGGATAATGGATTAGTTAGCCCATGATCTGTACCAGTCCAGCCACTCCTCTACTCTTAAGACTGATATGTCCTACCAGCTTCCAGTTAGCAGCAGCTGGGAGATTTCCAGCTAAACTGCTGAGTTTGACAGCCACATCTGGCTTGTCCTCCAAAAGTATTCTTAACCCCATTTTCTTTTAACCTGTTTCTGGTCTCCATATTATCTTGCAACAATAATTTTAAATTCTGTTTATAAATTGTGTATAAAGGCACTTCATCTTTTTCACTTGTAATAGGTCATTTGGCACCTTCATTGGAAGTGGTCTACTCACCACATTATGAGAAAATAGTAAAAAATCAATATATTCTTTTCCATATGTTCATACGGCTTTTTTTCTAGCCTGAAGCAGTTCATCTACTTATTTATATTTTATTCCTCAGTGCAAAATTATTCTCATAAAATTTTAGAAAGTACATATTTTAGGAGGTAACTTTGAGAGTTTAATGTCAAAATTTACTACAGATAAAGCATAGGAATTTAAAGGATAACCATTTATTTATATAGATAATTTGCTATTCCTATTCCTTCTGTTGTGCCGATTTCTCATGGAAAACAGACTCTACCCTTGTACCAGACTCTTCTGCACCCCTCTGTTGTAGTTCAGATATTTACATGCACATACACTGACTCTAAGGGAATTGGTGAGGACACTGAGTACTGTAATATGAACGTGAAAACACCAAATACTAAGTGTAGCAGTGGGGAAACCACAGCACTTAAAAAGAAAGAACTGTCTAAAGTGATATTGTATTTTTATGATGGACATGAAAATTGATAGTAATAGTGGCTTGATAGGAACGAGGATAAAATAAAAACACTTGAGTAATTAATTTGATTTGTGATGTTAGACTTGCATTTCTCTCCTGTGCTTGTAGATAGAGACAAAGGCAAGTGCAAATACTTCTAATGGAAAGACAAAATCTGTTGTCCTTTAAGAACGGGTTTATCTGCTGGACCAACATAGCTTCCGCTAGATGGTGCTCCTAGCTTTAGGAAAGCCATAAACAGATTAACCTGCTGCATTGCGAGGGAACAAGCTGTTCCATGAGCTGGTGAACCAGCAAACACGAAGTGGCATCTCGCAGATCTCAATCCACGTTCCTAGATCCCTAGGCTGCAGCAATTCTGCTCTTTCCTCACACCTGCTAAGCACTCACAAGCATATTTTCCATTTCATTCTCACGTTCCAGTCTTCTCATCACAGAGACTGCCACAGTCTTCAGCCACAAAATTTCACAAAGCCTGTAAAGATGCATCTAAAACATTTTCTGCAAAGCAGGTTTGTGCAGAAACCCCATCTCTCAGAAAACTGCTTTATGAAAAAATATCTATATGCATATATTATGCAAGTTCTTTATCAGATCATCTTCGTTCTTACTGCTATTCTTTTTATCTCCTCCACTATTTCCATAAGGGCTACCGTCTTCTTCATTCTTGACAGGTAAACACAGAAAAAAAGTCCTAAATAATTCTCTTCACAGACACTCACTTTTGCTATTCCATTGGCAGATATTGCAGTGTAGATCCACATCACCTCTCCTCACCCATCAAGAGGCATTAATTCTTTTGACTTCTTGGGTAGCTCCTACTGATACCTTCTCCCGTACTCTCTTCCATCTGGTAGTACAGCAGCTTTTTCATCAGCCCCTCTCGTAACAGCGACATTCGTAGAAGGATGTTGAAATACTGGAGACATTTCAGAGATGAGTTGCAGAAATGATCAAAGGTAGGAAAAAGTATATCCAAGCGAGAGAATCAAAAAGTTCAAATCTGTCCACCTTAAAAGTGTTTAAGTACTATCACTTCCCAACATGAGAAAAGAAAATTAAGAACTAGTACAGAAACAAAAATAGACATAGTTCAGTCAAAGATAGCACCGGTGTGCAGCAGAGTTGGGTTCATGTGCACTGCGAAATGTAAGAAGCTAAAACTGAGCAGACTATGAAGTCTTCCCAAAGAGACTTTTTTTTCCTGCAAGAACTGCCTGTCTTTGGCTCAAAACAGCTTCCTCTTGTTGGTGGAACAGCCCAGCAGCTGGCAGCACCATCACAATTTTTGTGTCAGAAGTGTACTGCCACAGTCCACTAAAGTGAGATTTCAAGATGTAAGATTTTCCTGTGACATCTGGAAGATCACCATTTACAGTTGCTGTCACTGGAACACTGCTGATAAACCAGTTGTTGTGACAGAACTCCACACTGCCATCATGAAGGAGCAGTACACGGTGCTGCAATGCATTTGGAAAGACCACATAGTCATGTGGGCTGCTGGTGAGATTCATGTATCCAATACACTGAGTTTCCTCATGGAAAGAATACTTCTCTGTTGTTTGATAGAGTTACAGAGAAGTCTAGTTACAGTAAGACTGGTTTATCACTCTTAATAGAGAAAGACAGTTTGTTTTCCTCTCTAGGCTTCAAATCCCTTTAATAATTACTTTGTTGGAAGAGAGGAATGGCTGACCATGGCCCTAGGCTGACCAACAGCGAAATCTGTACTGACAGGCAAATGGGAAATCTGAGGCTGACTCTGACAGATCCATTTAACCTATCCTGGGTGAGCAAGACATAGAGAAGAAAGGGAGCGACAGAGCTGCTGGAAGTTTGAACTGCAGATGTCCCTTCAGTGAAACTCTGTGACTGAAGGGGAAGCCCACTTTGCCTTACCACGTTGAGCCTTGACTCCATGCTACAGACCGCACACCTGTGCACTTAGTAAAACAGGTTCCTTGAAGCGAATCGTCATGGACATTGAGCGCTCAGAATATTACCCAAAAGAAAAATAGCTACACGTCCTCTCCCAGATTTACAGCCCTCACTATTGAGTATCTCCTCCTTTGCCTGTCTTTTCCCCTGCCCCATGCCCTGGTGCTACCTCATAGAGCGCCTGGTAGAGTAAGGAGAGGTGAAAGCAGTGGTCAGAGTTTTCCTGATGTCCTTTCAAGCCCATGTCCCTCACAGAAAGAGTCAGGCTGCGTTCTCCTGTCCCAAAGAACAGAAAAGGTATTGAAACCACTGCTGCCATGGTGTATTTCTGGTTGCAGAGATGGCAACAAAACACCTTTCAGTGCAGCAAACAGGGGTGTCTTATGTTCACCTCTTTTCATTAGGGTTTTGAAAAAACATTGATCTCTATCCCAGAGAGCAGAAGTCCTCGGACTCACTCCATTACTTACAAAGCCATCAGGACACATCTCTGATGTATCCTCTTCCGCCAGACGTACACCTGTTGGACTGATTCACCCTGGGTTGAGGAGCCTCTGGACGAAAACACAACGCAAGCCCATCATGCTTTCCTGAACTTGAAAGTGCTCTCAAGGGCCAGGCAGCCTCCTCCCATGGCTACCAGGTCAATGCAGATGAGTTTGCAGCCTCTTTAATGACTGCTGCCAGCTAACTGGAATTGGCACTTACTTGAAAGCCATCAAAGGACACTGCTGCTGCTACCCTTTCTGGCATCTGCTCCCTTCAGGAGTTTCCAAATGCAGATGTAGAGTTCAGCTCCTTCGTTCATTGCTACAGAATAACCCTGCCTCAACTTAAATGGTAATAGATGAAAAACAACTTTGATTTAGTTATCAAAAGCTGCACACTCCATGACTTAAGATTAAACATAACAGAATATAAAGACTGGCTAAAAAAATCTACCAATAAAACAAATGCCGACTGTACAATTCATCAATGCCTCTTTACTGCAAAATACAGTGAAATTGACCCTCTTTGGGTTCTTTTCTATGAGGAAAGAGCCTTAAGCAGCAGTCTTGAGTGAAGAAGAGCACTCTGTTAGTCTGCCAGTAACAGAGGTTTGGGGGTTTCACAGAAGAACACAGGACACTGGGGGTTAATTGACCTGTATCTTTTGAAAGAAGATATGAAACTATGGTTTTCGTATGTGGTCTGTGGCAACAAATCACGTGCATGCAACCAGTTCCTGTATGGTAAATTACATGAGACCAAGAACTGAAAGTATGGTGTATGCATCTGTGTGCATGAATATATATAAATTAGTATTATTATTATTATTTAATATATTTTTATAACTATGATGCAGTTGCAAAGCTTCTGCTGAACTGGGAGGATACTGAGCTATATTACTTGCAAGTCATAGAAAAAGCCAATGACTAAAAATCTGACATTCAGCACAAGGGAGAGAGCCGAGCTGAGAGGGTGCTCATCACACGCTGTGGACTCTGGCATGGTTCAACTGTGAAAAGCAGTATAGAAGATTCTTTTCATTGTGTCAGACATCAGAAGGTAGTGAGTTAATGGTTCAAAAGAGACACAAGTAGGGGCATAAACTTTCCTCAAGCTTTCTGAAAAATCCCAAAGAATAGTTAAAAAGGAGGAGAAAAATGCTTTACACTATAGCAGCAGTGTATCTGAAGAAAAAAGATGTTTCCTGAGAAACCTCCTTTTAAGTCATTGCCATTCCCTGACTTTCACAAACACTTCATGTGACAAAAACAGTCTCACCCATGCTGCAGATAGTGAACTTGAGATTTTTTAGGGCAGATGACCCTTGAAATATATTTCAGCTTGGCTACCTGTCACACTTTGCTTTTTGTCTCTGATGCTGACTGCGACCATTGCCCAAGTCTCTGGCTGCTGGTAGATTTTCTGTGCAGTTTAACTCACTAGTCAGAGGTAAAGTCCACCACTTCTGGAGCAATGGCCATTCAAGTAGAACACCACATGACCATCTAAACTGATCTCTATAACTTCTGCCCCAAATCCCAGACAGTGGGATGAATTCCCACTGAATTTGCATGAATTTCTATTTTTTTTTGCATGAATTTCTATTTCCATTAAGAAAGACTGAAAATATTTACTACAACAGCTAATGTGAGAAATGTAAGCATCTGAAAGGAAACCTTTGAATATTTAATTATTTTTTTCACTAGCCTTTTCCCAAATCTGCTCTTCTCCAAATTAATTTGAACTCTGATGCTTTTAGCTTCTACTTCCAGTCTCTGGATCTTGTTATGATATTGTTTTCTGCAGGGTTAGAGTCATCTACCATTGGCAATCTCCTAAAGTGCCTGTAATTATCAATCCTACAGGGTACATCAGACTCCAGTTTTCTCACCAGCAGGGGTTTTTTTCCAGACTACAGAATATTTTGTTTTCTGGCTGAAACCTCACTTAAAGACTAGTGTCATTTATGAGGATGTGATCCTCTGGCAACAATCTCACCCATGCTGCAAAGTACTGACACGTGCTCAATCCAAACAGGAGAGCCATGTTAATGCACGCTAGTGACATGAGTTGGAGCCTGAACATTGTGTAGCGAGGATCAGCTGATTCTGGGCTGATAATCTCCTTGCCCTCTTAATAAATTCATCATCTCAGAATACTGTCTCCCTTCTCTCTGGCTCACTGTAATGTGAGCCAGAAAATTACAGCACATGCATCAAAGGACACAGACAGGGTTGCTCTGCTGAGGGGCTACAGCCACCACACAAGCCATGCAACTACCTCTGCCTCCTGGGGACAGCACGTGAGTAGCTCTGTATTGTTAGCAAGGCACAGGGGCAATAATCTTCCCTGCTCCCTTTGCAAATCCTCTGCTGGCTGACCTCTGATTACTGCTGGATGTGGGTGGAGTTGTGCGAAGTCACACAGATGAGCTTAAAGCTCTTGTAAGACATTTTGTTTAACAGGGGCTGCTCTGCGGACCATCACTATGACTATTCTTCTCTGCCACTGAGTAGATTTTCCAAGATATCCATCCTTACCGGAGTTCTGGGAAAACTATCTGATCCAGCCAGCAATAGCACATTATGAATGAATCAAAAGTCACTAGCAGAGAGCTCCTGCAAACTGAAAACTGGATACTTAGTACCATCTTTTTCCACGTTACACAACAGACATAAAAAAATCAATTACCTTTTGGCAACAGCCAACGAAGTGTTAAAATCTGAGTACAAGATTAGTATAGGACAGGACTGTGCAATTTACAACTGAATCATTTCAAGTGACTATAACTGCTTGACAGGGTTTAAAACTTTCACATCAAATTAATGCTCTCTGTTTAGCCAACCTTATTGTTTGCCATCATGGCTCACTGTCATAAAATATTTCCTTTGAAATGTTACTAACACAAAATATTCCATTCAGAGAATCATCTTCTTATTGGATCTTGAATTTAAGAAAACCTGTAGAAAAGTTAGGTACAATCAGTCATATTAACTAACCATTCTGTTCTCCAGCACCAAGAAATCGTTCATAGCATGAAGAACAGCTAAGTAATTCTGAGCTCATAGAAGAGCCTATCTAAATTTAACTGCTGTATCACGTTAATGAGAGATAACGCCCTGCGTCCACAAACAGATGGTGCTAGCCCACATTAATAAACTCACTGGAGAACTTAATATGCTTAGATTTAGATGGGTTATTCCACTGGATGACGCAGTCCATGACGCATCCTGAAGCAATGTATCTGTATTTGGCAGTTCTTTATCATCTTACTTGGTTCTCCTCGCTACACCGCCTGCTGTCCCTGTGTCCTGTCCTGCCTCTGGGCTATCCTGACTCACAGACGTACAGGTGCAGCCCTTCATGGTTCTTATTTGTGGAAGCCAAAAACACTCACTGTGACACAGCCATATTTTTTATTTTCACACAACCCCTGGATCTTACTGATCCCATGGAAGATCTGTGCATCCATCTGTATTTCAAGAGCAGTTGTATCCCTGCTCTCCCCACCAACATCCACGCACACACACACTTACCTAATCTCCTTCTTTCCCCAGCAGAGTGTGGGGAGTATACAGGTACGAAAGATATGGAGGCCTGTTTCTGCCTTGCCCTGTCCCATCTGAGGGCTGCAGCTGCCAGGGAGCTGGCAGGGGCAGGGGCATGAGCTGGGCATAAGGCCACTGGCACCACTGGGACTCCCATATGGTCTTCTTTTGGCTTCAGGCTGTGATTTTGCCTCCCTAAAATCTGCCTCCCAAGGCAACAGATTGAATCTGGACATTTTTGCCCAGGGATCTTTTGGCAGCTCATCCTATTTGCACTTCCAAAAGCATAAAATGTTTGTACATTATGCTTTGCATATTTAGCCAGTTACTAACTTATAGTAAATAAGTATTTAAAATAAATTAAGTTTTATACTATTTCAGAAAAATTAAATTAAGCAATTCATGTGATTGGAAAACAGTATTGGATGCAATTGGATCCTGATATTAATTTCATGAAGACTTCTTCTGGTGAAATCATTTATAGGAATTTGACTCATCTTATCAGCAATCTCTATGACTATTTTGTTACGTGAATAATGAACAAGGCTTCCTAAAATAAATCTTTGGATACCATTTTACTCGTCTTCTGAATAATGTTAATGTAGCACTCCTTACATAAAGATTGCCTAATACAAAACCTCTGCAAATAAGTACAGTAACTTAGAAATGAAAAATCATAGGAAGTGGGTGGAATAGAACAAGTGCAAACTAAAGTTCAAATGTGTCGGAATTCAAAAGGTATTTTCATAAGATATTGCAATATTTGCACAAAGATACAAGTGGAGTATTCAGAAAGCTTTAGATGTTCTTATCTACTTTATATAATGTGATCTGGAAGACGGGAAATATTTACTCAGTGTCCTAGCCTGCAGAAATTATCATGACAGTCATGGAGCTTTAGCTGCTGTATACCTGGGCATGGGATTTACATGGGGGCAGAGAAATACTCCTTCTTTCGAGCATAAGCACATCTGTAGAATTTGATGAGCATGTATAGTCTACTTGCACACCACAGATGTACCTGAGAAGGCACAGATAAGTCAAGGGTTTCATTCCCTACCTTCCAAGATTATCTTATGTCAGGGACAGACTGTTTCATTTCCTGAGGATTGCACTTTCCTGCCAGAACTAGAAACATAAAGTGTTTTCAGCCAAGACATTCAGAGAGAAGAGGGAAAAGGTATATGAACATGAGAAAGAAATTAACACACATATAGAGGGCTACAATCATAGTAAAGCACTGAAAATATTTGCTACTTTATTTTGTACCTAATTCTCTTTATCTGTGCTCTATTTTCAACTTCCTACACCTTGTGTGTGTAGCTCTCTACAAGGATGTGGTTTCTCAAGTAAGAACTGAGAGAAGTTCAGTCTAGACCTAAACCATCCCTAAGAACCAAATATTTTTAAATGTCTGTGAGATATTATCAGAACCAGTATAGACTTTTTTCTTTGTTTCAGTTTAAGAAAAATAAGAGAGAAATAAAATACATGGGAAAAATTGGGATACTATTGATCAAGTGATCAAGTATGAGGCAGATCTCAAATTGCAGAGCAATTGGTTCCATAGTCTTAAATCAGCCTTTGAATGAGTTGAGCAAGGCTCCTGCGGACCAAAAATTCTTTTCCTTAATGAGGAAAGGGTGAAATCAGCACACAGTGCACCTTAAATTCACTCACTCTCATAAGGCTGGGTGCTTCCAGTACTGTGCAGGGGAAGGGTTTGTGCACCAAGTATTATGCATTTATGAAAATGTTAGTGCATTTTCATAGCAAAAATCTGTACTACTTCTAGTAATTCAGCAGGAACTTACATGCCTTGTCCCTTCACAAAATACCTTTTTTTTCCAAATATTTTTAAAACCTTTCCTAGTTTAAATACAGAATAGATTTGTGATGAAAGTCATGGGGGGGAAAATAAAAAAGGAAAAAAAACCCCTACAGAACATGTGAAATCAACTGTAGAAAAATTGTTTTAAGGGTGGAAGTGTACCAGAATCACGCTTGAACAGGTATCAGCTGATTCTACTAAATGGCCATCAAGGTCAAGGACCATCATAAAAATCAAAGCAAGGACTTTTCCTGGGCAAGAAATTTTTTTTAAATTTTGAAATAGAGTTCAGGGCTGCGGTCAATATATTTGCTTTTTATGAACATTTATTTGATTTATTTTTGAGAAAACCACTTCAGTTTAGCTGTTAAATATTGAATACTCCTTTTCCTACTTCAAGGCTCACAGAAGCAAATTTCATAATATTTGTATGCTTTTTATGCATGAGTCCTCTTATTTATACAGCTCCCTATAAATCATATAAATGAATGACAGAAAAGACCAATTAGAGCTTTTCAGAGTAGAATGGCACTTAGATGTTTGTGCAGTCTTGTTTTAATGGTTTCAGGTTCCACAGTTTCCCCGAGGAGATTATCTGAGAGCTTACTGCAATTTATTCTCATGATAGTCAGCTTCAACATTTCCTTTTCCAGTTGTATCCTAATACACTTACATCCAACATAATGTATCACACATTTTCTCCTCTTGTGATGCAAGCTAGATTCCACAAATCCTGCAATAAATTCATCACCTCTCCTTATGTCCTTGTAAGTCCTTATTGGCTGAGTTACGTAGCACATGCCAGCCTTGACAGCAACATCACAGTTATGCCTCTTTAGTGATTTGCACAAAAAAGTAGCAATAAAACCACAACACTATAGACATACTTTATTCAAGCTCCAAATTAATTCACAAAAATGATCCATGTTTTTAAAATAATTCTATGATTCCATGTATTACACGTCTAAAATACTGCCCCATTTTTATGCATGCTTGGAGAGTCTTAACCCCATCCTCCTAGGGTCATATATTAAAATTCCAGGAGCAAGTTTTATCATGTGTCCCTGGAAGGATTCAAATAAATTTTCCAGTTCACTACACAGTAAGCAGTACTGTCGTGTAAGTGTGGCTGACTCTGCCCTGCCATGTAGGCTGGTCCTTTCACCCCTCTCTTTATCACATGCCAAATTGGTTTGCTTTCAGATTCCTAGCCTGCCTTTTCCAATCAAGCCCTGGCATAGGATTGCCCCTGTTCCGAGGCTCATGCTCAGTTCCTCCACTGCGCAAATTTTATGACACAGGAAACGGGGCTTACATTCATCTTTCTACAATTTAGCTTAAAGGGACTACAGAGATAGGGAAACACATTCCTGCAAGTTTAAGACCACTAGGCCGTACATTTTTTAAGTTATCTGTCTCAAGTTATACTGATCACAGCAGAATTTTGACAAAAATAAATGAGAACCAAAAACCAGGAAAGCACCCCTTAACATCCTAGTAATTCATGTATGTACATAACAGCCTCTAAAACAAGCTAGAAGATGGTTATCAAATTACAATTCATGGAATATTATCCCTGCTGAACAAACGAGTTCTATAAAACTACAAAGTCTCCTGGAAACTCTGTCAGGTGTTACAGATGTGCTAATTAGGAAATAATTGACTAAACCCATGAAAGCAATAATAAAAAGTTAGAATACTGCTCATGTACTCAGAAATACAGAACAAGTGCTTAATAGCAAAGGTTTAAGAGCTAAAGGACCAGGTGGGTGCCTAATTCGTCACTAGGTTTTGCAACTGAGGAAGATGCTACAAATACCAAAAGCTCTGATGCAAATAATAATAATAATAATAATAATAATAGACGATTTTTGGAAGCTGGCTTTAGAAAACAAATAAAGCACAACCAGCAGCAATAAAGAAGCCTGCTTACATCTCACAGCTGAACCTGTGCCGTCATTGTACCTTGTGTCCTACGCCTACCAGATGGGGAAGGAGGGCGTGTGCCGGAGCGCCCTGATGGGCCATGTGCTGGGTAGCCAGTGGCCACCACCTCCTCCTTGCTGACCTGACAGGACAGTTTTCACTGGCTGACGAGCCCGGAAGATCCCTGAGGGGAGCTGCAATGAGGGGAGCTCCTCCCTGGCTACGTGGCATGTGGGCCTTGTTAGAGAGTCTCTCCTTCATTCTGCAAGAAATCTGTCGTTCATTACTGAAATCAGCCCCGTTTGGCTGAACTAGCAACTGGCTTGAAGTCACTGGAGAGGGAAAAAAGGTGAGTGCAGCCAAATCATTTGGAATGCAGCTAAAATACTGCAGAGAGTTTAAGGTTAAAAGGGACCACTGGATCACATACGCTGACCACAGCCCAGTAAGTCTTAATACCAGTCCCAAACTGAACTAAGGAGCTTGTTTGTGATTAAAACCATTCCATTTGCATTATATTATCTCAGCTCCTGACCACTGATGTTTTTTATGTTCTTTTCCACCATTTTAAAAAGCCTTAGCACAGCAAATCTTGCAGATATTTTTGACGAATTGACAATGCATCCAAAACATATTGTTATAAGAGACTTTCTCCAGTCTACAATGTTCTGGCAGGTCTTTTCTGCACCGCTTGATCTTTAATGTCAAGAGCCACACACACCTAGTTCTGCTATCAGTTCTCATTAATACACACTGTAATGCTGGTAGTACATCCAACAGACTGGACACACTACACCTTATCTGTAACAGTTTACTTGACATGATTTTTAGACAACTTTTTCTAAGACATAAGTTCTCATTCCAGAGGCATGGCTTGTATTCCTGGAAAATACGGCAGTAAATTCGGCTTGCACGTTTGGCTGTTTGAAAGTGTTAATTTTACTAAGCAGTCCCGATGACTGCAGTTGCTCTCACAGTAGCTTACTAAGTTACCATTTAGCACATCCATGGATTTTATTAACAGCAAGTTTATTTTGGACCTGTGGTAAAAATCTTGAAAATGCTGAGCCTGCAGAAGCTTGCACACCCCAAAATCATGACGACTGGCCTCTGAACACCCTTCTGATCTTTTGGAAGTCAGAAACTATTTCTCTGTTTAACACATTGACAGGTCTATAGCATTAGCCATTAGAAGTAACATGGTATTAACCAAAGGACTCAGAGACCATTTTGCAGTTCTAAGCCTATTAGATTCAAAACAGAAGCCATGTTTCTGCAGTTACTTTTATCAATTTACCTGTAGATGTCACTGAATAAGGCTATCAGAACGGTTTTATAAGTCAAGTAAGGTGACTGACATTAAGGATATCTTACTTACTTCTTTGTCAAACCATTTTCCTATCTTTTTCCACCGTTTTGCCTGTGGTTTATGTTAAACAATCAAGAACAGCACAGGTCATCCAGCTTGGACTTTTGAAAATAGACAGAACAAGAATGCTTTTCTTTACTTCTTAATAACTTACTTTCTATTTAAAGATTTATTAAACCCCAAACTTAGCTACTTCCTCAGCCAACTCTGTCAAGATCCCGTGGCGCAAATTAGCCAGACTTCATTAAAAACTGTCTAGGTTTGCTTGGAACAGAGGTTTCCCCACGGACCCCACCAATTCCAGCCACGTGATGCCAGCACACCACCTGGCTTCTCCCAGGTACGGCGGCGATGCTCACCCAGCACCACCGACGCGCGCTCCGTTACCGCTACGGCACCTAAGACCCATCTCCGGCTCTGAGCGACCGCCCTCGCCCCTTCTCGTTCCCTTTTTTTTTCCAAATTCCCCTCCGCTGCCGCACGCCCAGCGGAACCCCCGTTCCGGGGTTCGAGCGAGGTGCCAGCACCTGCGCGGCGGTGGCGGCAGGTCCCCGCGGCCCCCCCCGCCACACTCCCCCTCCTCCCGCCGGGGATGCGGCACGGCCCGCCG
>VXAZ01008170.1:840493-1000549 GCA_013399875.1 Gymnorhina tibicen | reverse complement strand
GCGGCCGTGCCCGGGCCGGGCGGGCGGGGGGCTGGGGGCGGCCGTGATGCTGTAGCGCCCGGCGCTCGCAGGGCGTGCGCCTCAACTTGTGCTCCAATGCCTTCTTCAAAGGAAAAAAAACAGTTGGTGGGGTATTTTTGTTTTGTTTGGGTTTTTTTTTAATGGGTTGTGTTGGCATTTGAGGTTTGGGAGTTTTTTCGTTTTTCTGGGGTTTGGGGGGTTGATTTTTTGGGGTTTTTTTTGTTGTTGTTTTTTTTTTTTAATGGGTGGCGGGGGAGCAGCCCTGCGGAGCCTCTCTTTTCCAGCGTCAAGTTAAGGTAGGAATTAACCTGGGCCGAGACATGCTGTGCAGCCGAAGTTTGGCCCCTGGGTAAATAGTTCCTGGGGCGTAATTTCGGTATTGTGCAGGTAGCGGTGAGACTACAAGGAAGCAGTATTAAAATGCAGATTTGCAGTTGCGTGGCTGTCTGTTTCATTGTTTGGTTTTGGTTTTCTTTTCTTCCCCCTCCGTGCCTTTGCCTCGCCTCTCACAGTGAGCAGTAAGTTGTTGGGTATTCAGAGGGCATGGCCCTTGTCTTAGGCTTTCGGTGAGATCTGGGTCATTTGCTGGAGGAAGAAATACCATCAGAGGCTCACCTAATGAGGGGCTGGCCATTTCTGCCGCTTCCATCACTGTAATACTTCAGCTTTTTAAAGCTGTTGTTTTGGAAGCCTAACCGTCTTTGGTACCTGTTAACATTGGAAATTAAGGTCCACTGATATTGAGCCTCTTGGGTCAAGGCGCTTTAGATCAAACTTTGATTTAATTGCGTTCTGAGTGAAGTTCGTTGTTGCACTGCCCTGTTGCTGTCCAGATACTTAACACAAGATATGTCTGGCCTGACTTAAAAAACATCGGAATGTGCCCCATATGTGTTACGAATCTGGCAGCCCAAGAATTCACAGTAGATTCCAACAGAAAAGGTTTCTACTTTTTAATTAAGTTGCCCAGTGTGTATTCAACGGTTACTGATAAATTGTTGCTTGAGCTGGAAAAGGGAGAAAGGGTTTGTGTCATTTGCCTCATTTAGGTCATATCTAGGGCTTCCTCAGTAAATGGCACAGTTGTAAAGATTTCCGTTCCATGTACCGTACTTTGTTCCTGAAGTCATGGTTAATATGCAATTAATGAGGTAGAAGTCTTTCAGGGAACAGAGAGAAGCTAAGATTACACGTGTTCATATGGACTAGGATTGTCTCCAGTTATAACAATTAATGTGCTTTCTACTCGGTTATTTTTAAGAAATCTTAAAAATACTGGTGGGAGAGGAGAGCAGACTCTGTTTTACAGTTTTTGCAGTATTGAGTCTCAGAGGAGCTACTAGCCTTGCTGATCTGATGTTAGTCCTGACAGACCTTGAGGTGCTTCATCAGAGAAGTGACTGGCTGTAGAACACACCTGCCTGCTGCGTGTGTAGAGCACACCTGCTCTGTACATAGGTATGAGATGTGAACTTTGCCAATGGATTTCAAGGATTTGTTATTTTCAGTGAAGATGAGGAGATGTGTTTAAACTTCTGTAGTTTGTCACAGTGCACAGGCCAAATGAACAGCACCAAAGACTGTGTCTCAGACTCACTTTTTAAGCAAGCAGTCTTTCACTGATATACAGTGGCACAAAGTTCTTTAACCCAACCTCCCTTCAGTCTTATTGTTGCAGTTTTATGTGGGAAAAAGCCCATAAGCTGGCATATGGAACTGTGGTAGATTGTTTCTTTGCCTTAGTCATGCTTTTCCAGCCTCTTCACTGATGAAAAGTTGTGCTTGAGAAGCTGTTAAAACAGAACTGTGGAACTGCTCCACTTGAGAAGAAATGCTCTCCAGGTGAATTACAGAAGTGTGCACTCTATTCCCTACAGCCCTGGACAGCTATGGAGGATTCGGTGTGAACTATTGCAGCTGAACTCACTTCCTCTTCAGCTGTAGGCATGTATTGTGTCACAGGCTTTTCTGTCTGTCCCGTGAATCTAACAGGGGATTTCTGGGATTGCACAGTCTATCGAGGAAGGTTAGGAATGTAGGTACAAGAAGAAGGGAGCCCAGGGGACTGGGAGACAAGACTGCTTTGTCCGATGGTCTGTTGTCTGTTGCTGATGGTCTGCCAGATAGCCCCATTATCTTCACTACAACCTCATCCTGCAGTCTGCAAGAGGTTAGATTAGCCTTTTTATTCATTAATGCAGCTGAAAAGTAGAGGCTTTTTACCATGTTCCAGCCCGAGACTGTGGAGTGACAGAAAGCTAGAAAGTACAGAGGGTAAAACAAACACAAGGAGGAAGAACAACAGCAAAAAGAAATCCATTTGGCTGTCAAGGAACTGATCACGTAATCTTTCACTGACTTTATAAAAACTGGGAGATTACAGGAGTGTAAAAGGAGTAAGACCTCTTCAGAACTGAGTCTCATCAGTAGAAATGATGGCTATTTTCCTCTGATCTGAGGGTGACAGTAGGGGTCATTCTTGAAGCTACCTGTTTTATTTCAGTGCTATAATAAAAATATTGTTTCTGTGAGAAAGACAGACATGATTTTTTTAACCATGGATTTTGGTTATACTAACGTCCTCTGGGCACCTGTCATGTAAGTCCAAGCTGTTGATTCTTGTTACCACTTCAGAACAGGCAGAAGCATTACTGGAGCTGTCACTAAGCATCTGTAGCTTTTTTCCCTGCTACTTCAAAACACAATATAGTGCCATTTTCTTTTCTTCCAGTGTTTCTGGGCCTTTTATTTCACCAGTACTGGTGTTCATTTGGTGCCTTGGTGAGCTGATTTGGCTCATTAAGCCAGCATATCATTGTGTTTTTCTGTGTTCTGATTATTTTCTTTTGCTGGGATGGCTGGGTTTTTTCTCACTAATGAGCTATATTGGCTCACTGCTAGCTCACATAAGTGCTAGAGCTGACTCAAGGGGAGGATTGAGGAGAGAGTGAACAGGACCACTCTTTCACAGCAGTGATCTGTTAGATTGGCTTAGCTGCACAGGAAAATTTCTCCTGTATTTATCTCCATGAATGTGTCTGTTGGGGAACTTGCAGAGTGGGAATGTGGGTAGTGAGAGAATTGTTGAGGGATGAATTCCTAGCTCCTTCAAAAAACTGCCATCTTTGGTGTATTGAGCTATAGGGATGATAATAGTGAGGAAATACAAGTGTGAGGCAAGATATAATCTCTATATGATATCTGTGAAAGAAAAACCAAAACCTCTACCGTGTCAAATAGTATTTTATTTTCTCAGTATGTGACCACTACTTTGTAACAAGTCATGGAAATTTTGTTTTGAATAAACTGTTTCCAGTGATGTTTCTCACTGTATTGCTAATTTCCAGGTTGCATTTTTCAGCTTCCCTGTGCATGAGAGCTATGATAGCGGATTTCAAGACAGGAAGCAGACCTAGAGAAGTAGAAACAAGGGTACTCTGTGATTCTCTTGCTCAGTGCTTAGATACATAGGACTAGATATCTTGGAGATATCTTGGAACTTGAGTTCATATTTTGTACCTCCATTGTGAGGTGATACTTAAATCTGAATGCAGTCTCACGAAACAAGGAGAACATACGATACCTATTTAGTTTAAGTGACTTGCCTTACATCATATTTAAGCCCTTCTGATGGAAGAATGGAGATCAGTTTCCCAGGGCAGCCTTCCATTACAAGCTGTCCATGGGTCTTTCACAGTATACAGTGCAGCTTCTGAGAAACTTAAGTTGGATGCTGTAGACCAGCAAGTGTTAAATAAGCTGCAGTCAACCCCCTCTTGAGATTTCTTTGGTCATGAGCTGAACCCCTCAAAGTACAACTCCGGGTGGACCTTTAGGGGTTTTTAAATGTATCTCAAAACACACGTGTTTACATCTGACTTATTGCCAAACAGAATTTTTAATTTTAATAGAAGACATGTCTCTATGAACAGCCAAAATATGTAGGAATGTAATCACCAAAATAGTGTCTGCGTAAGGTCAGAACCAGAGCGTGTGTCTCCTGCATTCTGACCTCTGATAAGGGCCAGTGGGGGCAGGATCTTCTTTTTTCTGTCTGAGACTGACACTATTGCTGTACATAGGTTTTACAGGATAGAAGCTTTCTTACCTGGGAAGATGTCTGAACATAGATATAGACTGAACTACTTTTCAAATGTTAGTGTCTTTCTTGATTCCTGACCTTCTTCAGGAGGTAGACATACTTTTCTCTCCTACCAAATTTTTTGTGTGAACAGGTACCGAACTACTACCTGCTAAAAAGAGGCTGGTGTCTCAGCCAGACCCTGTACGTTTGGTGCGTTTGCTGCTTGCTGGTCGTTACCATCCCTGCTGTCTCTGGAAGACCAAGAGGCCTTTTCTGCACATTCATGCCATCTTTCATGAGGTTATGGATGCAACTTCTGCTTCCATTCTGTGACGTGGCACTAAAATGATCCTTGGTACAAAGGATTGGTACAGAGAGTCAAGGGGTGGAATACCTCACTACCAGTCACCTGCGATTCAGCTTCGCCCTGGCATAGGACAAGACTTGGAGGAGTGGGAGGGAGGGAGGAGGTATGAATTCCAAAGGTCTGTGTCCTCACCTGCATTTTGTTTCCCTTATTTCTTAGTGGCTGGTCCTTCTCATTTTACAAACTTAGAAGGCAGCTGCTCTCATCTCCAGAATGCTCCTCTGTTTGCTGCCAGACGTGGTGGTCTTGTCTGTGGATGCAGAGTTGTGTGAGTTGGTGTAACTTTGGTGCTCATCTGACCATTGTAGTGTGGAAAGTTTTACTGGTTCATCTGGGAAACTAGCCTTTCTAAGGGGAAAAAAAAAATTCCTTTTTCTGTCAGTTCTGCAAACTAAAGGAGTCTACACGGGGACTGGAGTCCTGTTCTGGAGAGTGAGATCGTGGTTGTTACAAGATGATAGTGCCAGTCTGAACCATCACTGTAAAATCCAACTGCAGTGGGCTGGTTGCTTAGGGCTTAAAAGTGGTATCTTGGGCTTTTCTCCTGCTGTGTGTTCCCTGCACCTACCCTAGATTTACAGATTTGTGCACCTACAGAGTGAGTTGGTTGTTGAGCTGTTTTGGGAAGTGCGAGGAAGTGGAAAGTGAGCTGCGTGATGACCAGATCTGCATCAGGGAAGAGAAGAATATGAATTAAGCTTTCCACAGCAGCCTGGAGATGCATCAGAATTAAGCACAACATGAGACAGCACCTTATGCCTCATTACTCATCCTTGCCCATCTATTGTGGTGTTGAAAAGTGTGCTTTTTTTAACCTTATCTGGCATATCTGGAACAGAAACATATTCTGCTGTTTCTATCATTAGATATTTTCAAGTTAAGAGCTGGTATCCATTTCTAGGAATCACTGACCTTTTCAGTCTATAATTGTGTTAGAATAATGCTTTTTTATTATTTTGCAGATTGCCTTCATGACCTTGACTCTGTTTCCTATCCGACTCTTTTTTGCTGCTTTTATGATGTTGCTGGCCTGGCCTTTTGCGTTCATTGCTTCAATGGGATCTGACGAGCAAGAGCTTGAAAAGCCCCTCTCCTGGTGGCGAAAGTGAGTCACTGATGTGGTGAAGTACTAAGAGAATTATTATATAGTTCATCAGTGTGAAATAGAGGAGATGGGAAATACCTTTTACCTGTCTCAGAGATCTGCTTTTCTCTTCAAAAGAAAAATATAAAAATTATTAAGCATTTCCTCAGGTGGGAAACTAGAAATGCCTGAAAGAAATCAAATCCTTTGATCAAATTCTTTGATTTGCCCGGTGATCTAAGAATTACACTGGTAATCTCTGGCTTCTTATCTTTATTGAGGATGTAGTGTGAAGCTTTGTTGTGGCACCTTCAATTACATTTATTCCAATGTCAATTTCTGGTTATGAAGATTGACAATGGAATGTGCCCAGATTTCATATTCTAAATTGTTGTTTTAAACTGCTTCACCCCATTTTTTTCTGCCCCATGATGAACTGATAAAACTTGTGTTGATTCCCTGAGGGCTTGCCCCATACTTTGGTGTTTTATTAAAAGTCTGTGGTTGCTTTGATATTGCAATGCTAATTAAGGTAGAATGTAAGATAGTGGCCTCCCATCCATGAAGACTGTCACTTGAGGAGCAGGAAAGGAGAGGTGCATTACCTCTTCTGTAGACAACTTTAAAATTAGGAGCTGGCACTAGCATGAAGGAAGCTGATTGTGTTTTGCATCACAGGAGGGAAGGAGGTTGAGAACTACAGTGGCATGACACTTTACATTTCATTTGGAGTGATATCAATACAATAACTAATGGAATAATTGGCTGCCTTCAGCCTTGCATACAGTTATTTTGAATCTTTTTGGATTCTCCCTTCCCCATTTAATCCAGTTTTCAGTGTTACCCTGCTCTCCAGCCTTCCATGCCTGTAAGTGTTACAATTTGTGTTTGATTTTGTACTCTGTTGGTTCAAAGTTTCTTTTTTCATGACTGTCACATAGTTTAAAAGAACAGACAAACAAAACTCCACAAAAACCAAAAAAACTTCCCCATCCCAGCAAAAAAAAAAAAAATCCACAAGAAACAAAAATCCAAATCACTTTAGGAGGAGATGGGCAAAAGGAAAGAAAGTAAAATATTTCCAGAGCTCCCATATGTATTATGTAGGCATTCCTATATTTGAGAATCTTTGCCCTACATTTCTCCTGTTTTGTTTGGGTAAACTTGAAACCAAGAATCAGGGTAAGTGCATTCTAGCAATATCCTAACAGCGTATTTCAGAACTCAATTTGTTAGAGCTTTTTAAGGTTTTACTAGAAAACCTTATTAGGCATTTGTGTAGAAGAAACTTAACGGTCATAGTCTGAATAAAAATTAATGATGAACTACATGCCAGTCTTGGAGACTAAAATGAATTGATGTTCAGGCATAAAATTAAATAGCATCTTACCTTGAAAGTGGTTTTAAATCAGCTAAGAAAGAGAAAAACAAAGTGTGTGCAGCGTTCCAGCTCTGTTTTAAGCATCATATCCTATCTGAACTTTTGTCATGCATGTAATGTTTTTCTTTTCATTATTTTAAGGTGTTCCTGTAGCAACATAACTCTTTTCCCAACTCTTTACAGGATAGTGGATATTTTGCTGAAAGCAATAATGAGGATGATGTGGCTTGCTGGTGGATTCCACTGGATAAATGTAAAAGGCAGACGGGCATTGCCAGCAGAAGCAGCAATATTAACAGTGGCTCCCCATTCTTCCTACTTTGATGCCATTCCAGTAACTATGACCTTCGCCTCCATTGTGATGAAAGCAGAAAGCAAAGATATTCCTGTTTGGGGAAGTAAGTTGGTAGATACTTACTTTTTCAAGAAAAATTAAAAATGGTTGCTTAGGAAGTTCACTGGGTGTGTGTGAGAATGACTGAAACACAAAGGGAGTTCTGCTATAATATATGGTGAGATTTTTTTTTTTTTTTTAACTGGTCTCCTCTGAATGTCAATAGGAAAAATAGGGGGTGGGGGGGAAGATGTTCCTTTTCCCCTTTCTCCAAAGTTGAATCACTGTATGAAGTCAAAGCAGTCCTACAGAACTCATGGTTTAATTTGCAGTGAACTTGCAACATTTGAAGACCTGACAGATGGAAAAGCAAATTAGGATGGGGCTATGGAAGTGACAACTGATGCTAGAGAGAAAGTCTAAGACTCGGTGTGAGTTGGGGTGCCCTCCCAGAAAAGGGTTTTAGGAATGTTGTCTGCTCTGAATGCTACCCTGCCTTGAGGGAGTGCTGCTAATCCTTCACGCATCAGTAAGTTTGTTTCAGGCAGAGTGTGAGAGATGAGCAAGAGCAGATTGTTGTGCACTTGGATTTAGTCATGAGAAAAGCAGATGCCTGAGTCAGTAGTGCTTGAATACTATCTTTGGAATTATTCATGTAAGTTCTCACAAACGTTTGAGAGAACACCTGTGATTTTGGTGCAGTTGTGACAGGAAAAAATTGTGTAAGCTTTTTGGCTTGTAGACTTCTAACCCAAGTCTGTGTGGAAGCGTTTTGGAGAAACTCACCATCTTGTGTCTAGCGACCAGCAAAGTTCAAAGAATATCCCTGTGTCCCACTGTGTAGATTTTCATGGGTAATATAGAAGTGACAAAAAGATTTTACTTTGGCCATGGATAGGACTCTCTAATTTAAAAGTCTAACCAAAAGCTTTGAGTTCATTTGTAATGAAGTGGAATCAGGCTCTTGGTGCTGACATCCTTCTAAAATTTAGTTAGACAATGTGTTTTTAAGGTCATATTCAAAACCAGAAGCTGAGACATAGCCGCAAAGGGTGAGTGGTTAGATATGGAAGTTTCATTTAAGAAATCTTGTCATATAAAGGTCTGCCTGTATGAGGTGAAGCTCAGGCCAGATCTGTAGTTGTATCTTAATTTCATGGAATGTCTTACTAATGGAGTTTAGAAATTTGTGGCAGTGAAAATTCTATGTAAAAATGAATAGATGCTTTGAACAAAAAGGGCGCAGGCAGGCATGTGTTTTTGAAAACAAGTGTATGCAAACAAGCATAGAGTGAAAACAAAAAGAAATTGAGCTCCCTTGTTCAGTACTGAAAGAAGATACTGTTGTGAGACAGTATGTTGGCAATCCTGTACAGCATAGGTGTATCCAGGCCAGCTTGGGCCTTAGGAGCAGTCCAGACATAGAAGCAGGGGCTGATTTCTCTTCTTTCTCAGGTGACTCAGTTGACTGTTTAATAATTGCTGGCTTAGCAAAATAAAAGGAGTCTGTGCGGAACTCCCTTTGACTTGAAGGTGGTCTGTCTGGAGCACCCACATTCAATGAGGTAGCTCCAGTCCGTGATGTGTTACTGCAGTGTGATGAAATGGCAGAATGGCATTTGACAGAATGCTACAGTGGCCACTTAACTATCCCACACAGTAGATTCAGTGGGAACCAGGAGAATCTGTAGGGATATGGAGATTGTAGTGCCACTAAATGTAACACAAATAATGCATATGGAGTAGTTCAAACTATTTTCTAAATAGCTAATTTAATTTTGAGGTTACTTTTACAGGATTCCACTGAAACTCTAGACTTCCTACAATACATTTTAAAAATTATTCACTTCATGTGTGAGTAAAACCAGTTACAGAAAAAGAGAACATGTAGTGATTTGATGGAATATTACTGGAATGTACAGTGCAGTCAAATAAGGGAATGTTTTGTCTTGTATAGCTGCATTCACTTTATGCTGTACAGCCCCACAAGTTATGTGGTCACTTGTGAAGGGTTTACAAAAATGCCACAGAAGTGAGGCATACCAAAGCTCGTAAGTGGGATTCAGAGTTCAAAAATCTTTTTTGTTTTTAGCGGTGGACTTTTGTATGAGCAACATTAATTACAGCAGTTTGTGTTATTTAAGTAAATGGACCTTAACAGAGAGGTAGTAATCACTGTATTGATTAGTTTGGTTTTAAAATTAGTGAGAACTTTCCAGTAAAATTGTGATTTATTTATCTCTTTTACTTCCTTGAAAGAAGTTTTCCCTGAAGCAGATAGTTCTATCCTCTCCTTCTTTGATCTAGTCTTTTAATTCCAATGTTATTTACACCTCCCTACATGCACACACATGAAATATATTTCATGTTACTGGACCACTGATATTTCTCTTATGCTTATGTGATAATGTGCTCATGTTTTTATTGGATTGCCTGGTGAATTGTCAGTACTCTAGACATTCATCCAGAATTTATCCCAGAGAGGTCAGAATTGTGTTGTGTTCTTCAGTTTTGTAAGTCTTGCAAACTTGTTATACCATCTTCTGTAAGGTTTTGGAGCCAGTCACTGATAATCCTAACCTTTTTATCTCTTGAATCTTATTAATGGTTATTCTGAATCTTCTGGGAAGCTTTGAATAAAGTACCTTCATTTAACTATCTGAGCAGACTTGAAGATGTAAAAAAATGAAGTGGCAGAGGAAATTTAAAGATAATTTCCAAGGATGAGGACTTTGGGTGAAAAAAGACCTCATCCAATATATTCAAGTATGATATAAATAAAATGGCTTTTTGATGTAATGACAGTGTTTATTGGGACATTGTACATTATATACCAGAGGGATCAGGTGCTTTAGCAGGCACAAAATGATCTGATTGCTAAATGGTTACCAAGATTGGTTCTGCAAGTATTTTAATGGTTTTCTGGAGCAACTGCCTGTATTATTGTGCCAGTCATGGAATATTAAGCTTCTGATCCACTTGAAAGTCCAGATGATTGAAATTAAGCCTGTTCTTTATGGGATTGGAAGTATTCCACAACTGTGTTTGTGTATGAGTGTTTTATTGCCTTCTAACTTGAAGGCAGCTCTCCTGGTTTGCAAAGTCCCATTTCAGAAGCAGACTTAAGTCTTGTGACTCTTACAGATATCTTCATCCTTTTTAGGAAAACAAAGAAAAGCAGATTTAAAAATGCTCTTTGGTTATGAACTCTTCAGTCAGTGGTCAGTAGTGAAGAAATTTATCCACTTGGCAGACACGCAAGGTTAACAAACTCTGGGGAGGAACTGCTTGCCCAAATATAAATGATATTTCAACCATCATCCAAAAAAAAAAAAAAATAGTATCTGGAAAGTAGAGAATGCCAAACAGATGGAATATGTCATGATGCTGAAGGAAGATGTATGTTTCTACACAATGACTTTCCAGGGTTTTGGTAGGTTGGAGATGTGAACTTTGCTGCACCACTCAAGTCTTACAGTGGGAAAATGAGTCTGTTATACCTTACATGGGCTGAAGAAGTCAGATCAATTTATCAGTGCAGATCCATACACTTTCCTGTTTTTCCTATTGAATTCCACTTCAAGTCAGAACAAGGTTTGTGCATAAATTCTGGATAGTTACACTTCACTGCCTTATTTTTGGCTGTTGAAGCACCCTGGATAAAAGTAATTTTTCATTGCTGAAGTGGTCGGTGCTACTGCAGAAAGGCTTCAGTTAGAAGGAAAGGGGATTTGTCAGTAAATATGAAATGATTGGGATTTTGTAGGACCACTTTTATGACTGAACATTTTCAGTGGTCTGAACTTTTAGAAGTGAAAATTTAAATTTAAGTTAAAAGCTAATTTAAACTTTAAGCAACTTCTTGACATCTCTAACATCACTCTGAAAAGGAGAGGGAGTTGGTACCTGTGAAATGCACAGGATGATATGCTAGTTTAAGTTTATTAAGGGGAAGGAGGTAATTTCTGTTTGGCAGAACATGGTAGAACTATAGAGAAAGGGAGAATCATACAGCGCTATAAAACTATCAATTCTATTGTGGGTGGTTTTTTCCACGTCTAGTAAACTTGCGAATTTTTGTTCAAGCTCATTTTTTGAAAGTGCATTATAGGTCTTTCTCAAGTGTCATAACTAAAAGATGAGAATAAGTAATTCAGGGGAAAGTATTTATGCTTGGGTAGCTGGGTATGTTTTCTTCTCAAAACCTGAAAGGTGCCAAATTACCCACCAGCTCTGTTGTGCAGCCTTTAGTTCTGCATCCCAAGTGCCCCCCGCACCCCTTCCAAAGCACAAGAGGAACAGAACTGCGGTAGTCCTTCAGTGAAAATCTCTCATTTAAACACTTCTGAGATTCACTAAAATAGTCCTTTAACTCCTTATGGAAAAAGCTGCTCTAAGGTGAAGAAGGCATCGCAGATTTCTTCTCTTTTATACACTGTGAATCAGCAGCTTCAACACTGAGGTCACCAGGATGAATGCCAACATCCTGTGCTATGTTGGCATTGTAGCCCACCTTGAGTACACACTTGATCTCCCCATTTCTGAGCAGCATCTTGAAGTTGTTGCCAAGCTTATCCATTTCATCTTCTCCTTTAAAACCCTCTGTTTCAAATTCAGTGTTTCCTTCAGACTGTGGGCCCCCAGATGGTCCTGCAAGATGTTGGGCCTCACAGAAGCTCTCTCGGAGAGGCTTAAAATATTTGCATTGTCAACTGTGTATTATAGGTATGTGTTTATCATTTGGCTTGGAGTTCTGGAAAATTCTGTAAGAATTATTTCTCATTTAAACTGCTGCTGGAATGCCTAAACCACCATTACTAGTTAATATCATTTATTGAAGTTACAAAGTGCAGTATATGGGAAAAACCTTCAAACCAACACTGCTGCCTGCCTTAAATACTTTTTAGACTGACAGCAGGAGGCTAAAACATAGAACCATGCCCTCATACAGCTACTGCAGGTGTGATAGCAAATAGCAATCTGAGATACAAGCAATCTTTGTCCCTCAAGAAGTCCTTAAGGAAATAGATCACATTTTGAAAGACCAACCCAAATTCCACAGAATTTACTTCTGTTAAAGCTAAAGAGGACACTAATTATTTATTTCCCACTACTGACCTTTCTTTGTCCTACAGGCTGCATTGTTTCCTGCCTTTGTCTTTGGAAGTAGGAGGAGAACTTTCCTTTTAACACTGCCTCTATCCCATGAATACTTGGTATGCCTTCTATCAGGTGGTCCATCTGCTAAGCTTTTAGTCAAACTTGAAGAAGTTGTTCTTGTCCTACATTTATCTTAAGTGATTGGTTTAGACTTGAGTCAAATAAGTATATATTTCTGTGTATAGTTGTTGCTCTAATAACTTACTACCACCTGCTTTACAAATCTTGTAGAGTATCATGACTATAATAACACTTCTGTAAGAACAATGTAATTCGAAGTGGATAAGATCCTAATTTTGGTTTAATTGAGTTTTGTGCAGTGATACAACTTTGTGTATTTGGTGTGTGTGTCCTTCCTTGAGTTTTTCCATTTTTAAGGTCTGTGTCCATATACATAGGAAGTAATTGTAATCTGGAACCTTAATGGCTTTTTCTCCCCTATAACTTTCAGAAGACTTTTGAGCCTCTTGCGGATTTCTTTTCTTCTTTTCTCTACAGAAAAGAGCAGTTTTCATATTAGATGTTACTTCATTAGAAAAGTTGTGAATTCAGAACCGTGAGTGTTACATTTGAGTAAGGCAACTCTTGGAAACTCAGCCAAAGATAGCTCTTTTCATCCTTTATCCTTCATGGGTTTTGTACCCCTAAATACAGAATGCACAACATGGCAACTGCAATCAGCAAAATAATTGTATTTTTTCCATTCTAGAAAAAAACTGAGGAGAAAATACTTTAAATGGATATCCCACTGCAGGCTGCTTGTACAGCTTACCTCCATGTTAAAGGCAAGCAGAGACAGTTGTGCTGCTTCTGGAGGATTCCCTTAGAGTGTCAGGGGAGTGTAGTGATGGGGTTTTGTGTTGTTTGGGAGAGAGGCCAAGCGGAAGCCTCAGCTTCAGCATTCTCTACTTTTGCAGCTGTCACTTTGTTTGTTGCTGATTCTACAGTGGTGAAAATGTAACTGCCCACACAAAAGTGTGTATGGATACATTTTAGAAGAACTGTATGTAGTGCCACGTAGCTATTGCATAGTTTTTTGTGTTCTCTGGTGCCTTGTAGAACCAGCGGTGATGTTACCAGTATAAATGGTTTGCTACAATACTTTCTGCTGTTGTGTGTTACACAGCACTTTGTGTCTTGAATTGAAACAAGGTTTCCTCACACATATTTGCCTGCAAAGAGAGAGGTGAAATAATTTTTTCCCCCCTGCTGTTGTCCTAAGAAGTTTAATGACACCCAACTGTATGTGTTCAGCTTATCAGGAAAAAAACCTGATTTTTGCTTATGCATTGAGCTGGTGCTGAAATTGATTGCATGGGAGTTACGGTCCTGAAATCAGTTGGAGCTGCCACCCTGCAATTAATTAGAGCAATACTGAGTTTTTGCAGGATCTCTTTAAAAAGGCTGTTTTGAGCAACTTTCAGTTGGTTAGAGTATCTGTGGCATTGCGGCTGCCCTGCAAGGCAGAAGTTTTAGTGATGTACCGGCAGCACTATTTAAATTGCAGGCACCTGCCTAAGAAGGTGGAGTGCAGCATGTCAGCTGTCCTCAGGACTCCTTGTATGATCTGAAATTGGGAATGAGAGCGATTGGGTGAAATAGGACTGACACTGCTAGAGAAAAAGCTGGAATAATGACACTGGCAAAATCAATTTTGTGAATTGAGGGATTGTCTGTCATTGCCCACTAGATTTGATATTTCAAGGCTGGCTTTAATGGAGTGAGATAAGCTGGGCAAGCACATTTTTCAGAATCTCTGAGCACTTGAGCTGTGGTCTTCACTACCTGGTTGCAGCCAGTCTTGGACAGTGAAATCTCTGAGCAGGGCAGGATGTGATTCTGTTCTGTTTATTGAACATATTGCAGAGTTCTGCTTGTTTCCTTTAGCTGCTCAGTATGCCAGATGTCAGGAGCATTTTATGCATTTGCTCTCGGCCCAACTTTGCCCTAGTCCTGCCTATTCCTTGCATCATGTACTACCTTAGGTACTGTCTCCCTGTGTTTCAGCTTGACTTCTGACCACAGTCTCATCTGGGCTGCCTATTTGGTATGTTTCTCAGCTTCTCTTTGCAGACCTTTGGCCCTGCTCCTGACTTTCTTTCACAGATCGAGTTGGTACAGCCTTTGAATTTTCAGATTTCTGTGTATTTCCTGAACATGAAAATATGTGGTGAGAGTAAAGGTCTGTGTAGCCTTGTGCTCTGTTTTCAGAAGTGGTTAAGAAAAGACTACAGAGTTAGCCTTTTCTTGATGTGTATTTTCAGCTCTTTACTGATGACTGAGAGTTTCAATTTCACTTAAATTGTTGGGCTTAACCACTAGGGGCCTGATAGTTGGTGTCTCACAGGATCTTCAGTTGCTGTTTAATATTAAACCAAGAATTCTGTCAGCTTTTTAGTCCAATGTCTACAGAAGGAAGACAGTATAACCACCCTAACAGGCTAATTCAACAGGCAGGACAAGTCCATAGGAAGCTAAGATTTCAGTTGCCTCTTTCAGCACATCATAATAATTTTTCTTTGCCCGGGGGTATGTTGCTGTTTGTGGTGCTGGTTATTTGTAAGGTAACTTGCCTTGTGTTCCTCTGGAACTTGGTAACATTGCAGTAGCTTGCTTTAGGGAAGGTTGTAACAGTAAAGCTCCCAGGTTTGCACTACTTGCCTGCACAGTTTTCAGATACAGATGACATCAGTGTAGTCTGATGTTTTCTGTCACGCTGCCCGAAGAAAAATCTGTCTGTTTTGTCTGCTTGCTTAATTTCATGTGTTATAAATAAGACCCTGCTTGTAGCATGTCCTCAGAAAAGAGCCTTGGAGTTCTGGAATTATCTTATTCATTCCTTGGCCTGAAGTAACCTAAATTCTGTCATTTGGGCCTAATGTAAAAGAAACTTCCAAGCGAAGGCTGGGGATGTTGGATCTTTTGCTTTCCTTTACTGTATAATGTTTTTGCTGTGGAATAGTAATTTGCAACAGTAGGGCAAACTCAGGAGTAGCATCACTAAGAAGAAAACAATTATGATACCAAGTATGGTTTCCCTTTTTGTTTTTATTGCTTGTTCTGTGTTTTTTCCCTTATTCTTTGTGTGTTAGTATTTCTGTGGTTTGTTTTGGGGCTTTTTTGTTTGTTTTTACCTTCTCTTGGCAGTAACCCCAGCTGGCCAAAGACTGCTCCCCTGACAAGCATTGTTCTGTAGATACTGTCTAAGAGCAGGCATGCAGGAAAAAGTGCAAGAGTAAGGTAACTTTTTTGTTACACTGTCTCCTGAGCTTTGGCAACTTGTGGGATAAAAGTAATATTTCAGAGGCTGGCCGAATGTTTGGGAACTTGCTGTAAGGTTTGACAGATTAGTTTCTCAGAACCTTCAGAACTGAAGGATTTTGGTGAGTTGCTGGCTAAACTTCCAGCGGGATAACACCAGAACCAGCAGCTTTTGCTGAGTACAGGACTGTAATTCCTTACACTGTTTTTTCTTCACACTTTCAGCACTGGCTGATCCATTAATGTAGCAAGTCCATCCTTGACGAAAGCAGATTATACGACTGGTGTCAGTAAACTCCTCTCACAGTGGCTGGAAAAATGAAAACTGCATTTGGTGCAAGTAGGATAGCTAATGTTTAGTGACTCTTGAACCTTCAAGTAAAATTATATGATACAAAAATTATTAAAAGGTATTTGAAGACAACCTTCTTAAATAAAGGCATGAAGCAGTACATTTGAAGGTGCTTCTCTTTTACTGCTTTTGGACACTGCAGAAGAGCTGTATGGGCTTCTTATTATTTTGAAAGTTGTCTTTGGTGTCCTTGTGACAGACATGCATGGAGAGTATCTTGTGGATTGATTTCTGATTTTTGCTCATGTTCATTTTGTGTCTGGCTATGTACAAGAGGTTTCCCACTGAGCCAGGAAGAGGATGTCTGAGATCTAATTCGTCTGGTATGAGGAACAGGCAAGCAAGTGACAACTGAGAAAATGAGCATGCTTTTTCTGTTGATACTGATTCTTCACAAAAAATAACATCAATGTATATAATGTCTTTGGTGGTGTACCTTTAGTGTGGCTGAGCAGTCACAGAAGACAAAAGCTCTAAAGACAGAGACAGTTTAACCCACAGGATGTCTTTTGGAAGCACTTACGTAGCAGGGAGATTTCTGCTGCTTTTCTGGGTTGGGAGTGGCTATAGACTTTGTGATTTTTGTGGAAAGAGGAAATGGCCTATAGACAGCCACAGCTGCATTGTTGCAGAAAACTGTGCATAATATGTACCATCATGTTTTACATTATCTGTGTTGTATATATTGATCTATTAGAAATTGAAAAAGTGCAAAGTGCCAAAATTGTGAAAACTGTTTTCCTCACAGAAACTTACTGAAATATTTCAATAAAACTGCAGTAATTCAGCTGAATATTTGACTTTGAAGTGTAATATAGTAAAGTAGTTATGTTCTTCTAACAAAATTTTTGTCCAGAGGACTAATAGGGGGGTGTGCGGAGGAGGGGAGGATCTTTTTCAAACAAAGGGAAAATAAAGGCTTGTTGCTTGTTTTTGTTTTCCTCCTCTTCAGCTCTGATCAAATATATCCGACCAGTATTTGTATCTCGGTCAGACCAGGATTCTCGCAGGAAAACTGTTGAAGAGATAAAGAGGCGTGCTCAGTCAGATGGTAAATGGCCACAGGTACTGTATTCTGCTACTCTGTAAGAGATGATATTTGGCATTTCCAGGCTTTGGATATGCAGTTTACTTTTTCATTGTGGGTGGCTTTAGATGGTTTGGGGTGGTGTGTGTGTGTGTCTGTGTCTGTGTCTGTGTGTGTGTGTGTGTGTGTGTGTGTGTGAAATTTCGCCCACCCCCTCTTTCTAGAAGATAAAATGCAAGAGTCTCATCTGTCTCTCATGGCATTGTGTTTCAAGGGAAACTGGGTAAGTAGATGGGTAGACAGCTCATAAGTGGTGCTAAATAGGCAGACCACAGCAGGTTGGGAAGTCCTCTAAGAAGAAAACAATGAAGTGCTCAGCAGAATACCTGGGGAAGTATTGTATGTTCTTGCCCTTCACAAGCTTTCGGCACTGCCATTGCTGGAGAGGTGATACTGGGCAAGGCAGCCCAAGCAATTTGGATGTTCCAATAACCAGAGCACACCTCTATTAAACCACATGATGAAAGTGTGGATAGATAAGTGGCTCAGGGCTTTTTTCTGCACCTGAAGTGTGACTATTTATAATGTGCCTTGAAAGAGAGAAACGGGAAGGAAGGATGACTATTTAAGATCTCAAATTCCTAGAAGTATGTGATTCTTTTGTAAATTTGAAGCATTCCTGTGATTTTTTTTTTTTTTTTNTTTTTTTAATTTTTAAATTTTTTTTTTTTTTTTTTTTTTTTTTTTTTTTTTTTTTTTTTTTTTGAGATTAGGGTACTGTATATTTTTTATGGGATTATTGCTGCTAACAGTGGTTACGCCTTTGCATACTGGACTGCAACAACATTATAAACAGCTATAAACAATGTGACAGGTGATATATAGCTTTTGCATCATGACTTTCATCATTAAGTTTCCAAGCAAGCTAGTACAGAGTGGCAATAAAACTAGTCATGTTAATTCTAGTCCACTGCTTTGTTCCCTTATGATATGGATTTTGGGGGGGCTTTGTTTGTTTGGTTTTGTACAGTCTGCCCTCTTCTGCTGAATTGGTTCAACTTAAGCATTTTTTGCCTTTTTTTTTTTTTTTAGAATTCTGTTCAGCAGTCTCTGTCATTTGGACATCTGTGCACATGCCAAGTAATAGCAAAGAGGAAATAACGTCTTTTCTTAGCCTGTAAGCAGGTAGCCGGGGATCAGGAATTTTGTTCTGGTACAAAACAGAATATGATATTTTTGCCAGCACCAAAACTTTTGGTGAAAATACTCTTATACTTAACAAGTGTTTCTGCTCACTGTTCCAATAAATAGAATTATTGTTGGAGGGCAAGAAAGAGGCAAATTCACAGATAAAGAAAAATATTTTTCCTATTAAGGTAGAACTTTACTTGACATCTTTGGCACCATTTTTTTTTTCACTATAACTGAACTCTTTTTCCCTGAGAATATTTTTGCTGTAATCAGTTAATGACAGCTTTGAAAAGATGTGTTTATAAATAAATTCACATTGAAATAGTTCTTAAAAGTCAACTTTTTTTTTACTTCAAGATAATGATATTCCCAGAGGGCACTTGCACAAACCGATCCTGTCTAATTACATTCAAACCTGGTAGGTATTATGCTCATTTCTCTGTTCTCTACAGAATGTTCTTGTATCTTCATTTTCTGAAATACCACTTGCATTTTAATTTGCTTGCTGTTGCAGAAGTTAAAAATCTTGCAGTTGGGTGAAATTGGAATATAAATTTTCTGATGCTACAGGAAAATTGTAATTCTACCACTGAACAAAACAGCTTAGATAGTTCAGGTTTTTTCTTGGCTTTTGAGATGCATATGAGCTGGAGGACTAATGTTTCTTACGGGGTTTTTGTTTGTGGTTGTGTCTTTTTGCTTTTTTTTTTCTTGCCCCCTCGATTTCCTATTTTGGGTCTGTCATGCAGCATTTGGGTACTCGCTGCTGCCTTAAGCTTTATAGTGTATCTATTTCAGGCTGCCCAGTGGTTGTTGCTGTGTTGTAGCTGGCTGATCCCTCTCTAACTCTTCTGTGGAGTTGCATTCTGGTGAAGATTACACGAAAACATTTCCCATATAACATTGTTATGGAGCTTGCCATTTTTTATAATTTTTATGTAACATTCATGTTCTGAGCTCTTTTCTACCCTTTTAGCTTAATACCACCCTTTTAGCTTATCAGATTAGTAGAGGGTGTAACACTGACCATTGCTGTAGCTGTAAACTTCATTTCCAGTAGGGACAAATGCCAGTCCTGCAGTAAACCACCAACTTTTAATGTAAACTTGCCTTTATTATTAGATGGGGAGATGGTCAGTGAAGAAGCTTCAGTGAGCAAGGCAGCTGTGAATGTGTTTTTTGACTCTTCCTAGTTTTCTGCCTAGTTTCTGGTCTTACTGTGTGTCTTGTATTTTGTTTGGCTTGCAATTTAAATATCACTATTAGAATATCACACAGTGAGTCAGCATCGTGGTTCCTCGCACTGATTCATTTGGCTGAAGGAATCTCAGACTTTTCTCTCAGCTCTTACCTTTTTAGATGAATGAATGATAGTTAGGGAAACATCCACTTCTTTAGCTCTTTATACTCTCTCTCTCCACCTGAATCCTGACCATGCTTTGAAAGCTAGCCCGAATCCTTCACGAAAGCCCTGATTGCCTGCCCTCGCTCTGTGCCATAGACATTCCAGGCACCATGTATTTCTGACTCAAATTCTCATTCTATCTTCCTCTGCTCTGGTCTAGTACATGCTGCTGTCTGCCTCTTGACTGTCTCACTTTTCCTACTGAAACCTGCTTCTGTATCCATCCAGCCTTCCAGAAATCCTTTGCCTCAAAATTCCTCACTTATGTCACATTGCTTTAGGTAATTACATACTTTAGGTAATTACTTTACATACTTTAGGTCTCTCTTCAAGTTACTGCTTTCAGAATGCCTTTCTCCGTTCTACTAACATGGCCTACGCTCCTTGCTCTTGCTACACATTTTTTTTGGTTTTGTTTGTATTTAAATGGTAGTGTTGTCATCTACCACTCAGCTTTTGTCAGCTTCAGATTATTTCAAAAGTTGCTTAGACTGTTCTTCAAGACTGAGTAGAAGGTACCACTGGCCTCCAAAGAATCCTCCTAAGGATTCTATTCAGACCACCTTCATTTAAAGATGTTTATACTCCATTAATAATTAATTCCTTTTATGTCTCAACAGTTATTTTGTAAAGCGAATATAATGCTAAGAATACAATGTACTTCAATTATTCGGTTCTTAATTTTAATTGGAATTAAGACCTTAGTAAATTGTCGAGAATAACATACTTTAAGTGAAACTCTTAATTTCTTCATGAGAGAGATATTAAGAGAAGTCTTGAGCAAGATAGTTATCATGCTTACCCAATCTTTGTATTAGAAACCAAGAAAATGCTTAGCAAATTACATGAACTTGTGCTGCTTATATATCAGAACTGTAATTTTCACAGGAACTGAAGCAATGCTTCTGTATAATAGCTCTAGTTCAATTTATAGCTATTAGTTTTCCCATAGCTACAGAATAGAAGTGACAATAATTCTGTTATTTCAGGGATGATAAATTGCCTATAAATTGTTTTTCTTCAGATAAAAATAGAAAGCTTCTTTTGCATAAGAAAGCTTAGGTTCTTCACCAAAAATATTGTGACAGGGAGTTAATTTAACCATCTTGTGCATGCCCATATTTTTTTTATTCATTTATTGAGCTGAATTTGGTACTAAGCTTTGACTTGTGTAAATGACAATATATGTAAGTGGTAGAGGATAATTTAGATAATGTAAGCAAACATTTTTATTTACCTATCTGCTGAAAAGGTGGATATACATTGTCATTCTCTAGTGCTTGCTTTTTTGATTACTTTTGAGGCTACTTTCAGATCCTATTTTTTCAACATCAGCTACTTCCTATTAGTCCGTTAATTGTATAACGTTTTCTTGCTGCAGTAAATTTCTTCTCTACCAAAATGCACTATAAATTAATTATGTATCATATGTGCCTTCTAGGAGCATTTATTCCTGGGGTTCCTGTGCAGCCGGTGGTTTTACGTTATCCAAACAAACTGGTAAGTTCAGCTTGCAGTGCAGTTGGAAATTTAGAGCATTTTCCTTTAAGTACATTGACCCTTGTATAACCTTTTAGGTTTAAAAATTCAAAAATTATTACTAAGTTCATACTAGTTAAGTGTTTATTCCTTAAGCCGCAATCAATATGAGGAGTCTTAACTGAGACAGTTTTAATGTTTCTTCTCTGGAAGTTGTTCAGGTTGTTACAAGAAGTCCTGTACAAATGATGAGGCAAATGGCAATTTCTGTCCAGGATCTGTGTTCTGTTCTGTGTGCTCCCTGTTCCTGCAGTGTGTGCTGGAGAGTTTTGTTAATGTCATTTATTGCTGGAAGTTGTTTCTGCATCTCCTGCCTTTGGGGGTGTTAGTCAGGAGTAAGTGTGACTGGCTGAATGGTATAGGATAACGTGCTGAGGACCTTTGCACCTTCATGAAGTGTTATCTTGTCCATGTTTTGCATGCACTGTGCACTTGGCTAAGGAATTAGGTAATCTGGACTACTCCTCCAGTATAAATTATATTTAGGTAAAATGCAGATTATAGTGTTAATTTACAATATCTGAAGTTTCTTTTTGAGCTCACTGGGGCTATTTTCATGTCCAGTCTGTCCCCTTCTGAAGCAGAATTTTTTTAGGGAGGGTGTGGAGAGTGTCAGAAGTGAAATAAGGACTACCTGGTCTCTTTGCTGATGCATGTCACATTAGAACATCTCTGAGTAGCCCGTTAACAACCTCTTCCTCTACGGAAGGATTTTGTTTCTTGGTACCTGAGTAGCTTACAAATATTTCCATCCACTGTTCTTTCTGTCATTTACATGTTGATATAAAACATATGCTTGATTAAAAAAGAACAGGATCCAAGCAAAGTTAATATTTTTATTAATATTAACCATTTGCTCTTGACTGAGACAAGGTGTAATGGCAATCAAATAGTTGCAGTAACAAACCCAGAAATTATCTTTGCAGATGCTGTGACAAGAATAGCAGCCTGATATGCTTGCATAGTATCAAGTGCATTGTAGCAGGCTGCCTGGGACTTTTCATTACATAATTGTTATATTTTTGGGAAGAAGGAGTCTTTTCTAAAAATAGTTTGAAATTTTGATGGCACTGCCATTTAAAATGGCAAATATGCTCATGGCTTATGTCATACTTAATATGCCTTGTAACTTTTTGGTAATGTTAAGCCTATAGCAATGTACATCTATCAAATGTTATTTTGTAAATATTTTCAAAAATCCAGGTGTATACTGAAAAGTCATTCTTGCCTGTAGTAAATAATATGCAACGTTTATAAACCAATACTAAATGTTCCTAATGCTTTATTAGCAGAAATTTGTGAGCTTTTATCATTGAAGTAAAACAATATAAATGTAAATGAAAATTTTCATCATTTTTTGGGTTACTGCAAGAATGTCATAGAAGAAATTGTAACTATTTATATGGATATCCATTGTGAGCTGGCATGAATTTGTATACGGGACTTTACTTTTTCCTACTACCTTTAATTGCTGTAAAACACCTAATTTTCAGTGCCTTACTGAGTCATTTAACTTTCCATAGTATACTTCCTAGAGACCTTCCAAAGGTCTAAGCATTAATGACAGGGGCAATAATTGCTATTACTGCTTGATTTTTATATTAGCTTGGGGTTTGCAGGAGAGTTGCATCAGAGTTGGAATGAGGAGAGGCAGAAGGAATATGATGGGATACGTGAAGGTGAGGTTTATTCTGGTTAGGATAAGGAGTTAGATTATTTTGTTTCAATTATTGAGCTATTCTTATCTCGACCTACAAGGCAAGGCTTACCTTTTCTTCCTGATTCTCCTGCCCGCCCCGGGGGAGGAGGAGTGAGCAGGCAAGCAGCTGCGTGGTACTTAATTGCCAGCTGGGATTAAACCACAACACATGTAAGAACAGAGTAAGGAAAGAATATTGGTTTTCATACACTAAGACACCATTTTTAGCAAACTTTAAATGTCTGTGGCTTCCTATTTGTTGTCTTGTTTGACTGCTGCAAATAATTTTAGGTTTAGAAAGGAACTTCTTAAGATCTTTGCTTAGCCAGTGAACTCCAGATATGCATTGTGTGCAGTTGCCCCACTGCTTTTCACATGAAGTGCCTGCTCCGATCTACGTTCAGAGCTTTGAGTACCACAGTACAGGTGAGAACAGTCTTGGATTTAAGTGCACCTGGCTGTTTTGGGAGGCTTTTTGAGATCAGAGCCTGGGGTGAATGTAGTAGGTTCTACTACATGTTGTTTGTTTGTAGGAAACAAACTCTGGCATGTTTGTTTCATGGTAGTCTGTTCAAGAACTAGGGAAAGCTTCTACTGTTCTGTAGTGGGCTGAAACAATGGCAAAAGTGAAGAAGTAAACTCAGTTTTTTTCTAGAAAATAAATCTGATTCTGGTTGCTGTGAAGAAATCCCTGTTTTATTTTTTATAGTCAGGTTGCTCCCTGAATAACAGTCACCTTAGGCTTGTGATTATTTGCATTAGATGACCTCTCTGGTGCTGTATCAGTGCTTTTTAGTAGTAGTATTTTAGTGTGTTGCTCTTCTTGATGCATGAGCAGAAAGAAATTTTAAGGCTTAAAATGTTTAGACTTGATATTCAAAATTTGCTACTGGTTATCTAGATTAGTAATATTTTGGGTATTGGATGCCTGAGAGCTATGACCTATACTCTAATCAAAATAAATGCTCTGATGTCTTTACCCATAGGTTCTCTACTGCAATCCTTTTTACAATTTTTTACATTTATTTTCCATGTTTCTTCATTTGAATTTTCTGACAGAGTGCTGTTAGTTATGAAATTATAAAAAGGTATAAACTGTATATCTGTTTAAATATCACAGAGCCATTTAAAAATTAAAAAAATAAATATTTTATGTCCAAATGTCTTCCACAAGTAACTGTGCTATTTGATAAGAGGTTTGGCAGCAGCTCTTGTACAGTTTTGGTATATCAGGGTTAACTGAACCTTTAAAAACACAGCCAATCTCCTGTTTGAAGGCTGGCGTGTGGTTCTCAGTATTCTCTTATGTCAAATACAAACTTTGTGGAAGATGGCTCTTCTCCCTGTTTTCTCCTGTGCTGAGGGGAAAAAACAGAGGGGATAACATTCAAGGTCAGGTTGGATGGAGCTCTGGCCAACGTGATGTAGGTGAAGATGTCCCTGCTCATTGCAGGGGAGTTGGAATAGATGGCCTTAAAAGGTCCCTGTCAACCAAGCTGTTGTACCATTTTACGTGCTTCCACACAATTTAAAGTATTCTTTACTTAGGTACAATAGTTTCAAAGTGCACTCAGAGTGCTGTCAAATTTGTCCAGAAGCGTAAGCTGGTAGCTGTGATAAACAGAAAAGGTAACTTAGCTATGTAAGGAAAATCCTACTTCCCTTTTTCTGCTTGTTATTTTTATCATAAAAATAATTGGTTATGCTGGTAGGAGTCTCCTATAACATGGATCTGCTTCTTCCAGATCAGAATTCTCTCTTCTCCTAGATAGCATTTCTAGCCATTTCTGATGCATCCTGATGTTTTGATGAGAAAAAGCACGTCTGTCTGCTGTGATATTCGCATTGGGAATTTCTGGCAGGATTGTTGGTAGACAACATGGCTTACTTGAGTTTGACTTGCCAGCCAGCATGAGGCTGGATTCTGAAAATACCTATGCACTGTTCAGTGATCCAGATACTTTTGTGGAGCTAACATTTTTCTTTATCTCCCTCTGTGCTGTTGAGATCTGAGATTTAGAGAGCTGAGTTGGGGATGTGTAGTGCTTGGTGTTCTATAAGGCAGATCTAGTCTCTAGATAAGTTATCAGCTATCTACACTGGTTTCTCAGGGTTTGTAATGGAAGTTCCTTGTGGAAAAACAAAAAAAACCCATAATGTCTTTACTTGCAGTGTTATCAGAGACATCAAAATAGCCAGAAACAGTGTAACAATAAAACTATCCATATTAAAGTTCTAAAAGACAACTACATGGAGATGGGGGTTTTTAATGCAGATAAATTGATTGCTACAGATAGACTCATCCTTTATCATATCTTGTTTGATTGAAAATAATTGTTAAAAGTCAAGTTTTAAATTTTTAATAGATCTTTATGACATATTGATCTCATTCTCCAAGCTGTTGTTCTATCACATTAATTGCATTTTTCACCTTTTATGGATGGGTTTGTTTTCTTTTATTTTTATTTTTGATGGCCTTTTGCTCTAAATGGTAATTAAAACTTCAGTTTAACTTGATTTTTCATGGTCATGGCACATGTGAACACCTGAAATCTCTAGAATGGATTTAGATGGTAGCATAGAACTGAACTGGAACATTCAGTAGGGTTGAAATAAATATCTTTCTGATCTGGTCTTTTAGAAACCTGAATTTAAAGAGTCCTATTGTCTTTACACTAATGACTTGAACTCTTTTTCCCAGTTACAATAGAACTAATTTCCAGGTTTTTAGATTCTTACTTGTACACTTAAATCTCGTCTCCAAGTAGTGCAGTTTTTTTCCTGTGCTATTTCTTCACTTAAAATGTGATGACTTTCACTGTCATATTCCTACCTGTTATATATTTCTTTACAGGTCTCTGTTCCCTTTTTGCTATTTGCATCTTGTTCACTGCTTTTACTACTGTTTGTCCTCTCTTAGAGTTTCACACACTGTTCATTTTGGCCGTGTAGCTGTGTAAAAGATGGGCTGCTTCCTAACAGGGTTAAGAACTTCTACAAAGAGAGCGTAGAAGTTTCCATGAAAACGTCTGAGTCATACATTGTCAGTTATGCTGTGTGCAATGTAAAAAGTTGAAAGCACAATAATTAATTGCAAATGTCACACTTCTTTTCATAGGACACAATCACATGGACATGGCAAGGGCCAGGAGCGTAAGTGGTTTATGTTTTATTGCTTTTATCATTGCTTTCCTCAATTAGTTTTTATTTACGTTACTTATATGCGTATATAGTCAACCAGTTGCTGATTATTTGATTATTCTTTGGGATTAATTTATCTTTTATCTGTTGTTCTCTAATTATGATAATAGTAATTAAGAGGAATCCAGGTGTAAGCAATGTACTTCTGCTGCTATGATTCTGTTGGTTTGTAGAATGCATTTTAGGTTTTTATTTCAATTTTTTTTTTTTTAGCCAAGTGCCTGAAGTAAAACAACTTGCTTCTGCTCTACATATTTTATTGCCTGCAAGTTGATTTGGTATCTTACTGTATAAAATCTGTAGGGCTGCTGTTTGAAATTGGTCTACTCTCATGAAAGGAGTCGACCCACTCAAAGAATTTGGAGATACTATTCCATTATCTTGTTGGAATATAATTTTGACCTTTTTTTTAAATAAATGATGATTCCAGAGGTTCTTTATCAAATTCATGTAATGTAAAATATTAAATGAAGCAGTTCTTGCTTGTTTAAAAAAAAAATGTAAGCATTATTTTTGTGTTGGGATTTGAGTAGAAATTCCAAAATGTTTAGATGAAGATTAAAACAACGAATTTTGAACCCTAAGTAAAGGGGAGTTGGCTTCTATGGTTAATGCATTGTATTGTTTTGAATGTCCCACCTGAGATTCTATATTTTAGTAGTAATGAGGAAACCATGGGGATTAGCCAAGATTCAAGTAATTTGGAATTTTGTCAATTAGTTTTGCACTTGCAAACCAGGTCTAATTAATGATCTGGAGAGTTGAGGAAATCATTGATTCCTTCCAAAGGTTCAGCTTACAATTAATTTGTCACTTTGGAAGTAGATGAGTCCATGGTTGTGTATGACATAAATAGACACTGCAGCATTTGCTGCATAAAGGGATTTCTGTTCTTGTGAGCTACTACCTCTTCCCTTGCATGTGCACTGCAATTCATGTAAAACAGTAACTCAGCCATAGAGGAGAAAGGTGAGTAGCTTACTTCCACCTTTGTGTCCTAACTGAGGAGTCAAGAACAAATATAAGGAGAAAGAAGGAAGAAACTTGTAGGTGTTGCCTCAGATCACTATAATATCTACAAAACCCTTATTCTGAAGTGTTGACCTCCGCTAATAAAGTTAAATTAAATTAAGGCTGAATCAGAATCTGCAGCAGCATGTGATGTTACACAAATTGACTGGGTCAGTTTAAATTACAGCTTTGCTTAATTAGGATTAATTCTCCTGAGTGACCTAAAATGTATTTGTGTCTAATGCCTTAGCAGAAAATACTATTAAGACTGATACAGGCTTCCTTTTCTCAGCAAATATATCTTTTCTGTCTTAGCGTTAGCCAAAACTTAATCTGGAAATGTTTCTGTATCTAGGAGTATTCCGTTTGTTTAAAGGTGCTGTAGCTTATAAAATGGATTGAAAACTTGTCACATGCAAACTTAAGCACTTTCTTACACTTATTGAAAGTAATGTTTTTACTACTTTGACAGTATTCAGAGCAGATCAGCTGAGTCTACCGTGAAAACAAAGAATGACCATAGTATACAACTTGAATTTTCTCTACATCGGACTTGAGTTAGATACAGGTTCTATCAGTTTAATAAATAAATATATCTATTATATATATATTTAATAAATATATATTTATTAATAAGTGTGTTTAATAGATTATTATAATAAATATATTTAACAATTATATTTAATAAATTTTTATAAAGCTCAAGGTTTAATCTTTGACTATTACAAAGTTGGTAGAGAGAAAAGTTTACTTGTAACTTATTGGGGGTTTTTAATGCTCTTGAACAAGGACCTAGAAACCAGACTTTCATGTTTCTGTCAAGGACATAAACTTCAAATCACAGGCTCCATTGTTGTTCTTGATCCTTTTCTTTGCTTTAAGGTGTTGGAAGCTAAATAGAAAAGAAGGGGGGAAATTGTTTTGCAGCCCTACATGACTGTCTAACAAAATGAGTGGGGTTTTGCTTCTAGGAACTGCACTTTATCTGTGTGAGAGGATTTTGACCAGCCGTCCCCTCACAATGATTGACTGCTGTAACTACCTAGATAGTGTATAAAAATGTGGCTACTAACACTGCTTCTTAATTTAGGTTTACTAAATCCTTTCCTGGATTTGAATCTTAATGCTTTCTAAGGTCAAGTTGATTCCAGTTATCTTGTATCTTAGGCTATTAGAACACACGTACTGCATTTCATTAACAGGCTTTGGAAGTATAATGAACTTTGATTCCAAACTGAGCTAATGATAAAATCTCAGTGGTTACATAATTAATCTTGCCAACTCTGTGCTGAATACAGCATTTTTCTGAAACAGACTTACTCTTCCTTTAACATGTTATGCATATATTACCTTTTACTGTTTGTCTTCCTGTTTTTGACTATTTTTTAAGATGCTAATTCAGTGTAAAATACTTTTGTTCTGCCTTACAGAATGTAATATGTAGAAGTATTTTGAAAGACCTTTTCTGTTAATTGTTATCTGAATATGATCATACCTACAAGTAGGAATGTTACGTGAAGACTTTGAAGCGTAATGTACTAAGGTTTCACTACATATAATTTTTTTTTTCCTTCATCCTTCCCTATCTTTTTCCCCTTTTAGGTTTGAAATTCTGTGGCTTACTTTATGTCAATTTCACAATTCTGTGGAAATTGAGGTCAGTAAAAAAAACTCCAGTGTATTCTGAGCAGTTGCAGAATACATAATACTGTACTTAATTCTGCAGTAAAAGTTTGCATTCAAATCTTGTATGTGTATCTGTAAAAACAGGTCAAGATACCACTTATATTTTAGACAAATGGCTTCTGTATCTGAAAATATAGTCTAAAAATGGACTTGCAAAATACAGTTTTCCAGTTGGCATAAGATTTTATTTTCTTACTGATTTGAACTGAGTAGATAAATTTCTGGCTTGGTTTAAAGAGTCTTTTGTGAACAAATTTCATGTCTTTTAATGGCCTGATTGCTGTTTCAAGTAGAGAACCAACTTTGTATGTTAGACATTCAAGTGTGCGAATGCTGGTGTACAAACTAAGGACTGTCTCGTAGAGAAAAATTGTAGGTGGTTCCTTATAGGCCACATAAGTTATTTAATGTCTGGCTAATTTTTTTATTAGGCTGCACTGTTCAGAATGTGAAGTTGGAAAACAAAAAGAAAATCTATCTATAGTCTTAACTTTGTTTTGGGGGAAATACTGTAATTTTAAGGCTGAACACTATTGTAGGGAAAATGCGGAAACAATTAAAGGCTTTCCTTTCAATTTGTTGTCCTTATGCCTTTTACACAGAGTAATTACATTTTTGTGGACAATTACAGTATTTGAAAAGTGTTATATAGGATATTTGACAGATGTTCTGCAATTCTTTTGCTTTTTGAATAATGAAGCAGCTATTTAGCTCTGACAGATGGAACTGATGGCAGGGTAAATCAGTAGGAAGAACTATTGCATATTTACATACACTGTGTTACAATAGAAACATATATTGCATGCTAATCACTGTACTTATTATTGCTCTGTGTTTGCTTATTTATGCAATCAATTATTCCCAAAATCAATGAATGCGCAAAATACCAGCCACTCAATAGTTGTGTTGTAGAAATTTGTGGTGTTATCATTTTAGTTGGATAACAAACAAATGTGATTTCCAGCATAGTGGCCTGTGTTATGCAGAAGGGCCGGGGAGTGACTGCCTCACACAGAGCTAAGACAAACCAGCTGGTTGGCAGGACTTTTACCCTTTCTCAGGAACACAGTTTTCCGCCCTAGGCGAATAAAATGGGTTCTTTCACACAGGAGTGAACACTGCTGAGCTTTCTTGATTTTTGAGGCAGCAGCTGCTAGCAGATGTTGACTTTCTGTAGCTCTTACGGGTCTTGCATAACAAGCTATGATCTTTGGTAGTTCTTGGGAAAAAAAAAAAACTAACTAGTGACCTTCTGAAATATTCCATACTAAAGCAGGAGTTGGCAGAGGATAGAGGTGCAGACCTGTTTGCAAAGTTGCTCTCAAGTATGAGGCAGAGTACTTGAGAGCTACTTGTTGAATCTGTTTTTGTAAGGAAGTGTGGTGAGGACTAGGAACGTAGAGGAAAAATTAGTTGTTCTGTGTTCAAAGTCTCATTTTTCTCCTGGGCCCTGAAGTTTTTTGGTTTATATTCCTGTTTTGTCCCATCAACACAGAGATACTGGCAAATACCTACCAGCCTGGATACCACAGTTAGTGCTGATGATCCAATAACTCGGGGAGACATACTACAAAACAACTTCAGTGGTTTTTTGATTAAATGATAGCCAGTAAGATTTAACAGCCAGCAATCAAGATCCAAAGTTAGCTAGTCTGGGCTTCTCTGCATATAATATATGTTCTGGCATACCATGTGTGTCCAGTATGTGTATTGAGAAGCGAGCATCTATGTGGGTTTTATAGTAGGTTCCTGTAAATATTGGCCCATCCACCCATCCTGTACTTAGAGCTGGCATGCTGGCAATGTTGTGAAGAAGAAAGGATATATGATCATCTGCATATGTGGCCTATTTAGGCTCATGTCTGTATGTTTTACTGACCTGTCAACTTCAGTGTTCGTACATCCACGACAGTCTGCAGCAGCTGAGAGTTCTTCTCTTAGTTTTGTTAGTGATGTTGAAATGATTATGTTATTTATGTTGAATTAGGCACAGACATGTAGAACACCTCTGAAATCACCTCATATTCAAACTTGCCCTGTGTTTGGACAAATGACTTGATAGCCATTTGCAACTCAAATAAATGGAATGGGGTCGGGAAGTTGAAGGAACAGTCTTTCCATCTCTGCTAACTTTGCAGTCTTTGTGGTTTTTTGAATTACGTGAGGCTGGTGTACCTACTAGCAATGTAAACTTAGAAGACAGGAGTCATATGTTTTCAGCTGCAGTGGTGCATATGGGGAAAACTCCAGCAAAACTCAAAATAAATTCAAGATTTTTCCATGATAGGAAACAGATGAATGTCTAATGGCAGTGTTTGGGTACTGTTGATCATACTGTTACGTATTTTTAAAAAGACAGCTAGCTTCATGGTTATTGAGAAGTATTTGCTGAAATCATAAATTTTACATAGGTTCCCCAGTTGTTAGTCTCTATTTTAAAGACCAGCATGAAATCTCTGGATCGTAAGTCCCATTTTTCACTACCCACAGGTAATTATATGTACTATAGTTAAGCTTCTTGCAGCTTTTCTTTCTAATTCAGAGGCTTTACACAGGATTGTGAGCATTTTGCTGACTTAGTGCATAAATTATCTAATTGTGCTGCACTACTAGGAGAGTTGTCTGTCTAGTACTGAGTAGGAGTGGTAATCAGAGTGATCCCTTCTCACTCTTCCCATCTGAGAAGTTAGTTACTTGGCAGAATGAAATGTTTTGAAGGTTTTTATAGGTGAGACTGGCCATGATCTTGAGGCTTGTGCAATTCTTCAATGGACACTTGAAAACAGCTTAAAATGCTGGAAGATCTTTTCATGTAGGCCGTGCCATTCTCAAAGCTGCCCTTTCTGTTGCAGGTCTCCAGCAGTTCTGGTTTAATTTTACACTTTCCAACATCAACTGTTCTGTGGTTCTCTGGTCATCTGTATTCATTTAGATTTTTTCTTTCAGTGGAGTGTTAATGGCTGATGTCCAATTTGAAGGGAAAAACTTTCAAAACATCCAACAACAGAAAATAAAAACACTTCTCCTGTGTACATTAGGCAGTCATACATGATTTCAAAATGTGCAGGGGGAACAGTAAATACCTGATGTACTTAAAATTTGGATTCTTAATATTTAAGCTATAGAACAGTATTCCTTTGGCGTGTGCTTTTTGGGTTATCTGGAAAGAGCTGAACAATACAGGACATAACAGAAAGGTTTATGCACGAAAATGCTGCTACTAAATTATTTAAAAATTCCTAGTCCCACTTAGGAAAGGAAGATAAAACTCTGCTTGGGTTCCATGAGGTAAGAAATGAGCAGAGTCAATGTTATATGAATTTCTAGAAGTATGACATGTACTTAAGCATTTAAGAGTTTAATTTTTAGTATTTTCTGTAGTCTTAATATAATTTTGTGAGTAACAACAAACTGTATACAATATTCACCATAGTGCTGTAAGAGATTGTTTAAAATGTTAAATATTTTTCGTATAATTGAGTTCTCTGTATGCAGTTTCTACCCGTGTATGTTCCTTCAGAAGAAGAAAGAAAAAATCCAGTGTTATATGCCAATAACGTCAGACGTGTAATGGCAGAGTAAGTATGCTGTAATACTGAATAAAAATAGATGTGTGATTTTAAGTTTAGAGTTAAGAAAATATCACCAATCAAGTCAGTGTGGTTGTCTGCCTACAAAGAATCTTGTAGTCTACAGGAGTGTCTGCAAGACCTTTTACATAGCAGTTGCCTTCCTCTCTGAGGAGGCCAGGGAGCCACAGATACAGCAAGAACTGTAGGAGTTGATGGGTTTAGGATATTTTTTTCTTGGTTGGTTGTTTTTGGGGTTTTTTTAACGTGCCTTCATATAACAAGCCAGTTCTGCTTGCTCTAGTGGGTATTTAGTCTTTTGGGGGAAGGGTATGGTTGAATCTTAGGAAAGATCATGTAAGCAAATTTTGTGCTATTGGGGTTACATTTTAAGCTGTGACTGTTTTAACGAGGTTAAGAATAGTTTCATGTATTCATTGTTAGCCTGTGGCTATTTCAAATAGTAAAGCACAGGAAAGCCACTTTCATTGGAAATAGAGGACTGATACAATGCAAATTAATTGAAGTTAATGTGATGTCACTTAAAACACTTCTATAGGGTATAATAAAGGCAACATTTAATACATTCACTCTTTTGTTGCATTTTTTATTAGTGTCTCTTTCATTCATTTTTTGTCCTTTCAGTAAATCTTCCATTAGTCAGTAGATAACTCTTTTCCGTATTTACAGCAAACCCTCAGCCCTATGATCACTAATAAATCTTGGGAGGTTTATGAATCTTCCTAATCCTGATTTCGAAAGAACTTGTGAAATCTTAATTTCCTTTGTGTAACTTCTCTTCCGTTTCCAAGTTTCCGATTTAGCTAAAGGCCAGTCTGTAGGTAGTGACTGAGAATCCTTCTTAGGTTGAACCCAGGTCTGTGAGTTTCCTTAAGGATGTTGGAATGGTAACAATGGATCCATTGTACAAAAGGACATTTCTCACAAGAGAAAAGAATAAAAGGACCTGTTTGAATCATCCTGTCTTAGAGTCAAAAATTTTTGAGGCACTGGCCTCAAAGACTTTTGTTGTTTGATTATAGACAATCGCCTACCAAGTATTGTCCTCAGACTTTGTGTAGAAGGCCGGGTTACTAAACCGTCATTCTGAACTCTGCTCCAATCAGATAACAGGGATTGTGTGCTATAAGGAGAAATTTTTAAAGCCTACAAAAGTTTACAACAACTGGCATGTCACAAGCCGTCCCTTTTAAGTGCACTTAGGAGGAAAGACATGATTTTGTTTCTCCCTCCCACCTCTGAAGAATTAGGCATTGGGGTAACAGAAGAGGAAAGCAGATCTAAAGGGAAGACTGTCAGAAAGAAATGTCAAAAAAGACTTGCTTTGGGATGAAGCAGGGGCTGTAGATGCTGTGTTGATGTGAATGGGAAAATAAATGTTTGGGTATCAAAGTTTTGAAGTAAAATGCAGATGTAGTAAAAACAGAACGTTGCTGCTTGGATACCATGGATAACTCTAGACCAGTTAACATCAACATAGTTAAAAATTATTTACTTCTGACCACTTCCAGATGCCACCTTCTTGTGGCAGTTCTCCAGACTTTCCCAGTTTATTCATGCAGCTTTTGGTATAGGAGATTCCAGCTCAAATGCTGTCAGACTGTTCTGGAGCTGTAGCAGTTGCAACTCAAGTACCTCAGGTGCTGTTTGGTGCTAGCATTGCACTCTGCACTGCTGGATAAAGGACAATATTTACTGCTTCATCTGGGTTTGTCTTGCTTTTCTTGAGGATTGAGTCAGTGGCGATGTAGCATCTTGTTGTCGAGAGGTCATTTCAGGATCTATTTAGATGTCTGCTTACCCCTCCTCCCCATCATATTTCTTTGGCAGAAGAGTGTAATCCTTCTGGATATTTTACAGCATCAAAGGTGGCAGTCCCAGGTAATACATAATGTATTCATGAGTCTAGAACCAGTGTTGTGCAAACCTTGTGTCTTGCTCCTGATTTCAAGGGGATTTAATAGAAGTTGCTGAGCGCAGCAATAGATACAGTTTCCACTCCTGAAATTGTTTGCCTTCACAATAATTTTGATTTGTGAACAGCTTCTATTTAGTGTTGAACAAAGCATTTGACAGGATATCTGTATCTTATGCTGCTTCTGCTTGTTGACTCTCTTAAGAATTTTTGGTTTACCCATATTTGATAGCTTTTCTATGGGCAGCCACAGATGTGCGTGATGGTGGTCTCTAGATGCTCCATTTGTGTATTTAAGTGAACACAAACTATTTCATGAAGGAGATGCTGTCATTCACAGAGGTTTGCCTCTTTAGGACATCAGTTTCTTGCACATTGGATGAATTTACTTGCCCAAAAAGTGAAATCCAAAGTGTGCATGTGTTACCAGAACTGAAATTATTCACAAAGTGTAGCCACTGCTGCTGAACATGCTTGCTATCCTTTGGGTCATTTTCTTAATTTGCACAAAAGGTATGTGCAGATTGGATTAATCTGCTGTTTAAAAATACGGTCCCTACTTATCCCTTAATGATATGCTTCACATTTGATTTTCTCATACAACCTATTGTGAGTGAGTCTGTCTTGTTTGGTCTTTCTGGCCTTGTTCTGACTACTACTCAGTTTAGTCCATGCCCATCTCACCCACAACACGCTATCAGGAACTGTGTTTAAAGTCACTTTCAAATCACTGAAAATGTTGAGTGCTTTTAAATACAGCAACAGTCAAGGCCGGTAAAATCAGTAAATACAATGTGGTGCTGTCCTGAGCTTTAATTCACTTCATGTGTTCTTTATTGCTCTAAAAAAGTTCTGAAACCACCCTGCTAGTAAGTCATGCCATGTAGATAAATATTATATTGCCTTACTTTTGTACTACTTAAGCAAATCATCATTTTGGTCTTCATCTGCATAAGCTATTATCATCTTATGTTGGTGGTAGTCAACATGGGTTGTTTTGGTTTGTTAGTTTACTGAATTCCACAGTTTCTTCCATATATTTTCTTCTTGAGTGGCAAACTTTCTGGCCTATGTTGGTTTTTGGGTTTTTTTTTTTATCTTTGAATTAATAAGTAATAATGTACTGGAGCTATGGTGGTGTTGTAAAATTGTCAGCCACTTGAGACTTCAATCCCAGCTTTTCCAGAATTATTAGGAACAAATCACTTGACCTTGCCATCACAAGTATTTATTTCTAAAAATTTCTCAGTGATAGAGGAAATATCTCTACCACTCTTAGAACAGTGGGAAATACTTACTTTTATTCATATGTCGTCTTGTTTCCCAATGTAAAGTATTGCACATGACAGATTTTTTTTGCCTAATGGCAATTCTAGTATCCTTAGTTATTTTTTAATATTTTTCTTTATGCCTTAAAAAGTCTCATGCTTCTTAGCTGCATCAGTTGCAACTGTTTATCTGTTTTTACCTTTCTGTGTTGTTTTGCTGCATCACAATTCCTAATTTACGGATAGCTGTTTAAAGAGTGATTTGTTTTGTGGTTTGTTTGGAGAATTTTCCCCTAAAGAAATATATTAGTTGCCTCTTTTCATTGTGGGGTCGTAGCCTTTTGCTACCGTTCTTAAATGCCTAATTTTCATTAGCAACTTTATTCTGAAAGACGTCTCATAGTTGTAATCAAAGCACTGTTTAAGGTATAGAAATTCAGTTTGAAGGGAAAAGTAGGTAACTTTTGCTCCCACTTTAGGGGGGAAAAAAGAAGTTAGTTTGTTACCCTGCTATTCATTAGGACTCAAATATGTTTGAAAGAAGTATGTAACTTAGCTTTTAGTTAGCTGCAAAAATTCGTTTTGTACATAGATAAGCCAATGGTATTGCAGGCAGCTGATGGTGAAAATCTGCACTGCAGGCTCTTTGTGCAAGTCTAAAGTAACCTCACCTGTAATAATACACAAACCCATAGGTCACTTAGTAACATGCAAATACAGTTTGTTTTCCTTTAGTTTTAATTTCTCTTAGAGACTATCTTCAAATAGGGAAGAATATGGTTAGGTGGTACAACTTGGGAAAAAATGGAAGACAAAATATTGCAAAATTGCTAATTTTTTTTTTTGCATGTGGCAGATGTTGAGATTGAAACTTGAGGGAAATCAGACACCTTTGCCCCTTTGTTTTTTAAAACTGTGAGCACCTCAGAACTGAAGTTCTGTCAGTACTCCTGATTTGAGCATTTTGTTTTCCTAGGTCTTTCTAGTGCTAAACTCAGCATTATAACAACATGTGTGGCACTGCCCAGGAGTTCTGAAGTTTCTTTTTTGACGAGCCCAGAAAGGCAGACTCCTGTAGAAATACCAAAATGTCATAGTCCAGTTTGCATTTTTCTAATAATTTTTCCTTCCTCACTTACAGAAACATTTAAAGACTTTTTATATTTGCAGTAGATGCTGAAAACAATTAAAGTGCAGTGTGTTAGACGTGGAACTTGAAACATTTGTCTTCCTGATGTTTTCTCTGTCAAGTGCTTGCCAGGATCACTTCCCCCATGTTGGAGCATGTCACACAGTTAAAGCAGTGACTTATCAGCTTGACATATGAGCATTACATTTTGCTTCTGAGAAATGAATACTTTTATCCAGCATGCTGGTGAAGGAAAAAAATATTACAGTAGTCTTCTGTGTCCATCTTCTCTTTTTGTCATCTTCTACACAGTCAAAATCAGGGTTTGTTTCTTTTCTTGCAGGCTCTGACAGCATCAGAATGTGATCTTTGCCAATATATGTGATAGAGTAAGGCTAGTTGCTGAAGAGTAGCCTTGAGGATGTGAGTTTGCAGTAGCTGACTGGTCTGTCTCATGGCTATTTCTTGTATTCAGTGGCCTCCTGAATCTAACTTTGGAAAAAGTGCTGTACTCTGTGCCTGTGCCGTTTGAAGAATGTGATTCTGCACAGGTACTTGTTGGATGCTCAGCATTCAACTTTGAAATCCAAACTGGTTTTTTGGCATTTTTATACCATCAAAGGCATGAGCATCAGTATAAGTGGAATTACTGTAGTACTGGAGTTAACAAGCATCCATGGTGAAGGGTCTGGAGAGTAAACCATGCGAGAAGTGGCTGGGGAGCTGAGGTTGTTTAGCCTGGAGAGAAGGAGGTTCAGGGGGACCTTATTGCTCTCTACAACTGCCTGAAAGGAGGTTGTTCTAAGCTGTGGGTTGGCCTCTTCTCCGGCACAACCAGTGATAGGATGAGAGGAAATGGCCTCAAGCTGCTCCAGGGGAGGTTCAGGTTGAACACCAGGAAGAATTCCGTCGTGGAAAGTGTTGTTAAATATTGGAATGGGCTGCCCAGGGAGATGTTCAGGAAATGACTGGACATGGTGGTGCCATGGTCGAATTGAAAAGATAGCGATCAGTCAAGGGTTGAACTTGATGATCTCAGAGGTCTTTTCCCACCTAAAAGATTCTATGCATTGTTTGGTTTTCAGGCCGTATACAAAAATGGAGATGAGAAATACATTGTGTGCTCTGTTCATTTCTGTGAATACTGTGAGTGTGGAAGGTGGAGAACACAGTCACAGAACAGGGTTAACTGTGCAGCTTCGTGCTACGTTTATTTTCTCAAGGAATAAATAAATTTTTTAGAGCTAAGTAATTCTTTGCAACAGTCTGGTTTTAACTGGTTTTTGAATGCTGACAACACAAGGAGAATGTCCTTTGTTTTTTGCTCCTTGAAGATTTGTGATGGGCGAGTCTACAAGACCAACAATTGCAGGACCCATTTTCAAACAACACCAGGGAGAAATACAGCTGTTGGCAGCTTCTTTTTCTGTCTAAAAATTAAACCATTATGAGATAATAAATTCCTGATGTGAACTTCAGACTCATTACTGGACCTTCTTTTGCTTGGAGAATGTCGTAAAGTAGTAGTCTGAGGAGAGAAAAGGGACTATCTACTCTGGCCTTCCAAAACTAAATAGTTGGTAGTTCTTCAGCTTGGGAAAGGATGGAAAAAAAAATGGAGGGTTGTTGTGAAGGTCAGGAAAATCATGAGTGTTCTGGAAAAGCACAGTGAGGGAAGTCTTACTTTTCATAGTGGAAGAGATGGAAAGCACTCAACAGTAGATCAGCTGAAAGTAAACGGAGTAAGTCTTTAAAATATGCAAAATTGTGGCATTCATTACCAGATAGATAAAATTACTTCATCAGAGCTGAGATTTACTGTAAAAAACCTGTGGTTAATTAGTGATTCTAAAACATAGTGGTACAAAAGGTCTCTGGTTCAGGAAGTTCCTGTACTGACGACTACTACTAAGTGGAGTTAGTTGTCCACTGTGTTTTGTATGTCATTTTGCTGAACACCCAATAATGAAGAAAAATACAAATTAGATAGATTTCTAATGTTTTCAGCACCCTTTAAAGTTTATAGTTGATTTAAAGGGGGTTTTTTGAGCAGCCTGTGGAATATTCTCTTGATTAGTTCACAGTTCTGCTTATTAACAATGTAAAACATTTTGAAAATATTTTTGTTGAAATGTAGATTCAGAATGCCACAATATTGCCTGTACTATTTTCTCTCACTTTGCATAATATTCTAGCAGTCACATTCTGTTTTATGTTTGGCATTTTGCTGCATAGTGGATTGGTATGCAGAAAATGAGGAAGTTAATAATTCATTTTATATTATGACTGCACAAATGTTAGATACAGGGAGCTGTTTGGTGTAAGACATCAGGATATAACAAGTACAACTGTTGTGTTTAACAGATTGGGTTTGCAGGAAAGCTTTTGGGTTTTTTGTTTCATTTGGGTTTATTATTTTCAAGTGACCCACTGACTTTGAAATTTTATGTAGTGTGATATCATGACAGGTAAATAGCCAGCATCTTGGGGATGGCAGGGAAGGAGAAAGTCCCAAGGTATGTCAAGCCAGACATTCATTTCAGGCCATATAAATCTGCTGAACTTTTTAAAAGACTAGGCTCACATTAACTGACTGTGAAAGCAGAGGTAGTTTGAAGAAAAGAGCGGGGGGAAAATGCTTCAAGTGAAGATATGGGAAAAGTTGTTTTCTTTTTAGTTTATTAAAAATATGGGGTTGTACTTGTGATTTGCATCTCAAATTGAAATTATCTTTTTTCTTTTTCTTTTTTTTTTCCAATTGAAGTAGAAAAAGAGTGCCCTGCAGGATAAGTTAGAATAGTTTGATAACTGGTTCTATAGAAAATTCAGTGAGTTACAGTTCTACCTAGGCCTTACAGAGAACTCTAATATCCCAGGCTTTATTCTAAGAAATTTAAAAATTCACAAGTTTAGCATAAATAATGAACTTTGTGTTCCCCAGCTTCAGTTTCTTCAACATTCTGAGCTGAAATCAAGGTCCTTTTAGCTTCTAGCCCTATACAGCTTGAAATTTGTCTTATGGACTCAAGAGCCCCTTGAGCTCTATCTGGCCTTGGTTGATTCCATGATAGAACTTTGCTTTGAGCAAAAGTGGTTCTTTCCTTCCTCACTTCTGATCTTTGTTATTGTGAAAGTCTGGAAGTATATGTTCAAATTCATTTGGTTGTTTGGTTTTGGTTTTTTGGGCTTTTTTTTTTTAAGTGCAGCAGCTGGAAAATTGCAACAGGTGAACAAGAGAAGCTGCTTTTGTCTTTCTCAATCCCATTTTGTGTATGTGTTGACATTGAACATACACGTAGGTATTAATTGTAGTGGGGATTTTCCTGTACTGATAGCAATATAAGTCTGGCCCAACTACCACCCCTTTTATAAGGGGTGCACAATGCTGTAAAAACATGCAGATTGTGTTTTCCCCTTGTGGTTTGGCAGAGTCTGAAATGACCCCTGCTTTTGTTTGGAATTTGTTTTGTATCTTAAGTTTGGTTTTGATTTTCTGTTGACTGTTTGTTTTGGGTCTTTTTTTAATTCCTCTTTGGCTAGGCTCCTTCAGCATATTCAGGGACCATTATTTAGCAGTTATTTAAATCTGGCATTGGTGCTGGGCTGGCAGTCAGTCATGCTTCAACCCTCCCCCCAGGCTGAATGCCCTGATCTTTCCTAGTCATCTTTCTTTTGATGTGTTGGAAATGTGTCTTCCTTTTGGTTTTAACAGGCTGTTGTTTCTTGCTTTGGCTTGTCACCTTACGGTTATGTTTTAACTTGTCCATCATCTCTGTTTCCCCTGAGACAACACTTGGGTTTCTTTTGTTTCTCTAAAGTCTCTTTATTTTAATTGCCACCTTTAATCAGTTTCAATGACACTAATTTTTTTTTTTTTTTTGTCCTTTCAGAACCTTATTTGTTAAGTGTCTTACCACTTCTCCTGATGCCCTAATATGTCCAACAGGGGAACACTTTACTCTTTCTGTTTCTTTTTTTAACTTTTTTTTAACAAGCTTCCCTTTTTGTGTGTAGTTCCCCTGTGCTTCAGCTGATTGCCTCTAAGTTCCTGTATTTTTGTTACATGCTATACCTAGTGTGGCCTGGAGAACTGATGAATTTTGGTATAATGTGCTTGGCTGGGCAAGATCTTTGTTTATTGCCCTATTCTTTTATGGAACTGCTCTGGGTAGTACTGCCTGTAGCGTGTCCTTGCTGGAGACAGTTGACGTGGAAGTCTGTAGGAATGATTAAGTGCACAGATGCTTCAAAAGAGGGGAATAGGAAGTTATCTCAACTGGCAGGATAGACTCTGCTTCTTTTGTCCACTCCCGTTTTCTTCTTTTGAGGAAAATTCATTTTGTATTGTAAAATACCAGCAATTTCATCTTGTATAATACAACGCTATATTGAATACTATAAAACAGAAGTCTTGACATGCTTGCAATGCCTGATCTCTAAGTCAGGTTGAACTTAGAAATGGATTTAAATCTCCGCAGCATGGAGGAGTTCTTCATCTCTATTTTACGCATTTGTTGCTATATTAACCATAAGTCTGTGGGATGAGGTAAGGTATCACAAGAATCTTGTCCATTCCATTAAGGTGGTTTACTGGTTTACAAATACTGATAGGACACTTCATAGGAGGAGTGGATTGATGAAACAAGAACAGATGAAGCAGAGAAGACTTTGGAGGAACTGGATTTAATTGCTTAGATCACCAGTATGAGGCAATCTAATCTTCAACACTCTGCTTTTAAGATGACTTTTCTATGTACCTGAATCATTTGGTTTAGTTGGCTTTGTCCTTTTGCTCCTTTCTTTTTGTTCGTTTTTCTTAGGAAGGGGGAGGCTGTTCAGCCAAGATCACTACCTTTTATGTCCTTGTTTTGTGCATAAATAGCTTATAAATAATACCTGTTTTCTTACCATATTTGATGCTTTTGAGCTTGAATATTTATTAGTGAGGTGTTCTTCCTGATTGTTTGACTTTCTCAGCCTTAAAGAAAAGAGAGAAACCCTGATCAGTACCTTTTAAGGTTTAGTGCATGTCCTGTATATCAGAATTCCTGAAGCTTGGTAATTAATTGGTGGACAGAAGAGAGCTTATGTTATTTACCTTGGTATTCAAAGGCCTTAGAGTAAGATTCTGAGGACGAGACTGTTCGACAGAAATTGTTTGTTGCATGGCAGGTAACTGCCATTACAGATCGAGCTATTTATAATAAAGCACAGAATTGAATGCGGAGTTTTCATCACAAGCCAAAATCAGTGTGGTAGGCCTCAGGGTTTTGCATCAATCTTACCATTAGTGTATATTAACTTCCCTGTGAAGTGTATGTATGAAAAAGGTGGTTAGCAGTAAGGTAGACAAACTGTAGATGAAAAGAATAAAGCTAAGGCAATAAAAAAAAATTTGTAAAGATTTAATCAAACTAGAAAAGTCTGCATAAAGGAGATGATGGTCCTTACTACTATAAGTAAAATCAAGTATAATAGAAAACATGGCAAATGAGTAGCATATATGGAGCAGTGTTGGCTTTCTAAATTGCATCTTATGTTTGTACATTGAATTCTTAAAGGCCTCTTTCACACCCAAGTATCTTTCAACTTTCCCACAGCAAATGCAGGGCAGCTCCAATATCAGGATTTCCATCAATTATCTTTTGGTGCTACAATTACTACAGAGCATCAAGTTAGAAGTAAAGCAAAAACCAGTACTGAATTTTTTGGTGTATAAAGGCTTGGGAGTATTTTTTTTCTACCTTTCTTATGTCATACATTTAAAAATAACTTATTTGCTTGGAGTTTAACTCTACTTGCTTTTATATGTTATGTTCTACCTGTTCTTCATAGAGAAATGTTGCCTTTTGTATAATATTAACTGCAGGTAATAGCTGTTGTGCTCAGGTGATTGCACTAACACACTAATAAATCAATAACAATAAAAATATTGGACACAATTGTTAATAAATTTGTGTTCTAGAGTAAAAAATTTGAAACTTTAGTTTTTCACTTACATGAAATTTATATGTCTATGAAAGTCTATGCACTGCCCAGTTTTTGCCTTTTGTTCTTGAATATTTTCATGGACTCAGTTGAAGCAGATGTTCTGCAATGGACTGAGTACCATGTTTCATTTTCTCTGTGTGAACTTATTTTTATGAGCTCTTCTTTATAGTTCTTTAGAATAGAGAGCATAATTGTTACAGGATTTCTTACTGTGAAAAAGTGATTATTCTGTTCAGTTTTCTTAGATTGTCTTGTTTACAGCTTTTCTTTGATTTATCCAAGGGCATTGGGAGTTTCAGTGACAGACTACACATTTGAAGACTGTCAGCTGGCTTTGGCTGAAGGACAACTTCGTCTACCTTCAGATACATGTCTTTTAGAATTTGCAAAGCTTGTGAGAAGCCTTGGGTGAGCATATGCAATTATTTATATGTAAGGTGCATCTATATTGTATATCTGTGTTTATGTAGATTTCCCGTCATGTAACAATATTGCTTTTATAAATAAATATGGAATGTTATCATCATACAGTCGGGGCAACACCAGTATAAGATTAAACCAGTACTGTCCTTCACTTGCAAGCAGCACCCCTGAATCCTAATAAGTAGAGTCGGTTGTAGGTTATTTTCTGTCTGACAGGTGAGCAGAGTGAGTCTGAAGCATTTATTCCTGAGCTAGAAGACACTTTCTGAAGAGGATCAGGAATACTGTGGGATTCCTGATATTTGATACAGTTAAGAGTCGATTGCTTTTTCCCATGACATCTGTGCAGGGAAAACAAGTGCTGCCAATAGCCATCTTGTGACTGGGTTAACACTGTAATAGTGAGGACAGAGGGATCACCCTTTCCTGAGAAGCACAAGGTGGTGGTTGATCTGAGCAGGTCACTGCCAGATGGACTTTCTAATGCAGCTCTAGGTCAGTGCATGCAGCGTGGATCCTCTCTTCTTTCTTCCCACAGCAACATTTTCTGTTGGCTTTACCTTGCAAAAAAGCCTCAGCAAACATGAAAAATTTACATAAACCAAATAGTAGAACTTGCTGCTGTTTTCCAATTTTTCTCCTGCTTCTCCAGTGATCCTATTGAGCAACCATGAACTAAATGTACAGCCTCATCCTATTAACTCTCAATATGCAAACACCCTTTTTTGTTTTCTTGTCTCATCACCTGAAAGTACAGAGCATAGTTTAATGTTTCCATTGTATATTTTATTTTCTTTCACTAATTTTTCCTTCATCTTCAGCTCGTGTACATAAATGAAAACAAAGAAGAGCAAGCTCTATTGGAGAATAAAGAATGTAGGACAGCACACATCATGAATTCAGATGACAGGCATATATTAATCTATTGTCAGGACCTCCATCTGAAAAGTATTCCATTAGGATAGGAGAGACTTCTAAGGGAAAAGAAAGATTCTCACTTTTTTGCAAAGGCTTTGAATTTACAGTACTGAGGAAGAAAAGCAAGCGCAACAAAACAAACCAACCACCCACATCTCTTATTATGCAGTTGATAATCCCGGGATTCAGTTTAATCCTCTTGTTAAGTTGTCTGGCTTCTGTCCGCTCATTTTAAAGCTGTTCTTTCAAATTATGCTTCTCTAGGGTTTTGTTTTGGCCTCTGAAACAGTTATGTGCATTTGTGAGTGAAGTTGGCTACAGCCTGGGTAGTTCTCTGGTTTGAGCAATTAATCATTGGTGGAATACGATCCTCTCTGAAAGCGGGCATGTGCCAATAAGAAGGATATTATGATGGTATTTTTCTGGCACAATTGGATGAAGATTGTAATATGACTTCATCTCCAATGCATGTTTGATAATAATGTAGTCATTTTGCTGTTTATTCAAAGGTTTTGAGGCCAGGGAGGCATTAAGATCATCCACTTGCATCCCTAGATAACTGGAACAGTAAATTTCATCCAATGGGTTTTTCATCCAGTCTTAATACTTGTTTTTGAGCAGTGACATACCTTCAAGATAACGTCCAGTTTTAAAAGATTTCTGTAGTAAGACAAATTCAGAGTTCTTTTTGGTGTAGATTTTTTTTAAATCAACTTACACCTCAGTTTGCTACACTGAAGAGTTACTTCTGTGTAATTATGTGTCCACAGGATTCATTATCATTGTCTGTAAAATTTGCTTAGTCTGTCCTCAGTTGGATGGGATCCAGTCCAGAATCCATGCAGGCACAGCAGTGAATTCTCATGCTTCATCTAAGGAAGAGCTCGGGCTCTGTTAACAGAGCTGTACAGCTGGCTCATACCAAACTCTGTGATAAAAATGACTGCTTTATCAATGAGATCAATTGATCATAGACTTACCTTCTCAAATTGTGCATTCATTATGCCTCAAGCAGTCGTTTCTCTTCAGTCTGATAATTTGTCTGACCAACAAGCTGATTGCTAAGCTACGTGCAGTCTATGTTGTTGCTTTCATACTTTTTTTTCATCCATTGCAAATCCTCTGCTTCATTTGATGATTTATTCTCTAATTAATTAACCCACTGTTTTTACTTGAACTGGATCTATTGCCATGTTCTGGACATTAAATCTTATCTGGATTTTGTGCCTTACTAAAGACCTCTTTGGATATCTTCTCCTTCAGGAAGTGTTAATACAGTTAATTAAGTCTAGTCTCTGTCTTTTTATGAGATACTTCTTAGGAGCTGCTTTAGGGTAGTTGCCTGCAAGGAGATCTTGGAGTTCTGATTTGAATTTATTTGCTGCTATTGTTTCAAGCTTCTGTTTGTTCTAATTCCCAATATTAACCTCACCAAGTTGACCGTGAGGATCTTTTTAGGCAATGCAGCTGTAGGCTACCAAGATCTGCAAGAACCTCATAGGCTGGTGACGGTCTAGTCTTGCTCAACATCCTTTACCATCCAGACTACAATGCAGACTTCTGCTCTCCATGTGTGCCTGAAATGGTGGTCCAGACTGTAGGTAGAACTTGGCATCCTCAGAGTAATAACCCTCACAGCTAACTATCAGTGCTGTGACTTCAGAGTGCTCAGAGGTCATCTATAACACAGGAAAAAACCTCTGTAGGATGTTTACCATCTGCATTTGTGATAAAAGCAATACTCTCTGCTACTGGAGGTGGTCATGGATCAGGCATGACAGCAAATACCAACCATGGTAGCCCCTGCTTTTGTGGATCAAGGCAGGGTGTGCCAAGAGTATTCAAGGTCAGTTTTACAATTTTTCAGTATACTTGCTCCATTATGGCAAGAAGTTGCACAAAAGTACATCAGCAAACATAAAACTGAATGTATTGTGCTTTTCTGGCTTAGGGCATGTTTCTCTGTGCCTGCAGTTTACAGTAGCTAGCTACAAGATCCAGCTGTTCTTCCAGCTCTCTGAGACACTAGAAGGTTTTTGGCAGGTTCCCAGCATGCAAGAAATGAGTGTGTTTTCAAATAGTCAAATATAGCTAAAAGTAGCTTACTTGCTAAAAATAGTGATAATTATGCTGTAAAATATTCTACCTTCAGGGATCTGGTTTTTCTTGTGAAGTCTGCTGTGAAGAATGTAATGTTCAGAGCTGTTAATCTTGAAAAATGTCCTTTCCATCTTCATGGCCTCAGGAATACTTCTTTTTCTTTTTAGTGTGCACTGACCTAAAAAATGAAACAAAACACCACAACAGCAAATAATTTTATATATCATAAAGCCTAGATCCTGCATGGAAACCATTAAGCCAAAAAGCATGATTTCATGAGGGGAGACATTTGCTGTTGGCTTTCTACAATTTATGGCCTCCGTTGGGATAAAAGTAACAACGGTAAAGGAATTGGGACATTCAAACCTTTTCACATTGGTTCAGAACTTATTATGAGATTTGCACTTGGCTTCGCAAGACTTCAGTTTAGCAGCTTATGGTAATCAACATATTAATTACTTTCTGATTTTGAAGGGCTAGAGGGAAGTGAGCCCACCTTGGGTTACCAGAAGCACACTGCAGTCATGCACAAGTTGAAGCAGTTTGCCTCACTGATCCACATACTGCTTTTGAGATTGCCTCACATCTCTTTCTATATTTACAAAACACAAACCACAAGATGTCTGTAAGATCTGTGGTGAGCTGTGTTACTTCCCATACAAGGTTTTGCCTTCAAGCTTCTTTAGCTTTTCAGACTTAATTACTGGCGAAGATCTTGCAAGTCTTGAGTGCTGCTCACCAAGTGAGTGGTCCCTCAGTTCTAGAAGGTGAATTTTGAGACAATTCACTGCAAACAAAATCTCTCTGATTTAGAGACAAATGTTACACTACATATTCTGTGTCAGTGGGGGCTTATCTCAAGGGAGGATTTAGATGCCAGCTGTCCTCATGCTACGGTTAAAATCCATTTCAGCTACTACTCTGGGATGTATTATGAGTGGACACTTCTTGCTTGTAATCCTGCATGTGAGAAGCTGGGTTCTGTGTATGTCTCAAATCCTCTATGGATTGTTTTTGGTTTTGTTCTTTCTATTTTTCTACTTGATCATGGAAAATGAATGTTTGCAGAGGGGTGTCTCACTCTTTTATACTGTCTAGGACTAAATCTTAAGATAGGTACTTTAATGCTAGGACGGAGAACTTGTGAATGTTCTGTAGGAGCCATGGGTTTCTGGAAGAATTCTTGCATGTTTAAATCTTATAATTCAGAAATACAGGTCCTGGCATTGTTTAGTTAGTACATATTGGTAAGTCAGTATAGGTCATGACAGACAACATGAGAGTTGTATTTTTGCTTAAAAGTCATGATGTTTAAGAACGGTCACTACAGCAAGCAATCAAGTTCTGGAATTGATATGTCAGATAATCTTCCTAGCAGAAATGCTCTTATCTTTTTTCAGAAGCTCCTCAGAATGCTGATATTAAGCATTTTATTCATTCTTGTTACTGAGAGGAAGCTGCTGAGAAGTCCCAGCTGCAGTCTGGGAACAGTTCTGGTGTAAGCTTCAGAATTGTGTGAATAACTACTTTTCCTTGTCTGCAGCAGCAAACAGCTAAACAGGCAACTGCAGAAGGACACTGTAGGAGACTTTACTGGCAGCTTTTGCCTTCAGAGTGGAAAGTTTGGATGCCCAAGTTACCCTCAGTCAGTTCAGACAAGACCTGATCAGGATTTGCTTGATGTTGTATTACAAGGAAAGGTTACTTTTCCTTGTGTCATACCTGCAGCACCATTTCTTTTATTCATAGTAAGATTGTTTGGTAGGGGTTTTTTGTTTGGTTATTGTGTTTGTTTTGTTGTGCAAAGCCAAAACAGGAAGCTTGACTTAGGAAAAAAAATAACCAACAACTGCACAGTAGATACCTGCATAAGTATAAAGCTATTCATTCATCAGTCAAAGTGTGGTTTTGCAATGGGAAGGACTGAGGAAATTCTGTGGCTGTATGCACTGGTAGAATTTTGTTTGGGTTACCTCGTAATGGTGTCTAACTCAAGACTGAATGTGAAAAATGAGGACTGACAAACAGGATTAACAGTATAATCACTATTACGTAATCCCTGATTTTTTTTTTTTTTTTAGGTAAAATGCATCACATCCTCCCTGTTCAGTGACATTAGTAAATTTGGAAACATAATTTGTTTGTGTTACTGTCCTACAATACAGCCATATTCGGGTGACCTAAATTCCACCTAGTTCTCTGTGCTTGGAATTTATTAGCTAGTTCTAGACTTTGTTTCTTCCTGTTGAACTGCTTACATATATGGCTTGTAATCAAGGTAGACTAAAGGACATGAGTTTGTCCAGGGTTCTTAAGCCCTTGCAGTAATTCCTGAAACAGTTTGAGAACTAATGGGAGCTTTAAAATTACAGAAATGCATTATTTTATAATAAAGTTGTGTAATAATTCTTAATCCAGACTTTGTAATGCTTTACACCGTTATCATCCATTGTTTCATTTGATATTTTGAAATATGTATTGTTAAAACTGGGTTGATTTTTAAAATGCGCAAAAATAATATGCTTTATAGGCTGAAGCCAGAAACACTTGAAGATGATCTTGATAAATATGCTGCAAGTGCTATGAAAATGAAGAAAGAAAAGGTTGATCTTAAAGAATTTTCAGCCTACTTGGAATTTCCAGTTTCTCAGACATTAGAAAGTATGTTTGCACTTTTTGATGAGGTAAGAAGCAACACTAAGTTTAAAAATTTTTTCTACTTTTAGTAAACTCCACTTTAGCCTACTGCTGTTTCAGTTGAATTCACTGAGGTCTGATTCTGAGCATTTCACCATAGTATTTGCTTGCTGCACTTCCCTTTCAGCAAGGTAAGGGCACATATAATCAGCTAAATAAAGCATTCCTTCAGGTAGAACTTAAAAGGTGTGAGCTGGACAAAAACTGGGTTTTTTTCTAGATGCAAAATATGAAGAGGAAGAAAGGTAGGGTCAGGCTAGACCTCTGCTGCTGCTCATTGCAGCTGAATGCAGTGTCTGGTAGCTGATATTTCATTTACCTTTTAAATAAATAATAAATAAATAATTATAAATAAACTTGTTCATCTACGATGCCTGAAACCTGAAGGATCTTGGCAAATGAGCCAGTTTTTGGTTCCTCTGGCAATCAGTCAGAATGGAGAAATGACGATTGTCTTTGTCTGGATGAGGTGCTGTCTGGAGCAGGAGGTGGATATGTCCACAGTGTTCTCTCTTGGAGCAGATGTCATGTATTCAGGGCTTAAATTAGGGTGCGTTGTCCTCTGGTTCTCTGGTTTTAACTCCAGCCCAGTGATTCAGATGGTTTAATGGAAAAATCTTAAATAAGCAAGTGAAGGGTGACAGTAGCAGCACTGTCTTCCAAGAATATTTAAACTGTGACTTTTGACTGAGACTCTGAGACTACAGGGCTTTCACCCAGGTTCTTTCCTCGTGTGATTTCATTTCAGTGAGACTGGTTTTTTTGTTGTGGCACATGTAACAATCGTTCTGAATATTCTGCATTTTTAGCAACTGTTAGTTATTTATGAAAATTCTCAGGCAAACTGCACTGTTTTGAGGGGAGGTTTTCCTTCACAGAATGAAGATGGTGTAATTGACATTCGGGAATTTGTCATTGCTCTGTCAGTTGTCTGTAAGCCATCCAAAACTCTGGAAACAATTCAGTTGGCATTTCAGGTAAGCAGCATTTTCTTGCTCTATGTAGTTTACTTATTTTTAGAAATTGTTAATAGTGGCATTAGACTCAATAGTAAGTTTCCACATTCCCTTTTAATAGTTAATAACATTTTAAAACAGTATTAATGGAAAGTTATATTAAGAGTTCATGTTAACATGGAATGCATTGCAAGTATAAGTTGTGTCAAATTATGGAAGCTTGCTGTTTGAAATTTTTCTTTGTAGAAAAAGTACAGAATCCTTAGTAGAATCCTTTTCAGCAAATTAAGTCTCAAATGTCAAGTCCTTTGTATTGATTCCTCTAAACAAACAGGCCGTTGAGTTGTACTTACTACTCTTAGAATGTTTCAATCAAATCTAATTTTTCAAGTTAATAAAGTATTTTTAAAAATTTCCTCCATGTTAATAGAGATTATTTTTTTATCTCCTTTTTTCTTCTTGTTAAGATTTTCTTTCCTCTTAGTCTTACCATGTTTGTGTGGTGGTCCTGAAGTCTTTGTCCAGACTTGATGCTTCCCAGAAGTGCTCCTGATCTTGCTCTAGCCTCAGTGGTTTGTTGTAGCATCACCATAGATTGTTAATGCAAGCTTTTTGGGAAAGTGACAGCAGCAATGCTTAACCAACGGGTTTCTGACACCTTGATGTATTACTTTTCGATTAATTTCTTTAATACTACTGTTTCAACATGCGAACTCTGCTGCATCCTGCATCATCTTTTCCCTTTGCCTTGAATTCACATGGTCTTCAGTGTTACTGAAACTGAGAAGTGCTAAGTCTTGATGCTGTCTTCACTAGTGAATGCATGGAGCTGAGAACATTCAATTGCATGGTGCTACATTGCAGCCTTCTTTTCTGTGTAGTTGTTTTCAGGTTCTTCAGCATGACGACTTTTTAACTACGTTTTGCTGAAGAAGTGAGGCTCCTGTGAATGCTTGGTGTTCACATGTATCATTCTTACCCTTCGGCCAGAATCCAATAAATTTGGCAAAGGAGGAAAGAGCAAAAATGATTAATTCCTACAAATATTGGAAATCTGCCACTAGTAGCTGCTATCTACTTCTGCTTCTGAGGGAAAAGCAGACAGAAAAGTCTCTGTCCTGACTTTGTCCATTTCAGCTATAAAATGGCATTAGAGAAATAGTCAGGTGCTGTTTGGTCAGCTCTGTGTCTTCATACTAAAATGAACAAATTTGAAGTAAACTTAAAGGTGACTTTGGGGAATTTTATTTTTTAAATTTAGCTGTCATGTTTCATAATGTGCAATATCATTTTATCATTTGAGAGGAAGAAAAGCTCAGATAGGGTGGTTATTTTCTTTCTGGAAGCATTTGAAGTTAATAAAACTGTTTCTTGGGAAAATTTCTGTTCTTCCTTATCTGCTTCGTTCTCCTACTCATAATACATAATTTTGAGTTGCTTTGTTAATTATAAAATATAAAATTAGCTATAAAACTGCAAAGCAGCTTTATGTGTGTATTAAGAAGTGGAAGTACTCAGCAAGGGGAAGCAGGTATGGCTCATTTTATCCTACTAGTGGTGATTGGAAGAGTTATGAGAAGTCTCAAGCTGAGGAAATTTTGCTCATTCTAGGGAAACAAAAAAAGGAAAGAGAACCATTTTAATCCTTTCCTACCCCCTGTCCTGACTTCACATACAATGAGTTATTCATACAGCTTACCTGGAGCCATTGAAGCATCTAACCAGTTCATGAGTGTATGACTTTGAACAGGTGCTGTCCTCTGCCTCATGCTACTTTTTGCCATCATTTGCTTTCAGGAAAAGTGGAACATTTCACATAGCTACAAGTTTTCAAAGTGAAAGTGTTTAGTATACTACTGAAGAACTCGAAAAACAGTATCATTATATGGAGTTCATACAAAACTGGGGGGAGTGAGAGATACGCCTGAGGGCTGTGCTGCCATTCAGTGGGATCTTTGTAGGCTAGAGGGTTTGATGGGGAGAAACTGAATGAGGTTCAACAAGGGCCAGTGCAGGGTCCTGCACTTGGGGAGGAATAACCCCAAGTCCCAGCCAGGCTGGGGTCTGACCACCTAGAGAGCAGCTCTGCTGGGAAGGACCTGGGAGTCTTGGTGGATGACAAGCTGACCATGAGCCAGCAGTGCCCTTGTGGCCAGGAGGGCCAGTGGGATCCTAGGGTACATCAGGAAGGAGGGAGCCAGCAGGTGGAGGGAGGTGATCCTGCCCCTCTACTCGGCCCTAGCGAGGCCACATCTGGAGCGCTGTGTCCAGTTCTGGGCTCCTCAGCACAAGGACGACAAGGAGCTACTGGAGATGGTCCAGTGGAGGCCACAAAGACGATGAGGGGTGTGAAGCATCTCTTCAATGATGAGAGACTGAGGGAACTGTTTAGTCTAGAGAAGAGAAGACTGAGAGGGGATCTCATTAATTCATATAAATATCCCAAAGGTGGGTGTCAAGACAATGGTGCCAGATTCTTTTCAGTGGTGCCCAGTGACAGGATGAGGAACAGTGGCCATAAACTAAATCACAAAAAGTTCCAGCTCAAGATGAAGAACTTATTTATGTTGAGGGTGGCAGAGCACTGGAACGTGCTTCCCAGGGAGGTTGTGGAGTCTCCTTCTCTGGAGCCATTCCAAACCCACCTGGATGTGCTCCTGTGCACCCTGCTCTAGGTGACCCTGCCTTGGCAGGGGGTTGGGACTAAGAGCAGCACTTCAGTGTAGGTGCTACACCTTCCCTTCCGAACTGCTAAAGAAACTGAAGGCTGTTGTAAATCTTGTCAATATGGTGTTTGTGAACCTGACCACCCAGTATTACCTGACTACTTGTTCCGTGAAAATGTAGCAGGTTTTATTAAAGAAATGTCTTGTCCTTTCCCCTATTCCTGTGAAACGCTGTGCAGGTTAGGTGCTGGGGGGGGAAAAGGCAAGATTCCTGGTTTAAGCATATGTTGCCTTCCATGGAACTTCAATATTTTTATTCCACTAAGTTGTGCTGTCTTGTGACAACAGCTTCTGCTTGTGTGGAGAATACATACTTATGCCTGTTTTGTTCAATCTCATCAGTTCCCACCTTCTCGATGATATAGAGAAATTAAAAGGAAGTTTCCAAAACAGCACTTTTTACATGGTTTGATATTTGCAGTGTTGTCATGCTTGAAAAGGAGACAGTAATGTTTCAAAAACTCTTCTCTCACACTTTACATTGTACAGGCAAATTGAGTTATTTTAAGGAAGCTTAATGAAGCTGTATTTGGTACAGATGTTTTGAAGTATTCAGGTCCATTTCTCAGGGGAAAACAGTGCGCACACTGCAAAGATGGAATGAGACTAGGAACAATTATTCTTAGTTATCAATCTGTCAGTAGTAAAGCTAACTCTCTTCTGTGAGGTAACTCTTCAGGATGTAAGATTATGCACATTATTGTTTTCTAGAATAAATACTTGTAGAAAATTATATTCCCATCACTGGTGTATGGGGTAGGATTCTCCTGATTAATACCATTTAGATCCAGGCATTTTATGCCAACTGGCTTTTGGATTTTGGTCAAAGGAATCTTGAGTTTTACATCTGACCAAGTGGCAATGGTATCTGATTTAGGCTGACGTAAATGTATCTCCAGATATCACAGACTGTCTTGGAGTTTAGGCACGTAGCTTAATGGACTGAATATTATTCTCAGTTATATATTTGCAAAACATGTTAGTGTTTGACAGTCTTGTTCCTGAATATCGCTGTAATTCCAGTGGTTAGGCATGTAAACATAGGACTTTTTTCTGAATATAGCAAGCTTTACTTTCTAAGCATACACAGGTGAACTGATGATGATATCTTTTACCCAGACTAATCTGAAATCCTTAATATATCACATCAGTGTGAGAACGACTAGAATTTCTAATACCAGATTTTTATTTTGCTTTATTTCAATGTAGTGCTGTTCATACGAGTGGGCATTCAGCTTTGCAATGATTTATCTTGCTGTCTTGATTTATAGCTGTACCAGTCAGAAAGCGGAACTATAACAGAAGAGGATTTAGCTCATATTCTGAAGACTGCCATGGGTGTGTCACAGATTGATGTTACACATCTTTTTAGAGCTGTAGATGAAGAAGAAAAAGGAAAGATTACATATGGTAAGTATTCTAACTGCATCTGAACGGTCACAAAATATCAAAGTTGCCTGCACTCATGTTGATAAATAAAGAAGTTGCATTTTTATTAAATGCTACCTTTTATAGTTGGCTTATTGACTTCAATATTGATAAAAGCACTGCAAACAAAGTAAATTTACATTTTAAAAATGAGTTTCAGCTTTGGTATCAAATGTCATGTTTGCATGTTTCCAGTTTTCCCTTCCACATCAAGTCACATAATAAGAGGATTAGCTCTTACAGCATATTCTGTTCTGTGACTTCCATGTATGTGAATATGTATTTTTAAAGAAAACTACCTTAGCTCTGTCCTGTTGTTCTGTCTCTTACGTCTGGGAGCAGGAAATGAGGGGGTTAACCAGGCTGCCTATTCTGTAGTCTGTAACGTAGGTGGAACAGAGGCGAGAAAGTTGCATTTGAAAAATTGAGACCTGGATGAATAGATTGTGCTGGGAGTCAGAGTACTTGCATGTTACTTCAGATTCTTCATTTTATGCAGTAAGGTTCTAAATTTAGTTGTATCATTTAAGTATGAACTGAGTTGTTGATAGCCAACATATTATGTATCTCCAGTAGAGGTGCTTATGACATACCCTCTTCTAATTGTTTTTTCCCTCAGGATAATCAGTATGTATTTAATTTGTAAAAATCTTGCAAATTAATACATCAGTGTTAGTAAATCATAGTTTCTACACTAGTAATTCCTGTGTTTTAATCATACAATATGTATGTAAATCTTCAAATACACAAATATTTTAGTTACTGGAATGAGTATCATTGTTACTTTTCCTTTTTTCCTTTCTACTGTGTCTTCTCTCCTTGGTTCCTGCTGCCCTACCCCGTTCCTTACTGTGCCTCTCATCTGTCACATCCCCAGCATTTCCACATCCATCCTGCCCATTGCCTTCTTCCTGCCTATCACTGTTGCTCCTTGTTTTCCAACTCATATGTGCAGTGACTCAGCTCTTCTCCCCACCTCCCAGTCACCAGCTTCAAAAATACCAGCATAAATCTTAAGCTGGTAAGCATGGAAGAACTCTAATTTTAGCACATTTCATTGTTTGAGAATAGCTAAATTTGTAGTCATGTACAAGTGAACTTGGACCAGGTCATGTGAGTTACCAAAGAATTAATATTTTAATACTCATCTTTAATGGTTGCATTTAATCTGCACTTCTTCCCTAAGTGGTCATCATATGTTCCCATCACAAGAAAATCTGGACCACCAAGCCACAGCAGTGGCCACTGAAGTGCTTGGCTCTCATTTTCACTGTTTTATCTCCTGTAGTCAAGAATAGTCTTTTGTGAGGCAACACAAAATAGGCAGTGGGATGGTGTTTACATAATTTCTTTGAAACTTTCCTTAGTGCTTTTTCTGGGAGTGCTCATTTTATAATAGAAACATGTCATTTTAACATATCTGGAAGTTTAACAGTGAGAGTAAATATCCCATTTATTAGATTAGAGAATTAGAAGTTGCAAATAAATTTTTGGTATTGCATCTCTGTCTTGAAAGTTCCTGCCATAAATATTCAACCTCTTGCCTTTGCTGAGAATATGTGGAACTTCACACATGCTTCATTTATTGCAGTTATTTACTAGAAAGGAGAGGTGAAACAACTTGCAGGCTACACGGTTCTGAAGATATTGTCCAGACAAGTTCTGAGAAATCAAAACATTGTATCTGGTGGAACTGATGTTACTTTGGATACACAAAGCAGAGGTCCACTGACAATCTCATTTCTAGGGTGTTGGAATTTAAAGCAGGAATATTAAGTCGAGTCTTACTTGTAAGAACGAAAGATAAAATATCTAAAGTATCAAACCTAAATTGCTGCACACATGGCAGAGTCTTTGAAGCCATAGATCTCATCCCGAAGGAAAAGCTCAGGTTGCAGGTAAACAGAATAACCAATTACACAATCAAGATTGTGTAACTAGATTGGTAATCGTGAATCTGAATTGTTGGAAATCTGGATTTTTGTTGCATTTGAAAGCACACTGGTTGCCAAAGATCTGTGTATCAGTTCTCTTAAGCAGTGTGCACTTGGCTTAGTTGTTCAGATGCACTTTGATTGCAAAGCTTATCCTTTTAGTCTAATATAACCAGAGGCAAGATTTTTCAGTCTTAAGACCTGATTCTGGAGAGTTTGAATAGGTTCTCTAGGAGGGCATCTCAAATTCTAGGGACCTTTCTGCCAGTTCTTGATAGAGAATTCAGACTGTGAAAGTGTTTTGAAGACCGTCTGGCCTGCTGTAACCAGAAAAAAAGGGGAATTGGCCATATTTGGAGTATCTGTATGGATGAACAATCAGAAAAGGACAAATTATTTGCTTAAAATGATAATATATTAACCACCAGATTATCCTATCAAGTTGCTGTACACGAAGGTAATTATGTAGCTGAGTGGAAACAAAAGCTAGAGGAGATTCATGAACACACAACTTCCAGGAGGAGCAGCAAGTAGTAGGAGGGTGTTTCAAGGGTAGGGAAAAAACCTCTCGAAGTTCTTGTAGTACATATGCATACTTAATACAAAGATAAAGACATGAGTCTTAACTCCACTTTGGATTCTTTCTTTATGTCTCTTTGCTCTTAGTGGAGGTGGGAAGCAAAATCACCTTTCTCCCCAAGTTAATGACTGAGGTGATCTTTTCCTTCAGTCTAATGCTTCACAGTTGCTTTCAGTTTGAGCTCCAAGATGAGACCTGTGATTAGAAGTAACGCTGGAATAGCTGGTTCTTTCTACATCACCTTGCTTCATGTTTCTGATGAATGAGGCAAATGGGATTCCAAGTCCTTTTCATTGCACTCTGCTGAGTACAACTTTGATCAATATTCCTTAGTATCTTCAGGACTTATTTCAGCAGGACCCAAAATGTCAACTTACTGAGATCTATCCAAAATTTTACAGTGTTCAATTCAGTCCTCTCTGTTTCCAGAGTTTGTTCATTTAGATCCAGTACTGCTAAAACATTGAGGGATGGATCCTCACTGATTTGTCGGGATGATGATTTGGATATAAACTATTTGTAACTGTGTGAACAACTGCTTCAAGGGATTTTTCTGAATTTATTTTCTGAAAAAATACTGTAACTTTTTGAGGAGTTACTTAGACTGGCATTTGCAGTAAACAGTCCAGTCTTTCCCATGTTTAATGTGACTGTAAGAGCATCTTTGGTGCTGCTGGTTGAAATTTTTATACTTGTCTTAGTTGAGCTAAACTTTAGAATGACCTTTCCCAAGAAAAAAAGGCTATTTTTCATGGTCATTAATAGGACACACACATTGTATGTGTTGTTACAAAAAACCGTACATCCTTGGGATGTGCTTAAAGCATCCATATGAAAAAAGGGGAATGCTTTCAAGGTCCTGCTGCAGGCCAGACCCAGTTAAGGTTAAGGCTGACAGCTGATTGCTATCTCCTTGTTAGCTGCAGAAAAAGAATATAATCAGGTGGTTTCATTGAATGTACTTAACTGTTCTGATTCTGATAAATCAGTTTGCCCTCAAGTGTTTCTAATATATCTTTGCAACTACTACCACTGTTAAATATTTTAAATATAAAAAAGTCCTACGTTTCCATCTTGAAAAAGGTTAGATTAATCAAATTCTTTGCTATGAGATTTTTTTTTTAAAGTTGAACTTGCATTAAATACTGTCAAAAGAAACATCTTTGCTGTATGCATTTTCAGATATTTTGGATTCCCCTTTCCTCATGAAGGCTTTATCATTTATATGATCCATCAGCCTGTTGTACATAGAGGTTTTTCAACATGGATGGCAGTGTTGGTTTTCATGACCTAAACTTCATCAACTTTTGTTGAAATTATAGGTCCAGAATACTCTAGATCCATATAAACTGTGGATAAAGGATACCCACTTTTTTGTTAGTGGAAGGATAAAGTTATGCTTATTGCCTTCTCCCCACCTATCCCTTTGCAACAGTTCAGAGGCAGGGTTGCCCTACAACTTCAGTGTCGTGTGAGCCATATGGCATTCCCTTGTCCTTTGCAGTCTTGAAAAATCATGTCATCTCAAAGAGTGGCAGAGAGGGAAAGCTGCAGTGGTTCCCTTCTTCCATACCAACCCAGTTGTACTAGGAGGAACTGGGCTTCACTCCTGTGAAAGGTTTCTGCAGGTGTCATCTGCTCTGCACTCCAGGGAATTCACAGCACTGTCTGATCATGAGCTCTTCTGGGATAGCACAGTGAATTTGAGTGGGAGGTGTGGGATACACTGTAGGTGACTGAATTAGTGGAAACATTCACATCCAGATTTTTCTAGTGTCAGTTTATGTTACAAGAATAGCTTCTTGTTGCTTGGATCCTTTACAGTATCCCGTGTTCAAATCGTGTCTGAATAAAGTCATATGGGCAAATTGAGACAAAGTTTCAAAGTCTGATTTTTGACATGAAATGTTACTTCTTGATGTTAAGGCTTCCCCGCTCCCCCAAGAACTAATCTGGCTCTTCTTATTGTCATGTTATTATCCAACATTAAAATCTGGAGTTTTTTCATGTGTTATGAATTATCTCCTCAATAATATTCTCTAAAATATTGGGACTTTTGAAATGCTCTTGAAAGCGGAAGGCAGCAATGACAGCTGCTGTTAGTTTGAAGCAAACTATGAGTGCAAAGCATTAAAGGACGTGTTTGCAAAAGAGTTTCAAGAATTTAAGTAATGACTACTCTTGATGTTCAGTGATCTTCGGCTGGAGGGCTTCTGTACTTCCCCAGTGAATACTGAAATGCTATGTCAGGGCATGTGGTGCTCATCACACATTTTAATGCAAATCTGAGCCTGTTTGCCCCTTCATGCAAGCTAAGCTCTGGCCTGAAGTGTTTTCAGAGGGCTTAGATAACTCTTCGCAGCATCTCAGCTCTGCGGATGTGGTAAACTTATGCTGAGAAGCTAAAACAAGCACTGGGGATAGCATTATGTTAACTGCTGCTATTTTTCTCTGAAGAAATCATGTGATTATATATGTGTAAGTATTCAAATTTAGCATCCTTCTGTTTCAAAGAGCTGATTCTGTGCAACAACAATTTTTTTTTTTTAGACGACTTCTACACATTTGCTGAGTTGCACCCACACTTTGCAGAAGACTATCTCTATGCTGATCAGATGGGAGCTGAGAGCAGCTTGGAGACTTCATCTCTTTCTGCTCCTAATGGTATCTGTACTGACTTCAGCCCTGACAGCGCTGGAGATAGAAAGAAGCCCCTGCAGAAGAAACTGAATTAACACTACAACTGTTACCTTCCTCTCCTGGTGAGAGGATTGTATTTTCTTGGGATTTTCATAAGTCACTCCAGTTATACAGCAAATACCAGTTTTGTGTGTGAAAGTTCTACCTTAATACCATCCTTTGAATCGTATGTGCTATATTTAACAACATGTTCCAGGTTACTTTGGGAAAGGTATTTTTATTTTTTTGAAAAGGTCTTTGAAAGGCAAAAATGTGAATGTGCTTCATTATTAATGTTCATATTTAAAAGGAAGCGGCACAACTTATTTATATTCCATTGGCTAGTTCCATGTACAAAGTGTCGCACAAACTGTGCATGTATAAAGAAACTGTAGCTACTATGGTGTAAAGTGCACTTTGGTGATTAGTGTTTTCCCTAGTTATGGGAATTGTTTATTTGGGGCCAAACTTTGCTGTCCATGTCTGAATAGTCTTGGGATTATTCTCTTGAGCAAGGCAAGCATACTTTGGCCCTTTGTTTTGGTTTCAGTGAACAGTTTGGAAACAGTAATACAAAAACTTGCTAAGGATTGCTTTTTATTTTTATTGTTGAATGACAAAATTGTTTCCCTTTCCATGGTAGAATGAAAAGGAAAGGCTCCTTATCCCTCACCCCAACACTTTTCTACTGTAATCTTCCGGATGCAATTAAACATGAATTCTTTCCAAACTGACATGCCACATACTGTTTGAAAATACATAAGTGAACTGTTTGTGCTTTCTCTTATAACCAATTCAAATCATGTCCACACAGCATTTTAATGGAAGATGTTTACAGAACTATATTTGATTTAGATTTATCAGGAATCACAGGTTTCTTTTGTAGCAAGCCTACCGATAACATAGCATGGAACACATCATGAAAACTTTGGTGTATCAGCACAAATTGGAAAAGGTTGCAGTCACTTCAGAGGCCAAGCCAGCAACAAGTTGCAGAACATCCTGAAGAAGTGCTAGTTAAATCTCTATAGCAACATTACATATACTTCACAGAACATATATGAATCAGAATAGTTTAGAACTGTTAAAAAGACCCACCACATTTCTATTAGTAATACTTACGTTTCCTTTTGGAAAGCCAGATGCCTTAACTACTACTGGAGGTCTCAGAGAATAATTTAGATTATTATAAAACCACAGAGCTGCATTGATTAGGAAACGTGATAAAAGCCTCAAGGAGTAGGAAGGAGGACTATCACAAAATAACTGCTTCCAAACAAACAAAAAAATCTTTCAAGTAATTTCTGACTAGTATTGTAGGGCTGTGCTAAAATATGATGGTTTTGTGATTGGAAAACTGTTGAGATTTGAGTTTCCTTCAACGGAATTTAAAACTAGATTTGAAAGGGAGGAATTTTAGCAAAGGAAGTCTGTTTGTACCAAATGCTTTTATAACTTTTTTAAATAGCAGGAGGTGTTTTAAAGCTCATTAGGGTATTTTAATGTGTCCTTAGAAATCCCTAACCATATGTGACAGGTCTCCAAACTGGAACTGGCTTTAATAAAAAGGGTAGGAGGAAAAAAATGTAAGAAAATATGCTTTGTGGGGGTATGTGGAGGTAATAATTAAATTTTTGATTTATCTAGGTAACAAAAGCCAAGCCAACAGGGAGGCAGCCAGCTGGCTGGCAAGATTTGAATTAAAGCTGATCATGGAAAATAGGAGAAATGGATAGAAAAAATAAGGCATATGAGAAAGTACACTTAAGTAGGCATAGTCAGCTGCACAGAGGAGGGAGTGGGTATTAGTGTGTTATATCATGAGAGGCAGGGATGGCATAGAATATGTCAAACTGAGCACTGTTAACTCATTGCTGCACAGAAGATGCTCGTGATAGAGGAGTGCATCAGCATGTGGCCTGTGAGAAGCATGGTGGTATTTCTGCATTCCCAAGATGTAATAAGGTCTTACCTGAGGTACCTGTTCATACTGGGGCACCTCAGAGAGATGGGGTGTAACTGGATAAAGTCTGGAGGACAGAAAGTACTCAAAAGAAGAGATCAAAACTATCCTTTAATCCAAAGAAGAGGAGACTGAAGGAAGATGTGAACAGTCTTCAAATATGGAAAAGGTTGCTATAGAGAAAATAGGAACACTCTTCCCCATAGGGATGGTAGATACCAGCTATTAATTGAAAAGGCAAATTAAGCATTGGGAAAAGTCTCTTATAATACATTTAGTTAAGTTAAGGAGAAGGGTTATTCCAAGTGGGGTGAAGTGCCTGCCTTTCTTCACTGGAGGTTTTGAAAACAGAGAAGACAGCTGAAATAGAGACACTTGGTTTTGTTGATCATGCCCCAGGGTCACAGGGAGATGTCCCTAAGGTCTGTTTTCTGTAATTAAACAGTATGTAAGGGAAGGCACATAGAGTCTGGGCATACTGCATCTCTACAAGACTATGGCACATGGCTCAAGCTGGCTGTCTAAGATATTTATCTTTTGCTTTGTATGTGAGCTTGGGAATTTGAGCATTTCAGAATGCAGGGACGGAGAGAGAGTTCCCCAGCACGTGTCTGAAAAGAAGAAAAAGGTAAGCGTAGAATCCTGTGGACAACTTTGAAGTGAGAGAAGCTCCAAAGGAAGAGATGCTCTGCCCACATCTGTGAAAGAGCAAAGAAAGCTGCTTGAAGTTGGCTGAACACGAGTGTGTCTAATTTGCACGTGTGTTGTGAGTAACTTGGGGGTCTGTTTTATGAAAGCCTGTAGGTTCATTGGCTTCTTTTTTTTCTTTTTAAATGTGAGGTGTTTTGTAATTGTGGTGAGTATAAGAGCTGTACTTGTGTGCACCTGAGCTGTACAGAGTGCCCTGAAGGGCGCTGCAGCCTGTAGTAGATGGGCCCTTAAACAGGCGCCACATTCTGTGGTGAAGAGGCACTGAAAGTCCTGTGCACCAGTGAGCTCAGTCCAGAGCTGCTGCAGAAGGCTGGTGACCAACACAATTCACAAGCAAGTATTTTTGGTGGATTAAAACTCATTTTAAAAATGGTGGTTAAATAATTAAAAAAAAAAAAAAAAAGGCATAAGACAAAACAACAGATTCTGGAAGGAATTGTGATTCTCCCTCTTTTGAGAAATTACTGAATGAGATGGAGACATAGTAGGATGAATGATAGGATGAAGGATCAGTGTGCATGGAAGCATTGTTAGATCACACATCATGTCACAAAAACTGAGATTTATGAATATAATTCCACTGTAGAATATAATATTAGACTGCCTTGTAGTGAGAGAAAAGGCACATTACCACAGGGTGGTGAACTCAGTATCTTGAGGGCTGAGACCTGTAATATGTGGCATGACTGCAGCAATATTCATTACAACTCATCCATCAAACTCCAACTGCAGAAGTGTTTCAGTAGTTCCTGATGAGACCCCTTTTTAGAGGCATCTGACTGTGGAGCAGCTGAGTTGTGACAGTCAAGTTTCAGCGACTTGCTGCAAAGACTTCCTTTCCCCTTCACAAAACATTGACATGTAAATGCTTTCCATTAAAATATTACTGATTTTATAGGCAGATTGTTATATTTTAATAGGTAGTATCAAGAGCCCCTAAATTTACAAGGAGACATGCAGAAATTACTTTGGTTCTTTGCAACTATTTAACTTCAGAAATTATCCTTATACAAAATATGCAGGGGTGTGAAGGCATTTGACATTTCTGATGAGCATTTTTGTACTCTTATGTAACATTGCCATCCCTTGCCAGTAGAGCTCTTGCATCAACCTGAATTTTTACATACTGTATGAGATACCTAGCCAAGGCTGGCTATCTCTTCTCATATGCCTGAACAAGTATTTAAAGTTACACAGAAAACCACAAAATCCAAGACATCTGAAGTTTTGGGGGTTTGGTTTGGTTTTTTTTTTTGCTTCATTTATATTTTTTCAAACATAACGAAGCCCCACTAAAACTAAACAAATGTTTAGTAGGTGCAAAGCATGTTTAAACCACTGTCTCCAGCACAGTAGGGCAAGTGTTATTATAGATTTTTTGGGGAGTCCATTGCTGTAGCAGATAAACTTAAAATGCTTCATAGGAAGTTTGTAAGTCTTGTGGAGAAACTAGGCTGTACACTTTGTTTTATATGAATTAATTACACTATATGTTTTGATGCATTTATTGTAGCTAGAACAATCTCAGTGTGATAAATAGCAAACAGACTTCTGTGTGCTTGCTAATCCCATTCTGAAGGTATAAATCCTTAGGTCACAGGGGTTGAAAAGGACACGTGTGCAGTAGGGAAGTAATGCAACCTCTGAAGTGACACAGCTGCCGGAAGTAAATAGCTAAATGTCACACAGAGCTCTTTATTAATATGTTCATGCAAGCTGGATACCTTTGTTAGCTGGTTTAGACATTGGGCTGGCTGGAGTATTTTTGTATTCATAAAATGCAGTAAACATTTTTCTGGGAAAGTCATTGTTGCATTTCAACATCTGATAAATTTTTGAAGCAGGTGTGGTTTTATTTATTTATGAGTTCCCTGATAAGTCCATGTTTGGTATTGCCATTAAATTATTCTTCCTACTTTTGTATTACAATGGGGTAAGTATAGCTTCTCATGTTAACTGTTTTAGTCACCTTCTGCTCTCTGCTCCTTCAAAAATAGCATTCTCATTAAAAGACAAATTAAAAAAAAAAAAACAAACCCCACCCTGACTTAAAGAATACTAGTTGCAGAACTCTAGTAGCATGTGCTGTAGATCCTGTGATCTCAGGAAAAAAAAAAACCTGTATGTAAGCACAGCCTTGCATATGTTACAGGACTAAACTAGGTTGGAGAGAAAAGAAAATTCTGCTTAAAAGCTCTGACCGACTAATTTTTCTTTAGGTCAGAGTGTATCTCAAGACTTTCTGAAATGGTGCATTTTGCTCTGTTTTTTTCTCTAGCAGAGTTTTCATGAGTGCTCTAGAAATAAGAAATGACAAATACGCTGGCCAAGATTTCTACATTAACAAAACTCAGATTTGGCTCCTAAAGCCATACTGAGGCATGGAAGTTCCCTGTGAACCAGGCACTTCAAATAGTTTGGTACTTTTTAGGTATCTGAACTTCAGCTGATTAGGAAAACTTAAATTAACAAATTATTCTGAATAGTTCATTAACAAAAAAAAAAGGAAGGAAGCATACAAAATGGAAAATAGGAGTTATCATCAGTGCCATTGATAATTAGATATTAATTAAATTATTTATTGATCAGTCCAGCAAAACTGCAAAATCTGTTTCATGTATGAGCAGGAAGGCTGACATGGTCATTCAGGTAATTTTGCTACCCTGACTAGGTAGAATTTAAGCCAGGTGGTCTTTAGTCAGAGGATGATTTCTTGAAGGTACTGCAGCATCTTGAAGGTACTGCAGCATCCCAGTAATGGCTCGGTCACTGGCAGTGTAGACAGCAAGACTTCATCTTCTCACTCTGCCTTTTGTCTTTGAATTGTGGAGAAAAGTATTCAAACCAATACAGGAACCTTTTAAGATCTCCTTACAGGTAAAAACCCTCCAGCACCACCTCAGAGGCACAAGACAATCATTCTGTGGTACAGTTATGGTGGTGAACTGGGTATACAATGTTGGTCACCAACACCCTTGTGGTCAGACCATGTGTAAATGGTAATACTGAGGTAAAACTACTGAGAGAACACGGCAGCAAACAGGGCATCCTTTAGTTGTGCTTGAGTCTGCAAGTATCTCCTGCATCTCATAGTGCTCAAGTCAAGACAGTTTCTTTCTCTAGGAAACATTTCAGGTTTCTTTCAAGATAATAATTACTTTGACTTCTTCAAGTGGAAGAGTGATTTCTTTTGTAGAAAGCAGCTTCTTTTTCCCCAGATGGCGTGAGGTGCTTTATCGTGTGCAATGGGATTAAACTGAAGTGGGTGATACCAAGAGAGCAGAAGATGTAAGAGGCTTATAAGATAGAGGGTTTATGTTTCTGTGAGATATGCTGAGACATTTCTGAACGGTAGTTGACACTGCCTAGATTGTCTTGCAATTCATTATGCAAAATAATTTTACTAGTTGTGTGGTGGCAGTGGCTGTTTATTCCATTTTCCTTAGCAGGGTGGCAGAGCAGAGTACTCCTGTGCAGGCTGACTTTGGGATATAGATGTATTTGCAGTTTTTAAATGATCAGTCTCTGGGAACAGAAACAGTAGAATCACCTTAGCACTGATTGCACCTCAGTAAGTTATTTCTGTTACTTAACTTAGCTCTTAGGGGTACTTTTTTTATGAACACAGTTATGCTGCTTTATTCTGAGCTAAGTTGCACAGAGCCATATGAACATCAGGGCTCACTTGAGATAGCTTGGGGATCTCAAAAAAGGTGCTGAATGATAATCTGTTGGTATAGTGTTACGTTTCAGTTTTTTCACTTTGACCAAAAATGTCAGAAGCAAGAGGAAAAGAGTCATAATGACTTCTGTAATACTCTATTTTTATACTATCAATGGGGTGTTACTTAAGAGTGCCACTTCTGAGCCAAAGTCAGCTGGAGAAAAATCAGGCTGAACTTCTGATCCCAAACCAGCAAGCAGAAAATCCCACCCATGCCCAGCATGGCAGCAAAGTTTTCACTCTGCAGCTGGCCTTTTCCCACAGTAAAGAAAGATCTTTTCTGCCCCTTGGGCTGGTGAATTCAGTTTCCTGTATCCCTAGTTCTTGCTTGTGCTGTCTGTTCTTTGTAGGTTTGATGCAGCCAGAGGGAGACTCTGCTGCCTTTTAAGCTGAAGTGACATTCATGGGACTTTTCTCCCTGAGCGGGGAGCAGCAGGTGAATATTCGAGTCCTGTTCTGGTAATGCTACCCAAAACTAAAAGCCTGTGTACTCTTTTAGCTCGTGCCTGCCATTAGGTACAGAACTGCTTTTTCTTTTCATACACTTCAACCATTGCAGGTGTGTCCAGGTGACAGCAGGTCAGAAAGAGCTTATGAGATTCTCCTTGTCCCTGTGAGCAACAAGAAATTAAATTTAGAAGTATTAGAAGTTTACAGAGCAACCTTAAATTGGATTGACTCCTGACTTGCTATATATATCACTTTCAGTGTGAGCCTGTTCACTTCCATGTTCCAAATGCAGGATCTATAAATGTGATTGCAAACAAAGCCTCCTCATGGATACCGAAGAAAGCTGACGCTCAGACACTTTTCATCCTACCATGGTATTGGAAAGGAAATTCATCTGACAATAGGTTGTTTCTAAGTCTATGAATGTATATGGGGAAACCCAAATACATGTCTTTTATTCACTATCCAGCATGAAGACAATTTTGTATTTTAAATGCTAAAGAAATAAACTTTGAAAGATCTTTTATGGCCTAAGTATATATTTTTTGTCCTATGTTTTCTTTTATAATGAACTTCAAGGAAAATATTTCTTATATTTCAGAAAGGACATTTAGGTTAGCCAGTGCTGTATTTTCCAGACAACAAAAGCAGTTTTAAAGTAAACATCTAAAAATGAAATTGTATTTTTAAATACGTGAATTAGAATTCCTTTAAGTTAAACATAACTCCTTAGCAATTGTATATACTTAGACAAAAAGCAAAACCATTTCAGCTGTTTGTCTCTATAGTTGTTTGTGTTTCGTGGTTTGTTTATATTGCCTTTTTGGATTGCTCTAAGGGTATTAAGAGTCCATGTAAATCAGCAATGTTAGAAATAGAAGTCAGAAGTAAATTTCTTTAGAGGTGATAGACTTTGTTTCACAGAAGAGGACCGAGAGTAAACATCAGCTAACCTTGTATTATGTACTATACTACTTCAGTGTTGCAGCATTGTGCTGAATTTGACATCCGTTCAATGGGACCACTTTCTAAACCTTTTTGTAATTCCCAGCATCTCTCCAGGTGTGTGAGACATTTCTAATTTGATCACAGGTACTAGCTGATCTTTTTTGGAAAACTAAAATTGAGTAATCAACAAGCTGTGAAATAACTCAGAAAAAAAAGTTTTGATCTCTATTGTTGAACTTGCATTGAGGATATCATTTTTATATTCTGGGAAAAAAAGGTTTGCTATGGTTTTGAACACACTTGAAACTTTAAATGCAAAACCAAAAAAGTTAACACTGAAATGATCACATTTTGGAATTTTCTTGTACTGCTACTAAATTCGAGTTAGGCACTGCCATGAAAAGGATGCTTTTAGCTGGAAACCTGTGTTGACAGAGCAGGAATCTGTTTTATAGGGACTCACTTGTGAAGTATCATGTGGTTGTTCCATCAGTGGTACAACTTCTGTTGTTGACTTCAAGGCTGTTTAAACAGACCTGGTGTGTTTAAAGAAAAAAAAAAGCTTTTTATTATAAGAGCCCTTGGATGTGCAGTGTAAATCTGTAACAATATATAGTGCTACTGGATAATAATGATCTGAATGCATATTTTCTGCTGTAAATTTCCCTCACATGGCTCCAATGATATGTGTACATAGACTATTACCTTTGCACTGAACTGACTGTACTTCATAAAATGAAGAGCAAAAACAAGTAATGTACTAAAGATGACCATACCTTGTGGCTCCAGTTGTGAAAATACTTTTGCAGAACAAAAAGTATAGCTTCAGTGTTATAAATTTGATTTTTATATTTTTTATTAACATGCATGGAAGACTAAGGATAATATTTTTTAAAAATTAACTTGGTTTTGTACATTTTTTCAATGTTTAAAACTATATGATTTAACATTACCTCTGAATGCCAGTGATCAGTAAATTTTTAAAGGAAATACCTCAATTCGAGCATTCTTCTCTTGTTACTTGTCTGATAGGTTAAAATGGACTATAGGGTGTGATGAAGTGAGCATATGATGTAGGTGCTGAAACTGTGCTATAGAAGGTGTAAGATGATTTACTGAAACGGACCTAAATGATACATTACAAGTGTTGAGTGCAGTTACACAGTCATGGCTCATTCTGCCCAACTGGACATTTTCCTCATGAATGGCTTGTAAAGTGAATTTTCAGCGTGAAGCCAAATTAAAAATGAAACAAAAAATATTTGGTTTCCTCTGGATTCTTTTTATTTGTTTATAAATAACATAATTTACAATAAGGGAAAGGATACAAACCATAATTGTGAGTAAGACTGAGTCTGTATATGTTTAGGCATATTTTTTGATACGTGTTCTCTGTGTCAGTGTGTGTAGGAAAACAGTGTTTGTTTACTTGACAACTGGGAGCATGAAATACAGGGGTTTAAAGGGAGAGGGAGGGGTGGAAAAAAAAAGAGAAAGACGTTATCCCTCTGTGACAGTGATATTGACTGCAGTTCTATTTTGCACGCTTAAAGAAGAATGTTGAAAGATCAAAAAATATTCAGAAAAGGCGCTCCATATTTCCAGAGAATAAGTCTGTCTAAATTAGAGTGAAGTAGCTCTGGCTACATTTTTTAATCCAGGAAACAGACGAGAAGGGACCCAACACTCAAGACACCTATATACCTGAGAAACTGATAATGGAGGGTGGAAAAAAGGCATTCTCTGAGGTCCAGTGGGTGTAAGCTGAACCATTAATATGAACAGTATCAAGAATAAAAGTGAAACACTGGGGAAACTCAACAGAGAAATTACAGACATTCAGCATGGTAGGAAGATTTCAAGGGAAGACTTCCTAGTGTTTTTCTTAATGTTGTTCTCTAATTTCAAGTGATGGAGTTGTTGTGGTTAACCTCAGCTGGCAACTAAGTATCACACGTCCGCTTGCTCACTCTCCCCCCACCCCTGGTGGGAAGAGGATGAGAACTGAGGAAAAAGAGGAAGAAACCTGGGGGTTGAGATAAGAACAGTTTAATAGTTGAAATAAAATAAGATAAAGTAATAATGAAAAGGGTGACAACAAAGAGGAATAAAACCCAAGAGGCACAAGGTATGCTCAACATAACTGCTTACTACCCTCTGACCAATGCCCAGCCCCGCCCCAGCAACTCCCTCCTGTTTACATACTGGGCATGATGTTCTATGGCATAGAATATCCCTTTGGACAGTTTGGGTCAGCTGTCCGGGACATGCTGCCTCCCAGCTTCTTGTGCACCTCCTCACTGGCAGACCAAGGAACACTGGAAGTCCTTGATTTGGGGTAAGCACTGCTGAGCAATAACAAAACCGACATTATTCTCCTACTAAACCCAAAACACAGCTCTGCACCAGCTACTAGGAAGAAAATTAAGTCTATCCCAGCTGAAACCAGGATGGGCGTGGATGCCCTTCACCTAGCGAAGTGTTTGTTTTCTCTCATCTGTGTTGCAAGGAAACTCCTGGTTGTGCCACCTCGCTGAGCTGCTGGGGCAGTTTATCCGTAACCCATGCTTGTGCCTCTTCTGCCCCTGAGTACCCTCTGCCCAAGCCTCTCAGCTGAGGCGTACTTGAGCTAAGTACTCACATCATCACCTTCTTCTGGCTGACCCACACACAAGCAGACATATAAGGACCACAAGAAACATTCCTTTTTCAATCCAAGCACAGGGCCTGGAAGAGCCTTCCCAGCTCCCTTGAGGGACAATGTTTGGTAGCTCAGGCCTATGAGAGCAGAGTGTGGCTGACTGCTTGGCAGTCGTGCTGCCCAGGGGCTGCTTCCTCAGCTGATGAATGGACACCAGACCCTCCCCTTCTGGGTTCTGCCACCACCCTTCACTGTTTGTTCCTGTTCACAGAATCACAGAACATCCTGAGATGGAAGGGACCCACAAGGATCATCGAGTCCAACTCCTGGCCCTGTGCAGGCCATCCCCAAGAATCACACTATGTGCCTGAGAGCATTTTCCAACTTCTTGGACTCAGGCAGCCTTGGTGCTGTGACCGCTCCTCTGGGGAGCCTGTTCCAGTGCGCAACCATCCCCTGGGTGAAGAACCTTTTACTAATATCCAGCCTAAACCTCCCCAGACACAATTTCAGGCCATTCCCTTGGGTCCTGTCACTGGTCACCACAGAGATCAGTGCCTGCCCCTCCTCTTCCCCTCATGAGAAAGCTGTAGACTGCAATGATGTCTTCCCTCAGTCTCCTCCAGGCTGAACAGACCAAGTGACCTCAGCCACTCCTCATACAGCTTCCCCTCAAGGCCCTTCAACATCTTTGTCGCCCTCCTTTGGACCCTTTCTAATAGTTCTATGTCTTTCTTATGTTGTGGTGCCTAAAACTGAACACTGGACGCAAGGTGAGACCACACCAGCGCAAAGTAGAGAAGGAATGGTTTGTGTTGGAGGACACCTTAAAGATCATCAGTTCCAAAACCTGTGCCATGGGCACAGACACCTTCCACTAGACCAATTTGCTCAGGACCCCATCCAACCTGGCCTTGAAATGTTGCTCCTTTCCTTTCCCTGACTTCTTTTTCCATCCTATTGCACTATCTTGCAGTCTGTGCCTGTATCAAAGGTAATTTTTTGTTAGACTGCCTAAGGATATTTTTATTGTTATTCTTACTGTTGTTATTATTCCAACAATTATTGTTATTGTTGTTATTATTACCTGGGGGTGCTGCTTGACAGACGGCTGAACACGAGCCGGTGTGTGCCCAAGTGGCCAAGAAGGCCGATGGCACCCTGGCCTGTAGCAGAAATAGTGTGGCCAGCAGGACCAAGGCAATGATTGTCCCCATGTACTCAGCACTGGTGAGGCATCACCTCGAGTGCTGTGTCCAGTTCTGGGTCCCTCCATTCAGGAAGGATACTGAGCTGCTGGAGCGTGTTCAGAAAAGGGCAATGAAGCTGGTAAAGGGTCAGGACCACAAGTCCTACAAGGAGCAGCTGAGGGAGCTGGGGGTGTTTAGGCTGGAGAAAAGGAGGCTCAGGGGGGACCTTATCACTCTTTACAACCCCCTGAAAGGAGGGGTGTAGCTGGGTGGGGGTTGGTCTCTTCTCCCAGGTAACAGGATGAGAGGACAAAGTCTGAAGCTGCACGTGGGGGTTTAGGTTGTACTTCAGGAAGAATTGCTTCACAGAAAGGGTGATTAGATGCTGGAATGGGCTGCCCAAGGAGATGGTGGAGTCACCATCCCTAAGGGTCTTTAACGAAAGACTGGACCTGGCACTTTGTGCCATGGTCTAGTTGGTGTCATCGGCTGGACTCGATGATCTCAGAGGCCTTTTCCAACCTCATGGATTCTGTGTGACTCTGTGATTACCATCATTATTATCATTATCACTATTATTATGACATTAGCACATTATTATCATTATTATCATCATAGTTATCATTATTATCCTTATTCCTCTGCTCGAAGCCGTGAGCGGACCCGGGGCCGGGCCCCGCACACAGCGCCCCCTAGCGGCCGCCGCCGCCGCGCTGTAACGCGCGCGCCGCGGGCGGGGCCGNACCAGCCTGGTGGTGGGCGTGTTCGCCGTGTACGTGGCGCACACCTGCTGGGTCATGTACGGCATCGTCTACACGCGGCCCTGCCCGGCGGCGGCGGACGGCGCGGCCGGCGCGGCCGGGGGATGCATTTGGCCCTACTTGGCGCGGAGGCCCAAGCTGCAGGTGAGCGGGGCGGGGTCGGCCCTCGGCCCCCCGGCGCACCGCCCAAGTCACGGGCTTCTCGGCACCACCCCTGTCCGTGCCCTCCGTCCCTGCCTCCTGCCCTCTGTCCCTGTCCGTGCCCTCTGCCCCTGCTTCTGCCCCCTGTCTCTGCTCCCGCCCGGGCGAGCCGCGCCCTCTCGTAGTGCTGGGCCTTGTAGAGAGAGAGCGCCTTTGGCTGGTGCACGGGTAGGACTTGGGTTCCGGTGTTTTTATTGGTTTCGTATATCTGCTGTCATACACATCCTGGTTAGAGCAGCGTTGCGGAAGAAATGCTGGGCCTGTGTAGTCCAGAGAAGCCTGAGAAGGGATCTCATTAATTCATATAAATATCTCAAAGGACGGGTGCCAGGGGGATGGTGCCAGACTCTTTCAAGCGGTGCCCGGCGACGGGATGAGGAGTAATGGCCGTAAACTAAAACACAAGAAGTTCCACTTCAGTGTTAGGAAGAACTTCATTATGTTGAGGGTGGCAGAGCACTGGAACAGGCTGCCCAGGGAGATTGTGGAGTCTTCCTGTCTGAAGACATTCCAAACACACCTGAATGTGTTCCTGTGTTACCTGCTGTAGGTGACCCTGCCTTGGCAGAGGGGTTGGACAAGGTGGTCTCCAGAGGTCCTTTCCAGCCCTGACAATTCTCTGGTTCTGTGAAGTGGCTCCACTTCTTTCAACTTCCAGAACAGGTCATCCCATTAAAATGTATTTAGTGGCTGTGTTTCTGCCCCGAAAAGGAGCTGAAAGACTTTTTTTGAGTACACTATTTTCTTTTGCTGTGTATACAACCTTCCTGCAACTGGGGGAATTAGTGAAGCTGAAAGACAGACCTGTACTCTAAACACAGTGATGCATGAATTTATTTCTGTACTCTGATTTCTCTGTGCTGTGTTTTGATTTTAGTTAAGCGTGTATACTACCACACGGTCAAGCATTGGTGCTGAGAGTAACATAGATCTCGTTTTGAATGTGGAGGATTTTGATATTGAGTCGAAATTTGAAAGGTAAGGATCTGAACCAGTAGTATCCAAGGTATCAGAGTTCTTTGTTTAATTCTGAAGTGTGCATCCTAACTAGGAGTTACATGGACAGATGTATGCATGAAGCAAGGTAGATTTCACTATTGGTTAGCTTGGATCAGCATGCTGTTCTCAGCCATATACGCAAACATTTTGCAGAAGTGTGCCTTGCTTATAATAGTGAAAATTACCTTCAGTTGAGAAAATCTAAAGACAAATGTGCCTGGAAATGCTTGAGACTTGCCTCTAATCACATAGGTAGGACACTGGCTACACATGTTATGTTTTGTTCTTAATTGCTGTGGCTTCAGACCTGGAGCCGGACTTGGATGTCAAACCATGTTCTCCTTTCCTGTGTTTTAGCAACATGCTCTTCCATAACTGTTTCTCTGCTAATAATCACTCAAGAAAACCTTCTTTTCTGATAATTTAGGGTTTGGGCATCTTCTGAATGGATAGAGGTGCCAAGATTGTGCCCTTAGAGTAATTTTTTAGTAACAGTGCATTAGATATAGGCGCTTTGTACAATAAAATGACTGAAACTACTTGTTTTGTTCTTTGTATTTGCTGCCTCACTTTTTCTTGGTTGGTTTTTTTTAAATAATTGCCTCACTCTTGACTGTCTTACTGTAGTCTCCCAGGTTCTTTCACTCTCTGCATTTTCTATTATTAAAGAACTTGGTTGCAGTTTAGGTCATACTAAACTTCATCTCTGGCAGACCTTTTAAGAATTGTTTTACTGGCAGGGTCTGCTAAACCATGGAAAGTGTTCAGAGCAGAATAAGCTGAGCAAGACTACAGGAATAGAGGAGGCATTATGCAAGGGTGCAAGTAGGATGATTTCTTGGCTAGTACAAGGGGAGTGACTTCATGGTTTGGGGCTCCAGTTCAGTGTTCTGTGCTCAGCATGCCATAGCTGAGAAGATTTTATTAATACAAAGTGCATGGCAAAACTTTGTGATTTTGTTTTTAAACTTTGTATCGTGTACATGGTCTGTGATACATATTCAGCACGTGGAAGGCTGTTTTTTACAAGTGCTGTCATAATTTTGGCCCCATAACCTATCAGTAGAGGAAAGCAACAAAAGAATTGTTGATGCAGTCCTGTGTTATCTAGGGCAATAAAGTATGAAGTGGACAAAGGCTAAACTACCTTAAGATAGTAGTAAAACTTTGGAAATGTGTGTATTGTGATATGTACTGAGGTATAAAAAATTACCCCATCCAGCCATGGAACATGTTAGTCGGAGGTAATTGTCGTGTTCCAGGCAACCCAAATGTTTAGTAATAGCCAAATATTTCAGCATGTGCTATGTCATGTCATAATGTATTTATTTTGTATTTTAGGACAGTGAATGTCTCTGTACCAAAGAAAACCCGAAATAATGGCACATTATATGCATTTGTGTTTCTTCATCATGCTGGCATTTTGCCATGGCATGATGGTAAGCAGGTGCATATAGTAAGCCCTCTGACCACGTACATGGTCCCCAAACCAGAAGAGATTAATTTGCTCACTGGTGAATCAGCCACACAGGTAGGTGTGTGTTCCACCTATAGAATAACACATACAAAATAAGTAATTTCTTTTATAGACACTTCTAGTGTTAGTATCTGCAGTGCTTGCATCTTTAAACTAATGATGATACAATGGAAAAAAAAATCAAAATCCTCTTCTTGATTATCATGCTAATAGCAGACTATGCAGCAGAGCAGAGGCAGACCTCTTTAAAACACTGGCTAGTTATTAAAATACTTCCCTAGTTAACAATAATTGCTTCAAGGATTCATTGCTTTTGGTAGAAATACTGTATTGCTCTGTAACAGCATGGTGCTGCTTTCTATAGTGAATTGAATTAATGTGAAATAATATGCTTTGCTGTTGTAAAATAGCAGAGTAAGATATGAAGACAGATAATGTTTGGTGGATCATTCACATCCTTTGGACTGTTTTGAATTAATATCTGATTATTGTACAGTCCTGCTTTCAAAGTGATATTTTCTTATTAGTATCCACATTCCTAAGGTATGAAGATTAATTAGGTGAATATTCCTTCTTGATCAACAAGGCTGTGAATGGATACTGAAGTTTTTCAGTGTCAGATTGTTGTGGGCCTTTATAATCCATTCTGTTGTATTTGAGCAAAATACTTTGATCTGGTCAAAATTAAGGTAAAGTGTTTCTTAGAGGGCTTCAGATTTTTAGTTAATGTCTCCCTGGATTCTGTGAGTTAGATTATTACCCTATTTAAAATTTTGCGTTGGTTAGCAGTATGTATTTTTATTCTTGTTTTAAAGCAAATTGAAGCAGAAAAACAGACCAATGCCCTGGATGAACCTATCTCTCACTGGAGGTCAAGACTAACCTTAAATGTCATGGTGGAAGATTTTGTGTTTGATGGATCATCCCTCCCTGCTGATGTTCACCGTTACATGAAAATGTAAGTCAATGCCTTCATTTCATCAGATATGTTATTATGAACTTATGGCACATTTCTTCAAAAATCCTCCCTGAGCTTCTTTCATATTTTATGTTTAAATGGGCACCTAGGGACAAGAACAGATGCTCTTAATGCTTGCATTTTGGTAGTGACAAATTGCTGCTAAGATGTTATGTACTAGAAAACCTTATTGGAGATACCTGGTTCCTGGGCAGCTCAGAGTTTAGAATACTTTTTCCGTGTGGAGTTATCATAGTAAGGCAAAGCAGAACTACAAAGATACAGGTAGAATGCTACAGCAGACTTCAAACCCATTTGATGTCATTTCAAGAAAATACTCACAAGCAGGGATAGGTTTGTAGGCCGCTGGCTGCAGGCAGTAGCTTCTGCTCACAGCTGGCTTTAATAATTTCCAGTATCAAGCATATAAGTAGTGCTGTATAGGCTTGTGCTGCTGTATGTAAATATGTTTCTCTACAAGTACCCCCTTAAATCCAGAAGTAGTTGGCTAACCAGAAGACCCTGGGGTTCTGGGATAGCTTCCCAGCCAGAATAGATAAACTTAGTAACTCATAAGGTAGACCCATAACAAGAAAGGGTTGTTGGACTGGGGTTGATGAACAAGGGTGGTTTTTTCTGGCTGATTTGCATCAGTGCTGCATTATACAGGAAAATAGTTTGCATATGATATAACCTGCTGCAATTTCACTAACAATAGCTTTAATCATAGTGATTACTTAGAAATCGAAATCAGTTAAATAACCAAGTACTGTTTCTGAGCCTCAGTTTAGTACTTTTCTGTGTTGCTATTTCACATTATGTGTTTAGTATGCAGTCTTTCTTAGCACGCATAGAGACTTTCTTTTGTCAACAGCTGAAATTCAACTTTCAGCCTTTAAAAATCTCCATTATGCTACTTAGATTTCTACCAAGAACATCACAGGGCAGATGACTGCCTTTCTAGTGAAGACTTGAAGAATTTGTCTCTGTTAGGGCGTTGGCCTAAATACTTTTCTAAGATACTGACAAAGCAATTGCATGTAGATCATAATTTGCTAATAGCTTTATAGTAATCAATTTGATAGAGGGCTTGAAGGCTAGGAAGTTTTTATTGGATTCGTGCAGGTTGGTGAGATGGTAGAGCAATCCAAATGAGAGCTTGTGTAGATGGCAGAGAAGATTTCTGCTCCTTGTACACTCCCTGCAGTAGTATCTGGACTTCCTGTTTGTGCATCAGCCATCACGTTCATGGTCCCATGTGGGCTAGAGCAGGTGATTGACGTCCTGCTGGGCACAGAGGAGTGGGGGAGATGGTGGAGAGGTGTCATGGTCACAGTAGGAGGGGGAGATTTGAGACAAAGGATACAAATATATGGCAGTAAACTTCAGCATGTTTCTCTTCCACAGACTTTTAATTTCCTTTGGTCATGCAAAAGCTTCAGCATCATCACAACCAATTTCATTTGTATTTTTATGTGCTTATTCTGTCTTTCTACAGAAGAGTAAAAACAAACAAAATTTTTCAATACAGGTATCTTTCAATGAAAGATTGATTCTAGGCTAGTGGCTAATTTCTTGCTATGTGTTAAAAGAAAATGTGCCTGAAAAGATGGTGGGAGATTTCTACATGGGTAAATCTGAAAGTTATGAATGAGTGCTAATTTGAATAAAAGTAGTTTTCTTTTTAGATCACTACAGTCATAAAATCCATGTTTAAACATCCTAGGGTTCAGTTGGGGAAGACAGTGCATTACCTCCCAATATTATTTATTGATCAGCTAAGCAACAGAGTGAAAGATTTGATGGTGAGTAATAGAATACCTTTAATTACATTTAACACTTTTAACAGTAATCTTCAATGTTGTTTTAATTAAGATTTTCTCATGGGTTGTTTGCTGTAATGAAAAAGTATAAATGCACAAAAGGACTCAATGACCATTTAACTTAATGTGATCTACTGTGGTAACTGAGGAAGCTGGATCTGGGTTTTGAGACTTCTCTCTGGAGGAAGCATTTGTCAAGTGCTGTCTTCTATTCCACCAAAGATGTTTGGATTTCGTTGCTTCTGCCTTTTGGGTGGATATGGAGGACATCACTGTAGCACCAGCTGTGGCAGGAGCAGTCTCCTCGGTAGTTTGACTCCCTAAGATGAAGAAGTGTTAGCATCCCAGAGTAGCTTCTCATAGCTTCTAGGGAAATAAGCATATTGACGTATCCACAGCTGATAGTGGAGCTACACTTGACATAAGTCAGTAGCTATTTTCTTATCTCCTCAAAATTCACTCGTGGTTAAATTTCTTGGGGCTGCTCTCTATCACATTAGAGTAACTTGAGCACCTGAAAGCCTGGTGTTACAGTATGTCCAACTCAACTAAATCAGGACTTTGAAACTTCAATGATGGAATTAGAGAGGGATGAAGTTGGATGAGATTTCTGGAAACTGCTAGTCCAATGCCCCTTCTCAGAATAGGATCACATAGAGTGAGTTGTTCAAGACCTTTTCCAGTTGAGTTTTGGTTATATCCAAGGATGGAGAGGCCACAGCCTCCATGGGCAACCTGCTTTAGTGTTCAGTCACTCCAGCAGTTTAAAAAAAAAACATTGTTTATAAATTTAAGTAGAATTTTCTGTATTCAGTTTTTGCCCAACTCTTCTCTTGTAGGAAATCGTGCAGTTCCTTTGCTACAGGTTACACATGGCAGTCCCCTGTATCTAAATCATATTGATCTTAGCAGCTCTTAGTTAAGCCTTGCAGTTCTTTTCAGTTGCACTGACTGGAGTTCGGTAATTGGAGTTACTGAGAACAGCAGTCTTGGGGAATGTCTCAAAACTGTTAAATGAGCACGTCTGGATTCTTCATCTTCTAGATGAAAGCCTTGGTAGGTGTAAACTTCCTGTAAACCTTCTAAATTGTCTCTCCAATTCATTACTTTAGCTCAGACAAAGAATTTTGTTACTTAGTGTTCAGGAGAATCTTTACAAGCTTGTGTCCCTTCCACCCCAAATTTGTACAGCAAAATAAACTTCTGAACATTTGTTACAAGTCTTGATAGCAGATAGTTTTGTCCAGTATTTCTTTAGATGTACATTTGTAATGTCTCTATTAGTGGCCGTTGTCCTTTGTTTTAAGTTTTATCACAGCTCATCAGTCCAATTCAGTACATTCATGTGAACTAAAAACTGGTCAAGTCATGTACCCTGTTTACAAATAATTTCAACATTCTCATGTTACTAATGACATTCCTGCAGTCATCATGCATGTCACAGTTAATGCTGGTGTAACTCACTGCGTTAGAAAGTCATTAAAGATCCTGGGAAGTGCTGCAAAGACATTTCCACTAAAACCAGTAAACTTCCCTTTCAACACTGGCTCAGTAGTGACTGGCCAAACTGCTCTCAAGCCCTGCAGCAAGAGTGGTCCTGTAGTAAACATTCTGTGAGAGAATGAGGGGTAAGTGAAGAGCAGGAAAGACTAAGGAAAGAAGGTGGTACAGCTTTGGTGGAGCCAGGTTAATGTTTGACTGTAAATAGGGGCACAGACAGTGTCTGTTTGCTATGCCTGACCTAAAGTCATGGAGCTGAAGATGCGTTTTTCGTGCTTGTGCTGGGCTGTATAGATTGTCAACTGACTCTCATTTTGATCAAGATGTAGGTCTTCTGTGGTAAGTACTGCAGTGTATAGATTGTGTTCCTCATGTTTTTAAATGTGCTTGCCAGTGCTGGGGTTTTGGAGATTGCACAGAATTTGAGAGATAATTTTAAAATTCATACAGCTGAACTTATTTGCAGTGTTTGCACACTGTTTTGTAGTATTGATTAGGTAGAGTGCTAGAAGTAATGTGTGATGCTCTGATGCCATACTGCAAGAGTAGGTTGTATTGCAGGGATTTGGTCATTCCTAGCTTTCAAAGGCTTAGCAACTGTCACACATCAAGGTTGTGAGGCATCATTTGTGGGCTTTTAGCTGTTTGTTGAGAAAGGATTCACTCTTCTAATCTTACCTTTATTTTAGAATTCCCATCTCTGTCTTCTATTGCAATCGGATTTTCTCCCTACACTAACCCTAACTCCACCCTAGTAGTTATTTGTGGAGAGTGCCCTTGCCACATGCTGCTTACCCAGGCATTTGCAAAATTTTTGTTGCTTATTCATCCTCCGCAGATAAAATTTCTTTTCCCTTTCTCCCATAAATGTTAATGCTGTCTTTGATAGAGTGAGAAATTGAAATAAGACTAATTGATTTACAGGAATCCTTTGAAAATGAGCAGCAGTCTGGAAGATGTTTATACAGTTTTTGGTAAACAGCTGTAGAATCTTCCCAGCGTTCTCTACAATTAGCTCTAACCACACTTGGTTTTTTGTTCCCTTCAGTCCGGGGATCCCTGACACTGTTCTAGTTTCTCAAGCTTTTTTCTCTGCTGTATTCATAAAACTTTCTCAGCTTCCCTTCTTCTCCCTTATGTTCCTGCATGTTCTGCCACTGTCTGAAAAGCTTACAGGGTCTTGGGAGGGTGGTGAAATTAAGATTTGTATGTACTCACTGGAGGAAAGAGTGAATGGGAGAATGGACGTAGCCCTCAGTTCACATCTGACTGATAGGTGGAGAGCCTAAAACCATGTTCTGTGTCACAAGAATCAGAAGTCCATTCACCTCAGGTGTCAGCTAACTAATTACTGTAGAAAGAGATGCAGCGTAGAATAGCAGGTCTGAGATGGGAATTATGATTGGGAGTAATTCCAATTCTACTGCCTGGAGCAGTAGATCTTGAACTCTTGCAAAGTGTCTGCCCATCTGTAGTCCTGAGCTATCCTTGGAAGTGTAAAACATACTGCCTGAACTTATACTGAGGTAGCTGCTGAGTATTCTAACATCTGAGAGGACAAGGGTTTATTCTTTTTTTTTCTTTAAACCTGTTTGAGAGGTGGATATGGACAGCTATCATGCAGAAGGAGCTGAGGCAATTTAAGACTTTTTTTTTCCAGCTTAATTAACACATAGGTGATACAGTAGGATTAGCTGAAATTTATGTCTATGCGGGGCAGGAAGAAAGTTTCTGTGATACCCCAGATCCCAAAGTTATCTTACATAGCTTTAGCTGTGGTGTTTTCACTAGTCTGAGCTAGTGGCATCATCTTGCTTCCCCATCCTTTCAATTTCTCTCAAAATCAGCCTCAGTGTAGTAAATTTCTGACTGGCCTTTGGGATACAATTTGTTTGTTGGTTGAGTTTTTGGGGGTTTTTTATAATATTCTAGTTTAAGTAATCTTAGCATATACATTCAGAGAAGAACTGTCAAAAGAATTATCTTAAGCACACTTTTCCCACTTTATGCTGCCATCTCAGAGGCATTTATATACAGGAACAGTGAGGTTGCTATAGGAACTTGAACAGAACAAACTGCTAATTTAACATTTCTTGGAAAAAACGCAAAGACTTCAAGCATGGTATAGAAGTCTAAGATCTTACTCCCTTTAAAAAACAAACTGAGTTCTTAAAATTGTGTGATTAAATTATAGTGTGATACAATCACCTTCTTTATTTAAAAAAAATAAATGGAGTAGTTGTTGCCATTTTTCTGCTATTAAAATGAAACTACGTCTTTTTGAAATGCAGGTTATAAATCGTTCAACAACAGAGCTACCTCTTACAGTATCATACGACAAAATATCTCTTGGAAAACTCCGATTTTGGATCCACATGCAGGATGCTGTGTACTCCCTCCAGCAATTTGGTACGCTTACCCTTAATGACTTTAGGCCAAGAAACCACAACTAACGCCTCAGTTTGTTTCCTTTATGTACATAGATGACACTTCTGGATAGCTGGTGAAGTGGTTTAATGCTACAAATCTTGTGTTATTTCACCTTAAGTTAAAGATCAAAATATATGTTGACATGTGGTAGGGAACAAGAATACAGAGGTGAATTAATCATTTTTAAAATGAATTTTATTTGTATAGTACTCTGTAAAAGCATAAGAGGACATAATCAAGAAGAGCATTTTCACCATGGGTTTCCCCCGTCATCCACGGAACAGTAAAGTTGGATCAGTGGTACATAGATTTGATACAAGGTATATGCAGCTGCTCACTGTAGCTGTATATCTGCAGTGATACACAGGCAGGCCATCCTAAGTAAAATCCAACTGCTTCTCCTTAGCTCAGGCTAATGTGTATTAAAGCTACAAGTATGTCTGCTAAGCATAACTGTTTTGAAAGAATCAAGTAATTGCTTGCTCAGAGTTTGTGTAGGGCATCTGTCCACTATCACTTCTCCATAATTTTTTGTAAGCATCCTCAGAATTGAAATTTTCATGTTTCATGCCTCAGTTGTCTTGTGAAAGACACAGCTATCAAGACCTGTCATCCCAGGAGTACCTCCTCTGCCTGGAAAAAAAGCCTGTCTAAGATGCTGCTTGTTTCCCAGAAGTATATAGATAGTGAAACATGAGGTTTGAAATTTTCCTATTGGAGTAATTTCTGGAACAAGCACCTTATATTAGTAGCAAAACTCCAAAATCACTTGAAAATGGCCGTGTTCTTGCTGTGATGGCAAAGTAAGTTGATGCTGAATTCAAGCACCATTACCATGAATGCAGCATCGTGTCTTTTCTGAGAACTGCAGACTTCAATTGTAGTATTCCTTCTGTGACCATATTTGTCACTGACTTTTGTTGTGCTTTACAGTGTAGTGCTCTTCTCATTTTTCAGCTTTTGATGTGGAGCTTACTCTTCTTGTCTTATCAAACTAAAGTTTGGAAGCCAATTTGAGAAACCTTTTTTTTACTTCCCGCTCAGGCCAAAATTATTTCCTGTGTCTTGCCATTTGTCTGTCAGGTGTTCAGCTTAGGTTGTAATTACACAACCTGTTAAAGGCACGTTACAAAACACATTGTAATTACATAAGTTAAAAGCTTGTAACTGATGGGTTTTGTTTATGGCAAGCCAGATAACTTGCCAAAATATAGGTAGATTAGGATTTTACCAGTAAAGCTTCCATCATGTTTTGGATTTATGTGCAGGTGACATAAGATTCCTTTCATATTGGACTTGAGCATAACAGCAATGAACTGTCCGGTACTTCTTGCACAGTGACTTGTTCTTTTTCATAGGGTTTTCAGAAAAGGACGCAGATGAAGTAAAAGGAATTTTTGTTGATACTAACTTGTACTTTCTGGCTTTGACATTCTTCGTAGCAGCATTCCACGTAAGTGATTTTGATTTTTAGAAAGTACATAATATGGAAAAAAAATAGGGAGAGCGTGTGTCTGATTTTCAGGTGTTTCATTTATTAAGAATTATTCTTGAAAATAGCAATTTCAGTAGAGCAATGGAAGCATTTTCTCGTACAAGTCAGCTATATTTCCAATACAGAATTAATATAAGAAATTTAAATAAGGCAAAAATTTATGATAATTATATAGAAACTAACAGTCTTGACTGAAATATGAAACATTACCTTCATTATCACTTTTTTTTACATTGTAGTTGAACCAAAGTCCCTAGAATTAATATGCCTGTCAACATTGGTTTAAATTTTGTTGACTTCTCACAAGGTGTAATACTGCAGTGGCATAGCTGGGACACCTGTACTAGGGTTTGAGTCTCTGACTTCTAATCCCTGCAGAAATTTAGATCAGCTGAAATAAATTGCTTCCAAAAGTGTTGCTGTAAAGTGTGGAGCAGTCCTGGTTATTTGTTGTTGTTGTTTGTCTCTTAGCATTGGCTTAAATCTGAATCTTGGGTTTAGACACTGTGAACATTTTTGTAATCTACAATTACACTCAACACAATTCCCATACCCTGGGAAAGATAAGAACTTTCCTGGAATGTTATGTTTCTTTATACTTACATTACATACAGTTAATTTGATTGGAAAGCCTTAGACTTCCATTACGTATTAATTTAATTTTTCCACTCTGTTTATCAGGTTGCAAGGTATCTGTAGACTGGGACAAGCTTTTCTGATACTTTTTTCTTTTGTGCATCACTTTCCCAGATAATTTTAAAAAAACCCCAACAACCCCCTCCCATAAACAAACAAACAAATCCCACAAAAACAAGTGAAAACTTTCTCATTAAAATCCACGGATCCAAGAAGTTTTGGAATCTGTGTTCGAGTTTTTTTAAGACACTGCATGTTTAAAGGAAATACTGAAAAATACACTGAATGAAAATACTGAAGAAAATAAAAAAGCTTCCTACAAATAAATTGAATTGTAAAATGTCCTGAAGTTTAGGTTGAAACCTGGCTTTCTATCTTGTAGGATTTTTTTTTAAATAGCCAAACCTAAATTGACTATCAATCCAATACAGAGCATTTTCAGTCTAATTTAGTGTGCCTTTCCCTAGTCTCTCAAGGAGGTGTGTGGTTCCTCAGGTTCCTCATTCTTCACCCTCTATAATGAGTTACCCTGTGTTGGGTTCCTGACTTCCCTTACCAGGACAGTGATTGGTAGAGCATTGCAGTGGTAGCAGTATTTGAAATTCATCCTGTCATTTTGTACTGCTTTTAGAGCCTGGGCTTCTAAAACAGCTTTTGTTTTTAGCTTTTCTTTGTGAATCTTAATTTTCATTTCTGTAGCTTCAAAATGGGGGTTTTTAATACCATGTTGAATGCATTGTTAACATTTTCAGTCTCTAATTAGTGCGTGTTTCAAGCAAATGAGTGTGAGTATGTTTCTTCCTATTTGCAGCTTCTCTTTGATTTCCTTGCATTTAAAAATGACATCAGTTTTTGGAAGAAAAAGAGGAGCATGATTGGGATGTCTACAAAAGCAGGTATGGACTAGAATGCAAAGTGTTGTCTGTGCGCTGTCTATTTTATGATGTGTGTTTTCAGTCTTGCTCTAAGTTGACACTTTGTAGGTTCACAGAGCTAGCAAAATGAGATGGTTTTGTGTACAAAGAAGAGATGGCTAGCAGTCTACACAATTAGATGGTTCTAACTTTATTAGTTCTGTGCTCAGGTATCACTTAACCACTTGTGTCACTTCTGAGGTTTGACTGTCTTGTAATTGGGAATTAGATTAATATTGGGTCAGTTACCATGTTTTCGCTGCTGAGGGAACAGAGAAGTACTTTGAGAAAAAAATGAAGACCAGAAAAAGTTCTGTGGGTGGAGAGAATGTGCTTTCATGGGTAATGCTGTTCTGCAAGTCCCTTGTGTTCCTTGTAGATAACTACAGGTTCCAAAATATTTGTGGGTGGAAAGTGCTGTAGTGTCATGCTCTTGCTTGATTTGGGCTTTGATGTAAACAGGAGCAAGAGAGGCTCCTGGGGTGGAGGGAGGGAGAGAGCATGGGAGGGTTGATTTGATTTGTGATAGGAAAGATGAGAGAAACATAGTGATCTGACATCCTGCCAAGCCTTCCTAGAAACAGATGAAGATTTTTCCAATCGATTTTTTCCAATTTTGATTATAAAGCAAAGTTATAAACCTGGCATCACTTGACCTCTGAGACTATCCCTAATTCTATCATATTTACAGATGGATTGAAACACATAAGGAATATCAGTACCAGGGGGAAAACAAAAGGCATGCTAATTTATGATGAACAACATGTTTTTCTCATGTAGAGAATTGATGTATCATTTTTATGGGAGTGCATTTGTTTCTTTAAAGAAGTTGTACTGCTGTTGGCATGTGTATGCCAGAAAGTTCATAGAAATTCAAAATGGTCAATGAAATTTCAGAAATAAGAGTCAATTGCCAGTTTCAAAACTCAGTAAAGTCAAATTGAAAAGACTTAACATTTAAAAACAATAAATGAGTTTCAAAGACTGACATTGTTATCTCACAGCCTTTCAGCTTCCTGGTGACAAGAATCATGTCCGTGTAGTTCCTCATAGTACTGATACATTGCTGAATAGCTAAAGTACAGAAGTCTTCATTAAATGTTCCAATTTTCTTTCATCTCCTGTGATAAAGATTGCATAAAATGTTTTTGTTCCCTATTTGTCCAGAGATCACTGGCTGTTTCTATATCAAGAAGATATATTAAGAAGTACACAGAATAAATTCATGCTTAAACTGTGTAAGACAGAATTACACTAAATAGGCCATCAGTCTTCTGTCATCTCAGCTGTTCATTTAAATATTAATAAGCCTTCCATTTTCATTTTTTCTGTCTAGTACTTTGGCGGTGCTTTAGTACTGTGGTAATATTTCTTTTCCTTCTGGATGAACAAACAAGTTTATTGGTGCTGATCCCAGCAGGTGTTGGTGCAGTGATTGAGGTGAGTTCTTAAAGCTGCAGCAGCAGATACCAGTATTTGCAGCAAAATGCATAGTTTATAGTAGAAAAAGAATGCTAAACTCGTTACTGGAAAATTCTGCTGTAGCTTGCATGTCCTTGGCTATCAGTGGCAGAGGAGATTGTGTCCCTTGATCAAATAACTAAACTGGAAGTATCATTTTTTTTCTGGGATGGTCCAGCTCATAATGTAGAAACCAAACACAGAGTGATGCTGAGGTTCCACCTATCACGTCATCTGTTAGGCCTCACTCCTGGCCGAGCAAGTACAACCACGTCAACAAGCCTGCATGGAAGCATTGTGGAAGAGCAGGCTGTGCGCCCACAGACAGTGCTGGGCCTGAGGTGATTGGGGAAGGAGGAAAAGGAGGAGACTGCTGCCTGTGTGAAAGATTCCACAAGTCCTCATCTAGTCAGTGGGTTGCAGGCAGCACAGTTGTCTCAAAGTGACAGCAATAGTACAGATAGTACATCTCAGAGGAATTTGTCTGCTAGGAAGAACTTTTTCACAACTTGTTCTTAACTCCTGTTTCTCTTGCAGTACTAATAGTGACATTGATTCTGTAAGAAGTAATTTTCTCACTTGCATCAAAGATAACAGTAAAGGATCATCTGTGTCCTTTTCCCCTTTTTTTTGTTTGGAATATATGGTGGGTGAGAAGAGAATATTGGTTTATCTAAAGTTAAACAAATTAATCTTGTCCACAAAAAGCTTCATGCGGTGTAGCTCTCCTACATGCGGGGAGCTGCATTGCCTAAGTTGTCGAATCTGTATAGCAGTGGGAGTACATGAGCAAATTTTCAGGTGAACTGAAGCTTTTGGTTTACATTAAGGTCAGGCTGTTACAGCCATACAGTAATTAACCAAATAATTTAGTGGATTCACTGATTTTTGCTTGTAGTCCACTACTGAAATGTAATGACCATGTAAGTGCCAACCTAATCAGGAGTTCTGAGGCACCTTCATTGAAGGCATGTGAAAACTTGCTTGGCAGGTGTCTACTGGGGAATTTTCTAAATACCTGACCTGGGGTGCGTGTTGGTGCTAACCCCACCTAGGCACTGCAATCCAGATATCCTGGAAGGACTAAATTACTTCACTTAAAGTACATCATCTGATAAAGAGACTTAATAGTGCAGGCTCACAACATTGTACTTGTTTGATGATGCAGAGTTCGGTTTGTGTAGACACGGGCAGTGTGCTGCAGTCAGGCTGCTACTGCTTATATAGCAGTATAAATAGGTGTTCTGGAATCTTGATTCTAGTTATCTGAATCCTTCATAAGGTGTTCCTTTGTATAATCTTTTATGTGCACATTTTGTTTTTGCTAATCACAGCTCTGGAAAGTGAAGAAGGCCTTGAAAATGACAATCAGATGGCAAGGTTTGAGACCCAAATTTCAGGTATAGTAGACATTACCTTGTTAGTGATTACACTCTTGAATCATCCTTCTGTTTCCAGGTTACTGTGCAACTTGACTTTTAGTGAAGTCAAGATTTTTTAAAAAACTATAGAAGTTTCCTGTGCACATCTCTTTATGAATGGTTTAATCCAATAGCAGGATGAGCATTTTCAAACCTGTTACTTTCTTTGAGTTCTTTAGAAAAAGCAGCTATTTGTGTATATGGTGCAAGAAATTTCAGAACGTCTCTGTCAGTCCGGCTAAATCTTAGTAGGTGGGACTGTGCTGCTGCCACTGTGCTGGAAAGGCACTCTTAAGTGACATCATGTTTTGAAATAAGAAACTGGCTTTTTCATGAACCTGTAGGTGTAACTTATCCTATGTGGAACTAACAGAAGATGTGACATTTTCTTGGGACAGTACATTCTTTGATGATTCTTCTGGATAAAAATGAAGTGCTGAGACTGCAGAACATGCAGTGGCGAAGTTCAGTCTACATTGAAATTTTATGTTGTTGGCAGGAGAAACAGTTGTGTGATCTTCAGTGTTTTCTTCACAAGAAGTGCTGGGGTTTTGTGCTGCTTGAAATCTATGTGTCTGGAGTGACTTGTCCTGTGTCAGTAATCTGCTTGTCCTTGTGTCAGTAATCAAGGAACTGTGTTCAAGCAGGCAGAATTTCTGGAGATGTGGAGATAATCCATAACTGACCTCTTCATGGTTATGGTTTTTAATAAATGCTTCCTTTATCTGACAGATTTGTAGCTACTTGACTTTGCTTTTGCATTGTGAATTCTGCTGTCTCAACAGCATTTTTCTAAGCAAAGAAGTCCTGGAAGTTTGATGTAAAATATGAGGTGAAAGGTTAATCTTTTTGCCTGTATTTAGAAAGCTGCACAGGACAAATGTATGACTCTCCTATACAGAAGCTTACAAAAGTTTTGTTACCTGCTTAATGTAGGGAGTTGGACAGCAAATGCTTTTCCTCTGTAATCTGACTTGATTATGGTTTTCATATGTATTGCAGTTTGGTGCATACAATGACTCTGAAAAGAAAACAGAGGAATATGATGCCCAGGTAAGAGGGAATCCTATGACTTCGGACCTACAGAGTCTGTGTATATGACCTGTTGATTGACTTGTTTTGCTCTTTTTTTCTACAAGTGTATTTTCCATGTTCTCATAGTTGTCAAGTTGATCATCATTGTGTAGATGATCAGATAATGAGGATTCATTCTGATAATTTATGAAAGGAAACCACGAAATAGGTTTTTTTTGGTTGTTGAATCTGGTTGAAGCATTGCTTTGAGAAGCAGAATTGCAAGTGACTACATGAAGAGAGGTCTGAAAGGGTTATTACTCACAAATTTGAAAGCTGATATTTGTACTTGTTATTTGTACTTGTTATTTTTACTGAAGGAAAGTTCCTGTGGTTCCTCATTTCTGAAAGGAGTTGAGCACAGGTGACAACATTGGTGTTAATTAGGGAGCTACTTTTAGGCACCGGTCTTTGTGCTGTCTCTTGGTGCCTATGCTCTAAGATGATTGCTTGTCTGAACTGGGCTTTGAAACTTTCACCACCACCACTAGAACTGGAAGCATAGTGGAAATGATAGCAGACATTTGGGAATAGAAGATGATTTTCAGGAAAAAATTATGTGGCTGTCTTCTATTTAATGCCAGGAAAAATAGGTATATAAAACGTAAACTAACAAACTATTTTCCTTGTCTGTTAGGCTATGAAATACTTGTCATATTTGCTCTATCCACTGTGTATTGGAGGTGCAGGTTACTCTTTGCTGAATGTCAAATACAAAAGGTACTGTAACTCTATAAATTATCTTATATGGAATTGAAATATTTCCCTTTTCTTCTACATTATTATGGAAATTGGTCATTTTAGTTTGATTCATAAGCCAGGGACTGTAAACTTCCTTGTTCTGTCTATCTAAAGACTAGACTCTGAAGAGTCTAGATGGTTTTTTAACATCCTGTAAGCAACAGGCTGTTATATTTCACAAGTAACCTGATGTTACTTTAGTATAGAATTCAATAGCTTGCATACATGAGCAAGCTGTCAATCAGAAGAGGAAGAAGAAAGCTGCCATTGATGTTCAGAGGACCAGCTGGTGATAGGAGAGATGAAAGGAATTCAGTGGTTGAACCTGTCCAATTGCAGAGAGAAGCAAAAACTTTCACAAAATTATTTGCTCTGAACAAGAGGCTTCTCTGTTCCTAAATATGATAGCTAGGATGGCAAGCAAGCAAAAGCATTTTTGAGAAAGGGCTCTTTATTCCTTTAGAGCCATGGACTTCCTGTAACATAGTAATACTTCAGCAAGAGCTGGACACTCAATATTTCATGAACAAATTAAACCCTTGCCCCTTGCACTCAAAATAGCTAGTTCATTTTGTGTTGGAGAGATGCAAGCAAGTGTGCAGCCATGAGACTTTGTTGTAGGAAAAATCTGTAAACACAAGCATGGTGATGGCTCTGTAGGCATTTTTTTTCGTAGTCTTTAGGCCCAGATGGGATGGGAGAAAACAAGCAGTAGTTGTTCTCCCTAATGTTATTTTAAGCTGTTGCTGCATACATGATCTGTAACACTCATAATAGAAACTGGGGCAATTTCTGAGCTATTAGAAAAGCAGTTTTTTCAAAACATTTTAGCCTTAGTAAGTAGCTAACAAATATGCAGCTTTTTAAAATTCTGCTTTTCTGACAAAATTCTTGAATTTGTTTAGTATTCCGAAATACTATATTCCAGGTGTTTTATGAGCTGCAGCTTAAGGAAGTGAAAACAATTAATATAATAGAATTCTCGCCATTGTTAAATCGGTAAGGAAATGTGACAGAACAAGTAATCTTAGTAGTGGATTATCCTTTAATCTTGGATGCATTTTCTGATGCATTCTTTAAATGCTTGCAGATTACTGAAATGCTGCTACAACTGTAATGTTGCTATTAATGTGTCAGTAACAGAACAGTGCAAGTTTAATTTTAATTGATGTAACCAGAGCATGACAGTTATTAGCTGTTCTCAGGATTGCAACCAGAGGTACGGAATTCAGTCATTGTCTGTAGCACTACCATTATTTTGTTAAGATTGTGCTCCGTTGAACATCTAGGAGGGTTATTAGATGTAAGGAGGGAAAAACGTAGATTCCTTGTATGTACTTTTTTTTTAAGTGCCTACTGTCATGGTTTGCACTGAAGGGTATTTGTTGTTTGAAATTTGACAAGCCCTCACTGTGCCATATTAAGTGTCTCTCTGATATTTAGAATACAGTGTTACCTTTGCAGGCTTTAATACAGTCAGGGTTCAGTGCACAGTATTATCTCATGTTAGTTATCTGATTATTGACACAGAAGTCTTAGAATATTCTGTAAAACTATAAAAACAGGTGATAAACCTCTCAAAGCTTCTTGTATGGACTGATGAACATCCTTTGCTTAAAGTACTTTCTCTGGAGCCCCTCCTAATCCAAGGAAGATGTGAGGTATTTAGTTCTTGCATGAAGTAATTTGTAACATAGCCGTTTCTTGGAGTAGTCAGTGTACAGTTGTGTATAGGATGTGTTATAATTTTGGCTGAAGAGAAATATAAGTGTACTCTCTTCTTTGTTTGCAGCTGGTACTCCTGGTTGATTAACAGTTTCGTCAATGGTGAGTCCCTTCCGTTCTTCTTTCTATTCATATTTCTTCAAATGGAGGCCAGACTCAAAAGTAAAATATTAACTTCTGTCATTTGGATCAGTGTAATACAGAGCAACAACTTCTTATTAAGCTATCACCATGATTGAAAAAGGGAGAAGAATCAACCCAAAGTGAACAAAAGAATTAGATACATCTTCTCTCTTTAGAAAAAAATGAGTGCAAATCACTAATTATGCAAATATAGTTGTGTGATGTACATCTGTGCATTTGTTTGTTTTCCGTACTTTCTCTTCAGGAGTGTATGCTTTTGGATTCCTGTTTATGCTGCCCCAACTATTTGTAAACTACAAGGTAAGATTGAAAAGTGATAGAAGTCTACTTTTCTAGTCTCTTCTTGCAGACTTTATTACAATTTGATATTTTTTATTTCTAGATGAAATCTGTTGCACACTTACCATGGAAGGCTTTCACATACAAAGTAAGTAAAGCTCTAATTTAAAGTTGGGTGCAGCCATTTTGAAAATTATCTTCTGTGAGAAACAGCCTAATAATAAATAGCTGAAGGATGGCATACTTTTTTTTAGGAACTAAACTTGTTTGCGACTGTCCTTAAAAAAAACCCCACTGATTTTCATTTTTCATAATGACTTCCATATAATGAGAATATTTGCATCCTAGTTATAGGATGATAATACTGCTTTTTGTACTGTCAGCTGTCTTGCATGACTGCAGATGTTGGTCCTGCAGATAAATTTGTCAGTCTCAGTTAAATGCGTTATTTTAAGAAGATATCAGTGCATCACTGACGAGGGATAGTTCTCAAGAAACAGTTAGGAATGCTAAAAGACCTTATTTTGGCAGGTTCCAGGAGCTACCAAGGCTGAAATAATGTACACACTGTTCTGTGCTAGGGTGGTGATTGTGAGCTTCTGGGCAAATGTGAGGGCGGTTGTTCCATGGGGGAAGAGGGGCTGCACTGTGGTGTCCCCACTGCCTAGACTGCCCTGGTAGGAAATAATGCAGTGCTGCAGTCAAGCTCAGTAGCAGACCTTGGAGGGGAAGGTGAGTTTACTTAAAAACAAAATCAACTCACTAACCCTTTGATGGCTGTATATCCACAAGCACCCACTTGTGTGTCCAAGTGGTTTGTATAGTATTCAAACACCAAAGTGATAGACCCCGGTATCCCAGTCAAGATTCCTTGTGCTGATATGGATAACAAGGGACACCCACTGCTATGTTCCCATGTCTCCTATGTTCTTGAAGCCGTGATGATTTTTTGCTTTTTCATATACCCTTTTATATACCCTTGCATACAGCTCTGCATGTATCCTTAGTGCTTTCAGCCCACATACTTGTAATTCCCCAAGTTTGATAACCAGCTTAGACCCAAAGTTCTGTTAAGCCAAGAGACCAAACATCTTGGGAACCTCGCAGTTGGGTCAGATAGCCCCAGACACCAAGGTCCTCTCCAGAACACATTCTGTAAACCAAGATAGGCCCCTCCAGGGGAAAGGTTCCTCAGGACGGGGGCTTCTCTTCAGCCTCTCATTGGGGAATCTTTGATAAATATGCTAATTTGCAAGGTCTATAACTGTATCTATGCATTTGTGTGTGTGTGTGTGTGCATTGTTCGGGGGGTGCACCCTGGTGCATTCCTGGGGTGGGCATCCTGGCGGGCACTTTTGGGTGTGCATTTTCGGTGTGCACTCGGGGGTGCTTTTTACCTGGATGTGATGCACCAAAGCGTCTTTGAATAAACACGGAGGTAAAACCCTTTTTTCCCCTCTAACCGTGTTTGGCTTTTAATTCTAAGCCCAGGGAAAGGCAAAGTTCTCCCTCAATTGGCAACTGTATGCTAGTTTTGTTCTTGTACCCCTAAAGAGCTGATAGTGTTTTGACTCTATCATTTCCACCAATCTCAGTCATTAGGATTTTTGTACTGTGCTTTGTTTTCCTGATCATTGTGTCCTGAGAAACCCCGGCTGGATGTGCTGGGATCATCAAGATCCTGATGCCATCAACATGTACCCTTTTTACTTGTGCTTCCACTCATAAATGCTTTCATTTTTAGTTTGTGCTGATACATTACAATTCTCCAGAACATCAGTACTTTAAAAGGAACAGTGTTAAAAACTGCTCAAGAAGTGGTATCCAGTTCTGAACAGAAGATTTGGGACAAAAGAACTAAAATGTATACATCTAGAGACTTTAAAGGCTTTTCCATTTCTATGAGCCTATAGCAACAGTCCAATTTTCTGCTGCCTTAATGTTTTAAGGAACTAGGGTGCATCTAGGAAAACAGATTGAAATGTAGCTGGTAGCAGAATAGCAAATAAACAGTGTTTGATGTGGAAATAGAGACAAAAATAAAAATAAACATAGTATTTCAGGCATATACAGGCAAATCAGCATGTTTCTTAAGAGGAGGGAGAAAAAGGTGTATTAGTGAAATAATTTCACTATTTTACTTCACCAAAGATAATAACTGAGCAGAGACATCAGCAGTTAAATAAATAACGAAGGGAGGTTTTTCAAGCAAGTAACCTTTTAAGCAGTACAACCTTGCTATATAGCCTTTTCTTACAGAGCATTTAGGGTTCCTGTTTAGATCCCATAGGCTACCCACAGCAAAGGCTTGTGTGTATGGAGAAAGAAATCTATTTTGTTTTCAATTATGTTTAATTTAGTGAGCTTTGGAGGGAGTAATCTACTTTTTTAAATGGATATTTAAAGTTTCTTGCTCTCTTACGCACTTCAAGTGCAAAGAAGAGTCTGAGGGCTCATCTGTGATCATTGTTTTAGAGAGTTTCATTGGGTTTTTTTCCTTAATTTGAACTCTGTCTTTCCAGTTTCTGTGGGTTTTATGTTTATGCCCTTCATACATTTATGGGGAGTATGTTCAAGTGAGGTAATCTCAAAAAAAAAATTACCCAGTCTAAACACTATTGGATGGGCTGCCTTGGTGCATTCATTTGCAGTGGTTTATGAAGACTGCCTGTGTGCCTGAAGGATGGAGCATTTAGCTTTTTCTTCCCTTCGTCATTGTGGGATCACTCACTTGAGTGTTGACTTGGAAAGGCTGTCTTTTCCAGCTTGCCAAGGTTTTTATTTTTGCTCCATGACAAATCTTTTCATAGGGTTGAGAAGTGCCATCCATATTCCTCAGTCACTTCAGATTGATGGATTTGTTTTGACCTGACAGAAAGAGCTCTCCTGTTGTAACTAATCAGAACTCTCTCCTCTCCAACACCCTCATTTCCTGCTGATGTTTTGTTCCATCATTTAAACATTGGTTCATTTTGTAGAGTAAATCCTGTGCTTATATCACTTGCCCCCTTCTTATGGTATGGATTAATGTACAGCTGCTAAAACTGAAAGGAGCCATGTTACTGACTCAGTTTGTTAACCCAACAGTGAATATTCTTTGCTGGATTTGTTTCCCGATGTTTTTAGTGAGTTGGAACATTTTATTGCAACATATGAGCACTAGAGTTGGTGCACTGTAAGAGTTGATGTGTGCAGCCTCCCTATGTAGGCGAGAGCCAGATCCAGAGAAGTTGCTTTTCTGTTAATTTACCTTTCATTATTGCTGCAGAAACAGAGCCTATAGTATGTCTCATTGATTGGAAATGATGTAGAAAACTATCCATCCCTTATTCAAGACATGGTTACTTCCAGAAAAGCACTGAAAATACTCTGAAATCTTTCCAAAGCTATCAAGTTAATCTTCTTAAGAGCAATAAATGAACAAATTTTACACAAATTTCTACAGAAAACGAAAGTGAAGTGACATTTTGTAAGTCTTGTCATTTGAGTAATGAATGAACAAAAGTGTGGGGGTTTTTCCAGTTTCTTTTGAAGATTTCTCTGAAATTGAGTCTGTGTTTTTCCCCTCCCATAAAAATACTCTAATTTACCTGAAACAGTCCTACTTCCTTTTTACTTGTAACTTCTGGTCTGTAGTAGACAATATGGTCTTCATTAAAAGAATGCATTTTTAAGTTTGCATTAATTAGTTTTGCAGCATAACCTTTAAGTGTTGTTATAAATATGGAAGAAGTCTGTGTTCCTACAGAAAAACATAGGAAGCTTGTAACTTTGTATGACTGATGACTTCCTTTCTTCACAGCCAACTGAAGCATACTTTTCTTTAATTTGTAGGCATTCAACACCTTTATTGATGATATATTTGCTTTTATCATCACTATGCCAACATCTCATAGGCTGGCGTGCTTTAGAGATGATGTTGTGTTCCTGGTCTATCTCTACCAAAGATGGTACGACTTCCTTTAATATTCATTACAGTTTCTACAATGCTATTAGATGGTTGTAGCCTTGCTGCTATAAAGAACTCTAGATTGGGATAGACTTGAAGTAGATGTTTTATACTATAATAATGTATAGTATAGTATAGTATGGTCTGGATAATGGTAGTTATGTATATGCCTAGTGAAGGGAATGGTGAGCAGGGCACCCTGCAAAGGAGATCTCAATACAAATAAGAGGAACAGAAACATTTTCCCATAACTGACAGTAATCCTGGACATGATACAGGGTAGTCAAAAAATTCCTCTTCTCACAGTACTCAGAATTTTTGTCAGTTACCCCTTTTCCCTCCCCAAAACAGCCTTCTTTTCACCAGATTTGGAAGTTAAAAAAAAACCCAACAAAACCAAACAAAAAACCCAACCAAACAAAGAACCAACCAAACAAAACCAAAACAACCAAACAAGCAAAAACACAACCAAAAAAATCAACCAACCAAAAAAAAAACCCACAAACCAAAAACCAACCACAAATCAAACCTGAGACATAAATACCTGAAGTAAGGGGAAGGAGAGAAATTCCTAAGCTTTTATTCACAAACCCACTTAGGAGTTCTGGGCTTCTGACCTTGCTGAGGGCCACATCTGCATATGCTGAATGCTCTCCAAGTTGCTCTGCAGGGCAGTAGTGAAGGGTGTTGTCTGATGGGGGACTGCCCTGCTCTGCTTTTCTGTTTGTCTAGTTTGCAAACACAAGTTATCAGGTTCTCTTGTAAGTTAAGTATCTGTCAAGTTTCAGATTCTTTAAGTAACTAAAATCAGATGGGGAAGAAAGTTATATGCAGTACTTATGAAATACTGTTCATAGTGAAGCTACAGAAAGTGTATTCTTATTCCCAAGAATAAACATTTTTATGTGGACCAAACAAGAATTCTAAGCTAAGTTCACATTATACCAGAATACAGAGATATGTCCATCTAAGTCATCACTAATACTAACTGCAGACTTCATTTTGGGGTTTATATAATTGCATCAAAGTGTAGTAAAATAGGTCCCCTTCTGAGGTATTTTTGTAGCAGTTAAGAGTTCAGTGGCTTCTGATAGGGGCTGGGCACTGGTTTCAAGTTTGAGAGGTATCCTGGATTGCTTGAGAAAAGACTCCAGCCGAACTTTAGGGGAGCTGATACATCTCTTAAGAGGTCCTGTTATGAGACAACTGGTTAAGTCATATTGTGAAGAAGCTGATATGTCTGTACAAATCTTTCAAGATGTTGGGTTTTGCCACAAATGGGAATAGAGAATATGATGACAAAGAAATTGACCTTTAAAATTAAGCATCACAGAACTACTTAATTCCCTCAGATAGGAGACAGTCATGTAACTAATGATTTGGTTTTTTCTGCCAGGCTTTATCCTGTGGATAAGAGCAGAGTAAATGAGTACGGAGAATCTTACGAAGAAAAGTCAAAAAAAAAAGCTCATAGAGAATAACTAAGAACTGAAGAAGATTCTAACCCCTGGACACTTACTCGCTTTGTGTATTACCTGTCTTAAGGAAGGAAAAACTTATTTAATAAGAGTATTTTTAAAGCTTATGACAGAACTACATGGACAATACATCTTCTATATTGCCAAAATCTAGTTTTGATACCCTCCTCTTTCAAGACCGTCTTCTGTCCTCACAAGGCCTACAGTCTGGTAGATGACATTATATAAAGTTCCTGCATTTCAGCTTCTCTTCAGTGGAAACCTAAGCATCCTGACCATTGTAATTAAGATCCAAATCTGTGTTTTTAAGACAACTCACGAACTGAAACTGTGGTGCCCGTGCCACTAGGCTATGAAAACTGAAAAAACAAGACACTGTGTTACAGCAGAATCAAGAATTATTGCCAAACTGGGGGCTGTCAAAAATAAAAGGTATAATATTGGATTATATGGTAATTACAAATCATTCTCATTTGATCATGGAGATAATGGAAATTGTAGAAATCATGAATTCATAGCTAAAAAAATATATTGTTCGAAATATTGGATAAGGCAGATGGTATTGTTAAACTTCAAATTCCGCCACGTTCATGGCCCACAATATGGCAGAGGGTTTCAGTTTTGTTAAAACAAATGAAGGTGTGAAAAAACTGTAACATGATTTCTTTCAATATGTATGCAAGTTTATAGAAATCCTTCTGCATTGTTGACAAACCTGATTTCTTGGCATAGCAGGTATTCATGTAATGCAAATCATTGTTATGTGCTGGGAAAGTCTCTTAACGCTTCTTAAATTCTTCTTCATCTGGTACCACAGTGACCTACTAGGTCAATTCTGTCATGTTTCAAAGAGAATAATTCCTCAGTCTTTTCCCCTCTCCCTCCCTGCCCCATCCTATTTTTTAGATGAAACACACATCATTCAAATGGAATTATTTTGCTCAGTTCAACAAACTACACGGATACAGAGAAAAGAAAATAGCCTGGTAAAGAACAATTCATACCTTTCATACAATCGCAAATCCATATTCCATGGGAATGGAATCATTAAGGGAAGTATTTTGATCTGTTTCTTTCAAATTTGTAAAAATAATCAGGTTGAATTACTATACCAAAATCCAAACTCCACGGTTATATCTAGAAGCCACTTTTAAAAATGGTTAGAAAAAATTTAAATTTAAAATCTTCAAATATTTTTAAAAGCAAGTTTCTTAGTAACAGTAAGGGAAATATAGAGTGCATTCCTTTCAGCAGCAAATAAAATGCATTTAAAAATCAAAAAGGCAGAATTGTAGTTTCCAATCCTAGTTTTGCTTTGGTCAGTAAGTTTACAAATAAACCGTAATGATTCTTAAGTTTATTAAATTGCATGCTGTTTGTGCAAGGCTGTTTAACCTCAATTTGTCATGAATTGAAAATATTCCTTGAATAACCTTGAAGAACACAGGTCAGCTCCTGTGGTCTGCAACTACTTTGCGAACTGAATTTTATCCAGTTCTGATACTGCAAAAGTCTGAACGTATAAATACTTGGGTCCCAAAAAGATGAAGGAGTGTGCCTGCCTATTGTGTTTTGCCACAGACTAGTCTTTCCTATGCTGAAGTCCTCCTTACACACTGCTGGCAATGGAAAGGAGTCTTGAAATGAATATTTATCTCCTGTTCATGTTAAAGTCTCTTTATGCTGTTAATTGTAACTACAGATTATTGATTTTAGCATTAAACATACCCAAGTAAGTCTATGCAAAACTGGGGTTGCATTTGCTGTATCTTGTACCTGTTTTGAATTTGTTTGGAATGAGCTCTTTGCTGTTAAGCAAACTAATATTTCACATTAAGTTAAATGTGTGTGAAAAGTTTTCCTGATATAAAGAATGCATATAGCACATTCCCTTTTTGTGCCATTTCAAAGCAACCAAGTCATTGGTTCATCTAGAGTAGCTTCTCAAAGTCCAGAACACCATATTTGGCTATTTCTGATGTTTCACTGCTCATTTTTGTACACAGCTGTTGAAAAATTGCTCTTGCACCTTTACATACTGTGAGTTTACTGGGTTTCTGTCTTGCATTTCTTGACACTGACCTCATGATACCCTATACAATAGTCATAAAGCATATAGAATTAGAACATTTTAAGTCTTTAAAATGAGCAAGACTTTCCTGTTCAAGTCATTGTTTTATGCATTCCATTTCCAAATAAAAGACTTGGTATACGGGATACAGAGTTACTTTTTGTTACTGGAAAGAAAGGTCACAAAAAACCCATAAGTAGTAACTTTGGAGATAATAAATTACATGTTTTAACTTTCTAGTTGTGGTAATGACACCAGCTAAAAATGTGGTTCTGTATGTGAACCAGCTCACCCTGGATTATCAATATCTAGAATCTGTTTAAGTGTCCAAGAATAACTTAAAAATTCCCTCACTTCTAATGGGATTTCCTGTTGTAAGCAACTGGGTGACCATCTCACATTCTCATCTTCATTAGGCTTGTAATGGCTTTTGAAGTTAAAAGATTGCTGTGATTTGGGGTTGGGGCTGGTTTAGAATTAATTGAGAAAACCATCATATGCTTGGGGAAGCTGCTCTTGCCCAGGACTTAGCGCTGCATAGTACTACAGCAGTCCTGATTCTGTAAGGACATAAGTTACAAAAGGCAGCTGGCTGGACTCTGTGGGTGAAGATGGCCTGTGGCACACTGCCTGCAAGGTGACGGAGACTGTGCTCTACTCCTGCACAGCTCTTCACTTCCATATCCTGCTACTTCCTGCTCGTCATTTCCTGCTGCTGTTCTCCAGGAGGTCACCTTCCACCCTTTGGACTTTTTTCCCAGGAGCCACAGGACAAACAGATTTACAGAATGGCGGCAGCACAGACAGGTTTTGTCTTACCAGCAGAGCTCAAGAAGTCTGTTCTGCCGTGCTTCTGTCCCTCTGGAGCAGGGGCTGTGGATGCTGCTGAACTGCAGGCTTGGCACCAGTACATGTTCCCGTTTAACACAACACTCCAGTAACTCAGCTACAGCACCTACAGCTCGGCAACAGAAGCATTAAGACACATAATTCTGTAGTTGGTCTGCAAACTCCACGCTCCCCATTTTTTTCCGTCAGAAGATAAATCTCACCTTGAAGAAGTGAAATGTGGCCATTTATTGGTAATGCTGGTACCCTTTACCTTACAGCTTACAGCTTTTCCTTATAGTACGATCTAAACAAGTGGAAAAGGATGTCAGGAGGCTGCTCAGTACTAGCACAGCATCTTACCCCTCTTACAATGCTAATTACACTTTCCTCATGGTCCTATGTAAAACCCTCTGCGTGAATAAATCTACTTGTGAGTATTGAGAAATGGGGCCAGAAAGAGCCCAGTCTTCCCAGATGCCCAATGACAGTGTCTGACTGCTCCCCGTTTCCCACTAGGAGAGATTTGGCCCTATGTCTGTGGGGATTGATGCACTTTTCCAGTGGTTATGGGAATATAGAAAAAAGACATTAAGCTGTTAGAGAGCATCCAAAGAAGGGCAATGAGGATGGTGAAGGGACTGGAGGGGAAGCTTTATGAGGAGCAGCTTGCGGTCACTTGGTCTGTTCAGCCTGGAGAAAAGGAAACTGAGAGGAGACCTCATTGCAGTCCAAAACCTCCTTGTGAGGGGAAGCAAAGGGGAAGGTACTGATCGCTTCACTCTCATGACCAGTGATAGGACTTGAGTAAACAGCATGAAGCTGAGTCAGGGGAGGTTTAGGTTGGATATTAGGAAAAAGTGTTTCACCAAGGGTGGCTGGGCAAGGGAACAGGCTCCCAAGGGAAGTGGTCACCGCACCAGCCTAACAGAGTTCAAGAAGCGTTTGGACAATGCTCTTGGGCACATGGTGTGACTCTTAGGAATGGTGCTGGTCAGGGCCAGGAGTTGGACTCAATCATCCTGATGGCTCCCTTCCAACTCAACATATTCTATTATTCTATTTAAGAATTTCCTCTTAGTGTAAAAGGAGAACCATGATGTCTCCTTTTTAAGGATATCTGGAGCTAATCAGTTTGCTTCAGCTTTTTCTTTAAGCTATTCTTTTTCTTACTCTCCTTTTAATAGTGGGTCCCCAAAAATCCTGGTTTGATTGAGGTTTTTAAATTTTTTTTTAGAAGCCCCCCTCCTTCATCAAAAGGAACAAAATAGATTTAAAAGACAGTTTTAACACTGGGGCATTGTGGGTCATGCCTGTCTATGGTTAAAAGAGTAGGATAGCTTCTCCCATGATGCCCCCAGCCTTCTGTTTAGTGGTACTGTCCTTTTAGTCCTTGCCATATGGTACCCATACCTCTTGCAAGCTGTTTTGAGTCTAAGTATGTATTTGGGTATAGTTGCCTCTCAGTTTCTGTCCCCTAAGGTTCTCTTTTGTCATCTACAGCTCCACAATCCTTATTAAGAGAGCTCTGATGGTTGTCTTGATGATTTGTCCTTCTTCTGTTCTTGCGCGCCTGCAAAGACTTCTGGACTATCTTACTCTTATTTTGGACTTTGAAAAGTTGACTCTGAACATTTTTACCAGGCATTATTTGCCTGTAGCAGTCTCTAGCCCCAGGTTAGTCTGCGTCAAGCAGCCTAAAGCAAGGTAAGCGTTTCATTGGTGTGGTTCATCTGCATGTTTTGGTCCTGCTAATCACAAACCACATGTGACCAGGGAGCAACTGGGAATGAAAAATGCCACTGTCCGCACTCATGAGAGATTAGAGAAGAGGGGGGTAGAATAGGTTGCAGGTCAGAGAATAAAATAACATAAAATAATAAAAACAGAGGAAAATAAAACCCAAAAAGGACAAATGATGCAAATTAAAGCAATTACTCCACCAACCAACTGATGCCCAGCCTCTCCCTGAGCACCATCCACCCCCCAATCTCCCCTCAGCTTTATATGCTGAGCATGACACCATGTGGTATGGAATATTGCTTGAGTCAGTTGGGGTCAGCTTTCCCAGCTGTGTCATTGCCCAAATTCCTGTGCACCCCCAGTCTCCTCACTGGCAGAGTGGTGTAGGAAGCAGGAAAGGCTTTGACCCTTTGTAAACATTGCTCAGCAGTAATAAAAACATCTCTGTGTTGTCAAGACTCTTCTAGCACAAATTCAAAACATAGCCCTGTAATACTACTATGAACATATTTAACCCCAGTCAAAACCAGCACATGGAAAATTATTTTCCCCTCAAACTCACTAATACTGAAAGGCAGTGTGAAACCTGAGGAAGAATGTGTCTGAGGAAGAGCAAAGTGTGATACACTCAGGCATGGCTGGCTGCCAGACATGAGGCTGAGATAAGGATCAAAGAGCTTGTGAAGGAAGTACTGGGACGGATGTATAAAAAGCAGCACTGAGCATTTATTAAACAGGATAAAAAAGTTCAGTGCTTGATGGGCACAAAGTGTGTTTGATGGGCACAAAGTGTGTCTGATGTAATTAAGACCTGACTTCAAGGAGGGAAATGTGGGAGGAATGGCTGAACGTCTGTTCTAAGGAGCAACAAGCAAGTAGGGAGAAGCTGAATCAAACAGTAAGTGTGGGGCTGGCGTTGGAAGAGTGATGCCACTCAGGGACCATCACACACAGTGTGAGAGACACACAGTGGCCTGGAAAAAGCATTTAGCAGGTGAAGGGACCACTGCAGCTCTGAGGGAGAGTCCCAATACAGAGGATTGTGGTGGACAGACAGGGAGGAGCCAGACCCATATGAGTCTGGTAACTTGATAATAGTGCTAGAAAGGGCTTGTTTCCCCACACCACATGCCCTCTGTATAGGGCCAGCCAGAGAACCGAATGGCATCTCCATTTGCCAAGACCACTGTAAAGAAAACAAAGGCTGCAGATGCAAGCCAACAGAGAAGAGAGCAAGTCACTGTCACAACAGGCTTCATTCCACAGCAGATAAAAGCCATGACACGTGACAGATGCTCTAAAAAGGGATTACACTGAACAGCTGGTTAAACTGAAGGGATGTCCTTGACTAAATGCATATGACTGTATGATCTGTCTCAAGCAGTAGCCTCGGGTGAGACCGGCACCGAGATCAGCCACAGTTGCTGAAGATCCCTCAGTCACTGGTGACTCAGACTGATGGGTGTGATGGGTCAAAAAGGGGTCTTACACTAACAAATTGTACTGGGTCTGGCTAGGACAGGGTTACCTTTCTTCAAAGCAGCCTGTTCATGTTCTGCTTTGGGTCTGTGACTAAGAGACAACACACCCATGCCTTGGTGTTGCTAAGCAGTGCTTGGACAGCATCAGGATTTCTTTTTTCCCACTCTGCCCCTACCATGAGCAGACTGGGGTGGGCAAGAAACTGGGAGTGGACGCAGCTGGGACAACTGACCTGAACTGACCAAAGGAATGTCCCCTTGTACCATATAATGACATCCTCAGCAAATGCAGTGTTGGCTCCTCCAATGTGCCGTAGTTATCCACGTGTCCACTAAATCCATTCTCTACTACAGTTAGTCAACTTTCACAGCTGAGTCCTCAGACCTACTGCTAGGTAGTCCCCATGATCTCCTTTGCAATCCTTGATGTCAGGTTATGTATTTTCATAGCTTGTGATTCTGAAACATTCTGGCTTGACCTAGGTAGTCACCGAGTTCCTTTAAACTCACTGGTAATTACCATCTAAATATGGAGACTCGCTGATTTTTGAACAATTTTTTCCTCTTTCTTGAACAACATAATTCACAGTACTTGAGCCTGAGACAGATCATGCTGTGTGCAAAGATTTGACATAGGAGCCTCCCTCAAGTTCCTCAGTATTGCTATGATTGTCCTAAGTGTTCCTTCTCTATTTTTGCATTATAGACTTCTGGCAAGCTGATGTTTCATGTTTCTTTCAACTTGGAGAAGTTATTCATAAAACTAATCTGATATTGTTTCATTTATTCTTTACTTTTCTGTTCGAACACAGCTTCAGGTTTTTGAAAGACACCTTACATCTTCATCTTGTGATATTTGTCATAAGAGTTTCCTTTAGCCTTTTCAAATGGAGCTTTGAAAAGAGAGGCACATTTGCAGAAAGCTTGCCTCTTTTTACTGAAGCTGGACCTAAACATAGCATCTCATTTCGTTTCACTTTGCTTCTTGACCATAAAAACAGCATTTTATTTTTATCACTCCACTATCATCATCCATTCCCAGGGAAACTCCCTTTCACAGAAACTGGTTATAAAGCAGGATGTGGATAAGGTTAAGTATGCCTTGAAGCATAAATTTTGTTGAGGAGAACTGTGACTCCATTATTTGTCCAGATCTGGGTTCCCAGTAAAAGAGTGATATGGATGTACTGTAGTGAGCACAGAGAACTTTCCACTAAGGGTCACTAAGGTGATTACAGAGCGGGACAATCTCATATGAGGAGATTGTGAGCCATATGAGGGATTGTTTAGCCCAAGGAGGAAAGGCTCAGTGGGGATCATATCAAAGTAAATAAATACAAGATGGGTCCAAACTCTTCTCAGTGGCATCCAATATCAGGATAAGAGGCAGTGGGCATGAATTAGAACAGAGGAAATCCCATTTAAACATGATTTTTCTTTTTAGGGTGATAAAGCACTGGAGCAGGTTGCCCAGAAAGGTTGTGGAGTCTCCATCCTTGAGGATATTAAAGCCTGGTTAGACGTGGCACTGGGCAATCTGCTCTAAGTGACCCTGCTTTGAGCAGCAGAGTGGACTAGGCACCTCCATAGATCTCTTCCAGCCTCAGCTATTCTATATCTCTCGGTGATTCTATTCTTTTCCTTATTCATCCTGCCACCCCCCTCCAAAAAAAACCCCAAACCCAAAAAAAACAACCTTACTCTTTTTCAATGTCACTTCATTCCCCCTATCCCTCCTGAATTCTCTCCCCAGCCCAATGGTAGACACACAGAAAAACACGTGGTACCTGTGAAAATAAAGAGGAAAGAGCCCCCCTTAGCTTGGCTGCAGCAGCCCTCTCCCCCTCCACCACTGCTGTGGTCATTGCCACCAAGCAGGCATCAGGAAAAGGCACAGGCTGGGACTTGTCAACAGCTGGTAGAGATTAATTAACCCCTTTTTCTTCCTTTTCCTCTTACTTTCTTCCTGAACATGTTTCTCACAGGAAATGGTGAACCATGTGTTTGCCACAGGCAACATTCTACCTTGAGGGTGCTGTCACTTTTGGAGCAACAGAGAGATGGGGGCACATGCATGTCAAATAGGTCCTTCGGAGGTCAGACCAAGGGCATCAGCTTTATCCCTACCCTACGTGCAGATGCTGGTGGATTCAGACTGTCTCCAAATCCCCTGCCCCTCAGTATGCTGTGGCACTGCGATATTTCAGTTACAGCCTCGCTGAGGTCCCATGAAGCCTGGTGTTATTGCTGTCCCTCCCTTGGGAATGCCAGCTGGTGCCTATCTCTGTTAAGGGCTAAAGGAGTCTGGCTAGCAGGCAGTGCTGAACTGGAAGTGATGTAGGAATGCCTCAACTTGTAGGTCGCACGGTGCCAGGGAGCTGACTCCTCAGCCATGCTGATGGTAGGAGATGAGCTGCTTTGCTCCCAGGAAGAAATTAATTGTTTTAGTAGGAAAGGAGGCCAGTCCTCCATGAGCAGCGGGATGTTGACCTCACTCCCTAGTCTGTAAAGCCTTCACATGAGGAAGGGAAGGTACACATTGCTCTGTCTCAGTAGACCCACAACTTGACCCACAACTTCTGCACCTCTGCCCCTGCCACTGGTGAGAACTACTCACTGCATGGCACCACCACTACCACCATGACCACGGGGACACTAACATCTCCCTTCACCCAGTGACACACCTGAAAAAACAACCTTCTCCATGATGGGATCTGTTGGATGATTCCTCTCAAAGGTGAGGAATCTTCAGGAAAGAGAGAACTCTGTTATATTTCTGCAGGATACTCACAGCAACCTAACTATGAAGCCTAGCTAGAAGACAATCACCTGACCCTCCGCGGTAGAGTGCTAACTCCATCTGACCCAAACATTTACTCAAAAGTCCTGGGTTAGTTGAACTTATGCCGTGTGTTGTGCCACATTTCCTTGCAAAGGTTTTGTGGAAATTCAAGTAGCATATATCAAGTAGATGACCATAATTTTCATGTCTTTCCAACACCTGACAGAAGGCAGGACTCCCTCTTATGGGAGCAATGTTGGCTGAGAAATTTGTATTTCTTCCAGCATCTCCTAATTGTGTCATTGCACAGATATTTCACAGATACTGTCCTTGCCCGTGGCAAGGGGGCTGGAACTAGATGACCTTTGAGGTCCCTTCCAACCCAAACCATGTTATAATTCTTCGATTTCTACTAATTCACCTGGAACAAACATCAGGCTTAGAGACCTGCTCTTCCACAGAACTCCACTGCAATCCGTTTCACAGCCTGGCATCAAGTTTTCTATCATGAAGTCTTCAGATACCGAGGCAAATTTGGAGTAGGAGGTTACACACTACTGCAAGCTATTTGGATTCTTCATTCATGAGTTTGATGAAAAAAACCAGGGTGAGCCACTTCGGTATTTTTAGGGCTTAGTCTGTTCATCTCCACCACAGTCTCTCCTACAGCTACCCTGATTTCAGACAGATCCTCAGTGAAGTGCTGATCCCGATTAAAAAAAAGCGTTCCTCGGAGGGGAATCTTCCCTCTTAGTCCCCGACNGGGGGCACCGGGACGCAGGAGCCGCACCGCAGCTTTAAAAGGCTGTTTTGGCTGAGTTTTTTTTCTCCCGCCTCTCCAGTTACTACTCTTGTTTATTTATTCATTCATCGCTAAGCAGCTGCTGCCCGCTGCCCGGCGGGGGAGCGGCGCGGTCGGAGGGGCGCCGCGGCTGCCCCAGGTGGCCCCGTGCCCTCCTTGGCCGCATCATGGCGGGCAGGGAGCCCTTCGCGGCCGTCCTGTCCGCACTGCGCTGCTGCTACGCCGAGGCCGTGCCGCTAGAGACCTTCGTCCGGCGGCTGGGGGACAGTGGCACCGGGGACGCCGAGGTGGTGCGGGCCGACGATGCCCCCGGCTACCGCACCTTCGTGGGGCAGTGCCTCGTGTGCGTCCCCCGCGGCGCCCGCGCCATCCCGCGGCCCTTCACCTTCCAGCAGGTAGGAAGGGGCCCGGGGGCGAGGGGCTGCATCCCTCGCCGAGCAGCGAGAGCCCTGCCGGGGCTTCCCGGGGACCGCGCTTCCCGCGCTCCGTGCGTGCGCGGGGGCGGCGCGGCGGCCCTTGGCCCCTCGTGGCTGCTGCCGGCCGGGCCTCGCCGGCTCCCGCAGCCATCCTGGCCCCAGAGCCAGCGGGGAGCGGTGGGGATCAGCCCCCTGCCTCTTCTCGGGGCTGGGAGAGCAGAGCCCGGGTGCCAGCGAGCGGGCGGGCGCATAGCGCTGCAGGTCTGTGTGCATGGGGCTCCGTGACTCCCTGCGTGCTCATGTAGGTAGGGATGAACTAGCCGAACGTGGCCGGGGAGCAGCTGGGAGTGGAAAGTGCCCCACTCGTGAGAGATTAGAGAAGAGGTGAGTAGAATGGGCTGCAGGTCGGTGTTTAAGCAGAGGAAAAACCTTTCAGAGAGGGAAGACCGCTTTTTTCTTAGCGCCGCCTGAGCAAAACCGTGCTGCGGTAGGAAGCAGATGTTGCGAGCTTGTTGAATGGGTTTTGGAATTGTGTACCGAGTCGTTTATTGAGCTTTCCTTTACTTAAAAGGAAATGGAGGCCTCAAGAAAATTAGCGTCAGTTCCCTGGAGGTTAGAGCCTGCGCGAGCACGTATGTACGGATGCGTGCCTGCAAACGTGGATCTGCGAACGCGGATTCACGGGCAGGGTGACCCGGAGGTAGTGAAGTCTGAGCTGCTGAGGGACTCAAGGGGAGTAGTGCAGGGCGTTTCCTGGGCATAAAAACCAGGATCAAAAGGGCAGATGTTAAAAGACTTCCTTAAAGTCGTTGGCTTGCGTTGCTACGTGAGAACATCTCACAATACGCTTGGAAAAATCTTAATTTTTGGGTACGATGCTTGTGAATCATTAATACTGTTTGGAAAGCTGGTGTGTAGGGCTGTGTATCTTTGCATGTGTTTTTATTTAAAGGGTATATTGTGGTTTATGGAGAAATAAGTGAAGAAAGCTAATTTTCTTTTCTCTTTGTTTCTTCAGTTATCTAGTCAGAGCGAAGTCACCACAAGAGTTGTTCAGAGGCTGTGTGAAAAAAAAAAGAAGAATGTCCTCGCATATGGATACTCCTTACCAGATGAAAACAGTTCGCAATTCCCAGTTGTGCCATTTTCAAAGTTATACAGCTACCTGCCCAATACAGCCACAGAAACTCTTCGTATCAACGGCTTCTGGGAGACACTGTTGAGCAGGATAGGGGATGATGTGATGATGTATTTGTTGGAGCACTGTGCAGTCTTTATGCTGGTTCCGCCTAGTAATTGTTACCAAGTTTGTGGGCAACCAGTTTATGAACTTAGTTCACATAATGTAGACTCATCCCTGGTATTTGTTACTCAAAGGGTCTCAAAGGATAAACGTACTATCTTGCTTAAATATATGCAAAAAAGGCTTAGGTTTCATAGAAATTATCTTTTAAAGTCATATGGGTGGAAATGCAGACAAAGAGGTGAAGATAATGTCTCCAGAATGACAAATGAAAGAAGTAATAAGATACGAAGCTTAGTATCCAGTGACCAGTGTTCTGCAAAAGCTGTTTCTAAAGCAAGCAAACAGATCAGAATGGTTACTGAACATCAGGAAAAACAGAGTAGCTCCAGTTCATGTGTTTCAGCTACAGCTCCATCTCTAAAAAGGAAGATTCATAGAGAACAACCTGAAATTCCAGCCAAGAGGGCAAAAATAGGGGAGAAAGTGAGAGAGCAAAGGGCTTGTAGTCTTAATCCTGATGTAAACCAAAGTAGTTCTGAGAGATCTGAAACTGAGTATATAGCACCACATTCTGAAAGTCTCATTAAAACCCCCCATATTTCTCAAAGGAGTAACAATGCTGTGTCTGGTCCTTCTTTAGTTTGCGCATCTCATGGCAGGAAGAAGTTTGTGACGGGTGAAAGCTCTCTTCTGCAGGGAGTTCACAGTAACAAACCTTTAGAGTCCAACACGGAAATGCAAGCAGAATACCATAGGAAAAGAGTAGAGATGCATACATATGAATCTCGGTCGGCTTCAGGACAAACCAAACGCATGGAGGGTATTTCTTCAAAATGCAGAAGGCAGGAAAGCCCCCAACCTCATTTGTCAAAGAAGTTACCAAATAGACTCCTGAGTTCTGCAGTATACATTGAGAGGAAGTCTCTTCTGTATTGTTGCAGGAATTTCCGAGAACGTTTTCCTAAATCATTTTTATTGAATCGCTTGCAGGACTCTAAGGCAGGTGGAAAACACCTTGTAGAAGCTATATTCTTAAGACAAAATCCGGTGCAGCAAAGCCATAACCAAAGTCTGCCAAAACACAAGCGGAGAAAGAAGACCTTGCCCAAACGCTACCGCCAAATGAGGGATACGTTTCAGAAACTGTTAAAGAACCATGGAAAGTGTGCTTACTTAGCTCTCCTGAGAAAAAATTGCCCCATTTTGATACCTGAAATCAGAATGAGAAAAATTGAGCTGCTTTGTCAGGCAGCCTTGCCTGGGGAAGCAGAGGTTCAGAAGCAAGCAGAACAGCTTGGGAAAGAGCCTACTAAATGTGTGACAAGCAGCAGATGTGAATCTGGTCACACTGATGTGCCAGGCAACTTATGTGCTCCCCTTGCAGAATCTGTGCGTGGGGAGTCACAGAGCGAGGAGCAAAATGCAGGAGAGGCACGTGATTCAGCCCTCAGGGAGCTCCTCAAGCAGCACAGCAGCCACTGGCACGTGTACCTGTTTGTGAGGGAATGCCTGGAGAAGGTCATCCCCGCTGAGCTTTGGGGTTCAAACCATAACAAGTTCCGGTTCCTAAAAAATGTCAAAGTGTTCATTTCCAGGGGGAAGTTTGCTAAGCTTTCGTTGCGGGAGTTGATGCAGAGGATGAGAGTGAATGACTGCATGTGGCTTCGTCTAGGCAAAGGTACTTCTTATATTAAAGATCTAAGTGGTGGGGCTGTCAGGTGTTTGGTGTTCAGGCTTAAGGTGGGAAGGGGAGGATATTGAATCTGGAGTCAGAATTGCTGAGGTCATTGGTAATGACCACAGGTGAGAGAGCAAACCTAGTAGTGTTTGTAACTGATGGTGGAAGGACACTTAAGTTTGTCTTCCTTCCAAAATTTGTTTGCATTCGTGCTTTTTGTGCTTAACAGAATGTTGTTTTCATAAACATGAATTCAGAACATGGGCTGAAAAAAACCCAAAACTCTTTCCCATCCACCCCTATTATCCAAATTGCAGTAACTCTGAAAATCCATTGAAGTCTGACCTAAGCACGTAAGGAATAAACGCTGTCTGCCTGTTTGTTACTGTAAGAGTTCAGAAAGAACTAAAAGCAAATCAAGACACTTGCAGTGGCATGTGTTCCTCTGCTGTGGGCATGAAAAAAACCTAGATTTTTTTACTCCTTCACATCAACCCTGTGAGAAGGATGTGAGTATGGGACCCATTCAATACAGGGATTGCCTACCACAGAATCACAGAATGGTTTGGATTGGAAGGGACCTTAAAGATCTAGTTCCAACCTCCCTGCCATGGGCAGGAACCCCTTCCACTAGACCAGGTTGCTCAGAAGCCCATTCAGCCTGTCCTTGAGCACTTACAGGGCTGTGACATGCACAACCTCTCTGGGCAACCTGTTCCAGTGCCTTACTACCCTCACAGTAAAGAATTTCTTCCTAACACCTGATCTAAACATACTCTCTTTCAGTTTAAAACCTTTCCCCCTTGTCCCATCATTACGTGTCCTTGTAAAAAGGACTGTCATCATCCATCACCTTTCTAGAGCCCTTCTTTAGGATCAAGAGACCCTTACTGAGCACTCCTTCAGCCTGGGTAGTTGGTGGTGCAGAAGTCCCCAGGCTGAGCAGTCCCTGGCTAAAAAGCTCTGAGGGCAACAGCTGTTTGCTCCAAATTCTGTATGAATCCATTTGTGTTTAGTCCTCTTTTCAAATGTCAAGTGAATCTTCCTTTCCTCAAGTTTGTTCTTCAGACACTACCCTAGGATTTAAATCTAGGCTGAAGCTGTGGTCCTGTGGTTGATTGCTGTAGGATCTAATGCATATTTTCATTTTTCTGTGCTTTCATTCTCCATCTATACACTGTGGATTGCACTTCCTTTACTGGATGCTTGCAGTGTTTATTCTTACCTGATACTGAACTTGGATCCTACAGTAATGTGAGCTGAAAATGGTATTTTTTTGTTAAAAGGTGCAATAAGTTCTGAAACTATTATGGGTTCTTTCTAGTGTAGGAGGAAAATAAAAAAGTCTGATGTTTGAGAACTGATATCAAAAATAGGGGAGGTTACACTTTCATAAGACACTCTTAATTCTAGGAAATACATTATTTCTTTATTCAGAAACTGTGGTTCAAAACTCAAAATGCTGAGAAGTTAAATATTTTAAAAGGCTTTATTGTAAAGTGTGTGTTTGATTCACAGTCATTTGGAACATATTATCTTTAAAAATGTAATGCCCTCTTCTTTGGCCATATTCCAGGAAAAGCAACATACAGGCTTGTTTTAATTTTCGTGAAAGTACTCGCATGTGCTTGATGTTTGAACATGCATTTAATTGCTTTGCTGCCCTGTAGGTAGGGTTGTTTTTTCCTCCAAAAGTACTAGTGGTTTCTTGACAATCTCCTGAATTGTAGTCATTGTTTACATCTGTTGTCAAGAACTTAGGAAAGAAATAATCTATTTCCAGAGCAGCTACCTATCAGCATTCTGATTTAATTTGCATATTACAGCTCTTCAGTTAGAGAGTTTTCCAACAGTGGATTTTTTTCACTGATGTTACCTGGCTTCTGCTGAAGTAGTAGTAGTCTTTAAAAAAGACTGTAAATACAGGAAAATGTCTTTGCCCTGGAGCACACTAAAACTAAACAGAGTAGAAAACTGAAAACTTACTTCCATTTTATAAATTTTAGTGTCAGCTCTGTTGCATCAAAGTTAAGCTTTTTTTAACACATTCATGCCATAATCATAATTCGTGCTAAGCAGCTAAACTAATATTTCTGTGTAGTTTCTTTAAGAATCCCGTTGCATTTTGGCTAAAATTTACTCTTTAAATGTAATTAGAAAAATTATTATTGGAAGTTGGCTAAAAAAATTATTATTGTAGCCCAGGGTCTTATTCCCTGCTCATCCATATTTAGACATAGTTACAGTTCTATGTGACCATAAATTTAACAGTAGTTAGGAATGCTCTGGGTTCATAATTGTTGTCCCATCTAGTTATTGGAAGTACTGATGGACTTCGGGTGATTTGAACTTTTTCTTTTTTTTTCCTTTGGCTGCAGCAATAAGTTTTATGTAGGATGTCTGAAATAAAGCCTAACCCTGAAATTAATTAATTTTCATGTAATTGGGAAATCTGAATATCATTCTTACCCCAAATCATCCCAGTTTAATTTTGTTAATTTTTACAGTATACCTAACTATTTTCAGTCTTTTGCTTCATTTTTTAAAAAAAGTTTTATATTGTACTTGTTTCTTTTTATTTTACCTCTCCTTTCACAACAATCTTGCCTTTGTGCGTTAAAGACCTTGCACAATCAATGCTGGGGGAAGAAAGTAAGTCTTTGGGCTGCTATGGCATGTATTTGTGTCCTCTATGTCAGTTTGTTACTGCAGATTAGTTCCTGTGTTTGTGCTTTAAGCTTGGGTCAGTTGTGGTATTTAATGCTCTGAAAATTTGGAGTGGCAAATCTGTGTAATTGTTTGTACTTAACCTTTTTTCTTTCTCATGACCTCAAGCTAAGGCAAGAATGTTGTGCACGTTTCTTGTTTGTGTGTTCTGTTCCTTTACTCATGATAAGAGTTGATAGTTACTATAACTACCTTTGAATTGTTTGTTGAAGGTGATCACTTTGTTCCCGCCGATGAACATCGTTTCCGTGAAGAACTTTTGGCCAAATTCCTATACTGGCTGATGGGTACCTATATTGTTGAGTTGCTCAGATCATTTTTCTATATCACCGAGACCATGTTCCAGAAAAACATGCTCTTCTACTACCGAAAGTTTATTTGGGGCAAGTTACAGGACATTGGAATTAGGTAACACTAGAAAACTAATTAAACATTAATGGGTAGAGATGTAGAAATCATGTGTTTTGTAGTGTAAAGTTATATTTCTGCTTTGATTTATTGCCCATTTATCCTCCTTTAGTTTGCCTAATTTCCCAAAGGAGAACTCAGCCTGTGACTGTCGCATGCATAGTTTGTAATTTCAGAAATATTTTGTGTGAGAAAACTGATTCAAATTTCAACTTCTTTATTAGAAATCTTTGCAACAATAAAATCCGTTATGAAGAGGATTTTGTTCTGATAAGTCAATTTTTTACACCCTTTAATAATGAGTAAAGCATAGTGATAGAAGTCCAAGGTAACCTTGTGAAAGTTTGTTTTAAAAATACCCGATTTGCTTCAGCTACTTTAATTTAGAAACAGCAAAACCAAGGCTCTGGTAAAATGCTGTAATAGTCCATTCATAAAAATCAGACAATAGCCTAGTGACTTTAGGGGGTTTTTTTTAAAGGGATTTAGAAGCCACAGCTCTTTTTTTAGTACAGCTGGAATTCCATGCTGTTTTTTGGTCTTAAAAATGCATGCATATATTTAAGTTAGGGCATTATTTAAGATAAAATTTTAAACAATTAAGTGATAAAATGGGAAAAGCAATTTTAATGAACAGTGTTGTGCGCCCATCTCCATAGTTCATATCTTTCAGTATAAATTGCTGGTGTCTGAGAGAGCTCTGAAACTGTGAAAAATCAACATACTTTGTGCTGTGTTTTAGTTGCTGTTTTATATGGTAAACCTTTTGCTTTTGCAGTGATCTCTTGGTCCACAATGTTACATGTGTGATCTTTTCCCCTCCTGCCCCGTCACTCCTTGATTTCAGAATTGGTATCTCCGGTGCCACTCTTTGCATTTGTGTTTGCACTTAATGGAGTCTTGATGTTGTTTGCAGCTGTAGCACAGAATATGCACTTTAAATAGTAGTAGCAGAATGTAATTTTCAGTCCCACACATTCTAATTGTGTTGTCTTCAAACTAACAGCTGTAGTGTTGCAATTAGTGTTTTGTGCAGTTTTAATGTACTTAAGGACTATTTTTTGGCACAAAATATGATTAAGTACTGACTTTTACGTAGTAGAGATATAATAATAATAATAGAAGTAGTAAATAATAGATTTTTAGTGAGGTTTGTGATTAAAAGAAAACAAGTAACTTGGAATTTAGCTCTTTTGTCCCTCTTCCCAGTTTCCCAGAAAAGCCCAATGTGTAAGGACAAGGTGCTTTGAACTCAGAAGACCCTAATCTAGACTCTTGTTTCTTCTGATTTCCTCCCCTCATATTTCCTTACCATGCAGGAAGCCCCTTCTCATCTTTGGCTTGGAAGGTCTCTAAACTGCAGGTTGTTGGAAGCTGGAGAAACATTCCAAGGAAGTGCTGCTGCGTGCTTGCCAAAGGCGTGTTCTAAGAACAGGATGTTTGCTCTTGGCTACAGGAGACCTAGTTCATAAGAATTTCTACTCTGATCCCAGCAGCTGCAGTTCAGCTTGACTGACAGGGCTTTCAGCACTGCATTTTCAAGTGTCATGTGTACTTGTGAAGCCACGAGCCCAGCTTCCTGCATTCGTACAGGTGGCCAGCTGCCAACTTCACATGGGAGGAGAGAAACTGGGGTTTACAGACACAGGAATACAGGTGTTTAGGGCTACCTTGGCCATTTTGAGCCTGTTCAGACACTGCTCTTAACCAGCCAGTGTTTTCATGCACTGCTGGTGAATCAGTGCCAGAGGCTGTTGAGGTGCTTCCACCTTTCCTGGAGGAAGAGTATCTGGTGACCTCAGTTGTTGCCCAAATGGCTGTTCTGTGGTTGTTCTGGTTCTTCTCAGCTGGAGCTGCTGCAGGCAGTTGCTCTGAGCTGGTTCACAGGAAGGCATCGGTAGCCACTGATTCCTGTTGAGTTCTTCTGCATCCTCCTTTGGAGGAAGAGAATGGATGGAACAGGCTGGACTGAGTGGAGCTGGACCTTACTTGTAAGCTTACCTTTGCACTGACTGCATTGTCATTAGGGAGTAAATCCTCATCTTGAAGGACTGTCCTTATGAGTAGTTCATCCTGGGCAGAATCCCACTCAAGGATATGGAGCCTGGTTCTGAGAGGGGCCCTGGATCTGTATATTAGCCTTGCCGTATTGGTGGAGATCAGAGTGTGCTGTCATTGTACACAGAAAACTTTGATATAGCTTCAAAAATGCATACAAACTTCATTTCCCAAATTAAAAGCAGCATTTATTAAGAAAAAGTCAATATTCCATGCTACAGTTGCTTCAAGTTACATAGCCTGCAGAATGCAAAGTTGTGTTTCAAAAGTAATGAACCCAACATTGTAGCGACAGCACCTATTTTCTTAAGGCTCATGCCCTTGCCACACACTGTGGCTGCTGAGGATTAAAAATGCTGCAGAAATTCTGAATCTCCCCCATCAGATTGAGGTGAGATGTCAAAAGACATCAGGACCATGTAGTCAAGTTCCTTCAAATTTCAGTGCTTAACAGCACTGTGAGTGCCAGTGAGAGCAGCATGGTTCAGTGGCTGCTGGATTAGCACACATTCAAAATCATTAGCACTGCTATAAATGCCATGAAATAAGCAATGAATGTTGCTGCAGGCACAATGGCACCCAGTTCTACAGCTGGCCAGAGGTGAGAGTGAAGATCTGCCAATAACGGGCCTTTGACTTCACTTTCAAAGGAAATAATATGTTTTAAAATAACGATAGAGGTTCGTTGGGGGTTTTTTCCCTCCAGTCTTGAAGGTGAGCTGTAAAGGGATGGAGATTTGATCCTTAAGTTGTTTCTATTGAACTGGAGTTAACTTGTTTTGTCTTTGTATGTAGACATACATCTACCTAATAGTATAGTAGATTATGTTTTATGTATTCAGCAAAGAATGTAATTCTATAAATAATAGTTATCCCTCACAGTGGAAAAGCAGTCATTTCTGCTTTCCTCTGGGCAGCATCTGTACCAGGAATTTAATTTCAAATTTTGAGTATAAATCCTCAAAACTCCTTTTTAGTAGCTCAACTCACTGGCCCTGCATGCCACTATACCTTCCAGGTGTCATGCACTGTATCCCTCAGACCCCGGGTCCCAGGCAGCTGGATCATGAGCTTGTATTTGAGTTGTGTAGGCATACAAAGAGAAGTATTTATGTGCCTCTCTTACCTGCATTTTTGGCTTCTCATGTGTCTCCTAGAGCATCTTTACCAGGTTTCCACCATTCGCCCACTGCCTTTTGTAGTAGTGTGGCCTCCTTTTGCCAAATCAGCCTGTTGGATTGTGTGGGATGTAGAAAGTCTTCGTGCAAATTTAGACTGATGTCCTGTCTTTTGTGAGGACTTGAATTGCCCCACTTACTTCCCAGGGTAATACCATAACCACTAGTCTGTAGGGCACATTTTGTCCATCTGAACAATACAAGCAGGGCAGGAGATTGATCCAGGTCTTTTATGTTGCAGGTAGGGTACTTTAACACTGCATCTTAAGTAAAAAAAAGGGCTTTTGCTCCACCATTTCCTGATTCACTGTATGGAAAAGTACAATGTCTTGTAGATATCATCTTTCCCAAACACTGAAGAGCCTATAAAACTGGTTTTTACAGTCCGTTTAAGCTTTCTGGTGAAGCTTCATGGAACTGTAAAGCCTGAGGGGGGATCTGAGAGGAAAACACATTTCCCGTTAAGGTGAACTTGGGAAGCTCAGACCCTGTGACTTCAGCGCCTTTGTTTCTTCCTTTTTTTATGCTGTTCACTTCAACTGACACCTGCTCATCCAAGCCTTGGATACCTAAAGCCCTTATGTTGTCTGTGGATCCTAGCACCTCGGTTAGCTGTAACTCCTCATAAGTGGTAGATTAGATCCCCTAATTGCTGGGAGTAGAACAGCCCATTACAGTTCGTAAGTCCTTCCCAGGAGCTCTCTTAGAATAGTTTTCAGAAGGTTCTTTTAAACTTTGTTAATATCTTTCAAACTTCTGGAACCATGAACAATATCCATCTTCCTGTTTCTTGCATAAAACGTTTCAGAATGTTCATATGTATTCCACTAATTTGTGCTTAAATTTTAATTTGTGTTGAGGGGTTTTTATCTGCATCAAGCAGAAATATGTGGTCTCTTATTGTATGACATTGTCATTAAGTTACTGTGATATTGTTCTGAAATTCAGTACTTCATGTCAGTTTCTGCAGAGGTTAGTATTTGTATTATCTTAGAAAAATATTTGGCTTTAGTTATCACAAAGACATTAAATGTTTTATTTTCTGCCTTTCCTATTGCTTACACTAAGTGTGTATTTGTATTTTAGAAACCATTTTGTCAAAGTACAGCTGCGGCCTCTGTCTTCAGAGGAGATTGAAACTATCCATCAAAAAAAATTTGTTCCTATGGCATCAAAGCTCCGGTTTATTCCCAAACGAAATGGGTTGAGACCCATAGTAAAAGTGAATGGTGTTGTCGAACCACAACAACTCAGCAGGGAAAGCAGAAAAAAGAAGGTTTTTATTTTCTTCATTGTATTATATGCATTTGATGTTGGTAACTAATAAATGGAGTAAGGATTTTTGTTACATAAAACTAGTTTTAACAGGGTGGACTCTAGCATTCTAATCAGAATGGATGAATGGGTCTGTTCCAGCTTAGCTTCTCCCTTTCCAATGCTTTATTACCATAAGCATCCAGTTCCAGAATCACAAACTCCTGTTCGCAAACCTGTCTTAAGGAAATGAGCCCAATAGAATGACTCAGCTTGTAAGGTAATCCCGTTTTTTGGTATGGATGAGTTTGGCCTGTTGGGATTTGCCTGAGTACTGATGGGTGCATGTTGATCTGTGAAATTGTCTGTGGAGGCAGTGAACAGTGGTGAGCTGGGTGCGTTACGGAAGAGGGTCTAAGGAAGGGTGAGGAAGCTGGAGGAAGCACAGTAGAGAGGTAGAAAGGAAGCTGAGAGTAATTGCAGTGTGGGAACAGAGACAGAACACCGAGTGCACAGAATAATCTATTTAACAGGGCAGTTAACCAGAAGACATAGTGGCAGCCCAGTTTCACCATCTTGCATGGCTGCATTAATTGCTTTTCCTTAAGGCTGGGTCTCATTCACAAGAGTGAACGTTCCCCAAATGGGTGAGGTGTCAACAGCTTCTTAGCACTTACTGTTCAGACTGTGTGATCGCAGACCAGATGAAAAGAGCATCAGCTAAAAGTACATAATATTCCATATTATGGTGTTTACAGAGATAATTAACCTGCACCACTTCAGTGCTTCTCTGATGTACTTGACTATCCCCACAGCTGAGTTAAATCCTTGCTCAATTACTTGGATAAAGTACCTCCAGAGGCCCAGCTGATGGTGCAGCTGGAGTTAGCATAAAATCTCAGAGCACACCTTCTTTTTGCTATTCTTGTTGCTGTCGTTATCTCCAGCAGAGAGAATGAATGGTATTTAAGAAGTTATTTTCAGATCAATGGTGGTTTTATTTGCTGGCATTTATCTATTTATCACTGTAACTATTACCTTGATTTCCAAGAGTCAAGTATAGGAACAAAAACATTTTCCATAGGATTTAACCGTACCCAAAAAAAAAATCTCTGAGACTGTTTTGTCACTTTGAAGTAGTTACTGCAGTGATATTCAGGCTTTCTGAATGCTTCAGTTGAACAAAATAATATAGTAAATACATAAATTTAATCTTAAACTTCATGTAAATTTGTAATCTTTGTATTGCACAGAATTTATTGTGTTTCAACGTAATTTAAGGTGATTCTCTTTGGTCTCTTTAGATGAATCATTACAACACTCAACTAAAAAATCTGTTTAGTGTGTTAAATTATGAACGGACTATAAACACCGGTTTTATAGGCTCTTCAGTGTTTGGGAAAGATGACATCTACAAGAAATGGAAGCAGTTTGTTACAAAGGTTCTTGTATCTGGTGGTGAAATTCCTCATTTCTACTGTGTAAAGGTATGTATTTTTAATTACATATTAGATTATTACAAATTTTATTATTATTATTACGAACTAGCTTTTCAAAACCAGCTTGTGCAGATACTTTTATAGCTGTATTAGCTGTGACCTGACTGCATAATTATTTCTTTTTCTAAATAAAATTTTGTGCATACCTAACAGACTCTGGTTAGTTTTTTGGTGGGGGTGGTTGATTGCTTTTTGTGTCTAGGTGTCCCTGCAGTAGAGCTTCCTTTACTTGGGTGTTTTTCTGTCCATCTTTTTGTCATGTAGGAGCTTCTGCTTCTATACATGCACTGAGTTTTTTGCAGTTACATTTAGCTGAGTATAAAAGTGGGAGAAAGATACAAGCTCAGATAGGCTTTTGAGCCATATGAAAACCAGAAAAAACATTCTGTGTGCTTTTGAATAAGTTCACTGTCTCTTAAAAAATTGGTCTTTTCTATCTCAGTATCATTAGTTTCTGTTGAAAATGAACACATGACTTCTAGTTGGTGTTTTTCCAGTAAGTTTCTTCTACCACTTTGAAAAAAGCAGTGCTTGTTGTTACACTATTTGAAGGAGTTTGTTCTTCACACTTTTGTCAGTTCTGTCTAGCAGACAACATTTTGTGTTTGATTTCAATTAGTAACTTTGAACTGAGGTAATGTATACAGAAATACATAAATTACACAGATTTATGTATATTATAGGAGGGTTCCTTTCTCATCTCTCATAGGTCGCTTGTCATCCTGTCCTGAAATAACTTTTGTAATTTTGTCTTGTTATCTTTCAAGCCAAAGGGTCATGTCATTGACATAATTTGTGTTACAATAATCCTAAAATTGTTGCTTCTACAGAAAGTTTTCAGTTTTTACTATGACAAGTAAAAGCAGAGGTAGGTTTCCAATATGAGGTTTGGAAAAGGTAAAATATCTAGGTTTGCAGCTTTCCAAAAATCTAAGATGTCATCTCCATGGCCATATGGTGAGGAAAGTTTCTTAAAATACTTAAACATAAAAATATCAGCTATTAACTTAAATGATTGAGGGTTCCGTGTTAGATTTAAGGTTGCATATGGTATAATCTTCTGTTAAAAATAAGAATTGTGCTAAAAGTGATGATTCGGATATCCCTTCTAAGGGAATACTCAGTGAGTGGGGGAAGGTTTTTCAGATAAGCGGTGAGTTTTTATTTAGTTCACAAATTTGGCCTGAATGGTGCAATAATTTTACTCCTGTGTGATCTGTCCTTCAGCCTTGCTTACATACTACAGCAATACTTTTTTTTTTATACTACCACAATGTTCACAGCGATATTGCTGAAAACGTGGTGGAAGATATTTCTTCTATTTCAGACCGATGTGTCCAGGGCTTATGATGCCATTCCTCACAATAAACTCGTGGAGGTGATTTCGCGGGTCCTGAAGCCTGAGAAGAGAACCGTGTACTGCATACGGCGCTACGCTGTGATTATGATTACCCCGAGTGGAAAAGCCAAGAGAGTCTATAAGAGACATGTACGACTTCCTGATTTCTTCCGTTTGCTGTTGTAAACATATTTTGGTCCAAGGAGAATTCTTCCTTTATAGCTTTCTTTAGTCACAATTTGAATTGGTTAAGTACTTAATAAACCCTTTTTAACTACTGTTAGATATTTTCCAGAGGTAGAAAAGTTTCTTTTGCGTCCATACCTTTTAAAGTATTTACTCACGTTTAGTAAAAATAAAGAAAAATGGTCGTGGAAATAGATATTTTTGAGTGAAACATTTCATTTTAACAGTAGAATTGTTGAATTAAAATAACGCAATAAGGCTGGTCCTTTGACCTCCACTGAATAAAAAAGTCAGTTACTGAATTTTCTACTGCTTTCATCATTTATTCCTTTACAATTTAAACAATTACACAGGTTTCTACTTTCAAGGACTTTATGCCAGACATGAAGCAGTTTGTGTCCCAGCTTCAGGAGAATGCCTCATTGCAAAATGCAGTAGTAGTTGAACAGGTAAGTCTTGTGAGGCTTCTTTTCAACTGAAAAAGAAAGAAGAATTAGAGGAAGATTGGGATTTTTACTTGTATGTGAGTATGTATGTACTTGTGTGTATGTATTACGTGGTTACATTACCTCTTGTCTAGTTAACCAGGACCTTCTCTAGAAAGACTTCTGTCAACTCTTCTTTGATGTTTGCAACAGGCTCTCAGTGTTCAGTGGGAGGAGTGCACCAGGCAAGAAATCTGGCAAGAAGTCCTTCTAGACTTGTCCCAGATTTTCTCACTATTGTCTCAAACTTTAATTTTCACCAGCGTTTTCTTTTCCTTTCCTAATTTCATTGTTTCTCGCAGCAGTTCTTGAGTGAAAAACTAACTGTCTAGTAAAGAAGGGCTTCAACACTTGCTATCTCCAAAACATAGAGAAGTAAGAATGAGCAAAATGTATTATAAGCCAAGTAGCTAAGGATGTGGCATCTTGACTTATTTTAAGGATTACCTGTCAAGGTTGATGAGAATGAACTCTTCTTTAGGGGAGTTAAGTGCAACAGAAACAAGATCAACTCTTAAAAGTTTTTGTTTAAAGAGATTCCTTGCTTTCAGTGAATTAAAGTAGGGTTAAAAATTACATGTGTTTTAAATTTACTCCAACTGATGCTTTGTTGAAAGAAGCAGGCATCCTTCTGTTTTAATTCTTGTCATACAAGTCTGTCTTTGTTCTCAAGACTTCCTTCTGTGCAAGGAGCATGACAAAGGCATAGAAGTAGGTGATATGCTCAATCTTTTTCTGTTGTGAAATCATGGTGTTCCATAATAACAACCTACAAGATTTCCTGAGCATCAAATGAGCAGACAGGTATGTTCTTTCAGGCTAATAATTCCTCTTTATATTTTTCTTTTCTAAACCTGGCAGTGGAAAAAGACAAGGTTGACAAAAGGTGATTTCTAACATACAAGTGAAATGATCTTGTGTATCTGTGGACATAGGAGTAGAATGTATGGTGTGGCTGGTGTACAATTCCAGTATTCTACAAAAATAAGGAAGTCTTATGAGTACCTGGATGAAAATGGAAACTAGCTGGATCTCTCATGCATAAGTACATTCTGTTATTTTTTTCAAACTCATTCAGAGAGCTATGCTAGATATTGCATGAAGCAACAGCATTCTATTTAAAACTATTTTATATTCGAAAACAATTTGTGTGTTATCTCAAAAGAATAAGGCATTTTGAGAAAAGTGTCACATCAGGCCAGGTGTCTGTACCACGGGTACATCACATTATCTTTTCAATGCAAGTAATCATGGCTCTATCAAAAGCTGGGTGCATTTCTCTGCTGTCTAATCTATGCAAGTAGTAAGTAATTTTATTTTAACTTGAATGAAGTAATTGTTAAAGTTATTTAAATTGTTGTAAATGGTTTTTTTTATCAAACAGTTTTTAACAAAATGTTCCGTAAATGTTGGGTGGACAGTAATGCATGGAAGTGTTGGTAATACCTGGCACAGTGTGTGTTTGCAGCAGAATGGGCACATGTGCCTCAACTTGGGGAATTGTAAAGACAGTGATGTACAGGAATTGTCCTGCAGGATAGAAAATGGCCAAAAGAGCGAGGTCTTATACATCGTAACAATCCAATATATTATGCCAGCACTTAAAAACGTGGGTGTAGATGTTATATTTGATTTCTCCTAACACAAAACAAAAAAACCCCAACATCCAACAAAAAATTAACTTGCTGGATGTGAGCAGCTTTTTAGTATGTATGTTCACATCTTGGGTTTAGGGTTTATCTTTTCACTTACTTAGGGTTTTGAGCTGCTACAGTCTACTTTTTAAAAGATTTGTGTGTCTTCAAAGTTATAGTGTATTTTTTGTCTTAAATCTTTGTTTTGTCACATTTCTAGAGCTTAACTTTCAATGAGACAAGTTCCAGCCTGTTTAATTTTTTCCTTCAAATGATACATAACGTAGTCCTGAAGATTGGGAACAGGTAAAAAAGAAATTAGTTATTCTTTGTATAGCATGCTTGGTTTGTTTGTTTTCTGTTACGAGGATACCTTTAATTGACTCTGGGGACTTTTGATAGCTGTCTTTTAAAGATTTCTATTTCATGTTAATTTGAAATTTGTGTATCAGTTTAAGCTCCAAAAAAGCATGATGAGTTTAGAATCAAATTTATATTGAATAACGTTTCTCTTTCCTACCTGGATGATGTTAACGATACACAATGTATTATTCCATAGAATATAGAATAACCTTCATTTAAAACTGCAAGTGTAATTCAAAAGGAAAATGCTTTAAAATGGTGGGATCCGTAGTGGTGAGCAAAAGCAAGAGTAACATCCAAGCAATCATGCAAAAGCCTTGTTAGTCATTTCTCTGTAGTGCAAAATTAAACCTTTTCTGCATGGTTTTGCTATTTGGCAAGTTGCAATAAAAATAAAAGGCAGTAGCAATAGGAATTAAAATTATTGGTAACTCCAAAATTAAGAATCAGATGTTACAGAAGGTAATAAGGCAGATTTCTTCTTGTGTTGGTGGAGATACTGACTTGGTATTTATATTTTGCCTCTAGGTGGCAAATGTGTACCATGTCTGGAAAAGGAAGTACTTACATGATCTTTATTTGTAAATTCAGAGCGATGTATATTAGAATGAATAGCTTCTTGCTCTGGAAAAAATACCTTTCTTTTAGAGTACTTATTTTAGAATATCACAGGACTGAGGGAGAGTGAGAAAAGCTTTCAAGGAGTCAAATAGAAGAGTGTTTATAGTTTTTTCTAGCATTGATGCTTACGCTCCCTTTGGCAGGACCGTAAGAATGCTCTTGTGGCACACTTTAATAATGACTAACCAACATGAGTATGTTTCATGGAATTTTAATGGTTTCAGAGAAAGCACACTCTGACAAAACCAGTTTCATACATTTAAATTCAGTCTCAACTTGTCTGAAAAAATACTGTTTGTCCTGAAACGGACTTACCGCTTTTAGGTAGCTTGTTCTCGTTTGTCCAAAAGAACCCCCTTAAGTTTAGTAAATAAATAGACTCTTTTTCTCAAAAAAAAAATCACAGTTAAGTTAATGTTGAGTTGATGTTTTGAGAAAAATGCTGATTATTGAGCTGGGGACCCATAAGAAATCTTTTAATACCATTTGATACATTTATCAAAAGTCTGTAAGAAATAAAATTACTACAAGGAAAATTTTCAGATGACTCAAAATACAGGTATGATCAGTGCTCAGAAGTATTATGTGGTCTAAATTCATTCTCTTCAGCTTCGCCAAGTCATTCATGTAATAGTGGTGAAATGGACATTATAGTATCTCACTGCTTCAAAGAAGTGTTGTGAAAATAATTCCCTTGGATTTTTTGGGCCATACCCATTTGGCTGCTGCCAGCATAGAAAATTCTCCCGGTGCTTTGTTTCGTGTACAAGAACACTTGAAGCTGTCACAGCAAGATGTAACATCAAGAGTTAAAAAACTTAAATGAAGGATGTGTCTGCAGCAGAAGGAGGCCTTGGGGTTTGAGATCAGTTATAAAATTTCTTTTGTCTAATACCAGTTGTCTCCCGGAGTTTGTTAATACAAAAGTAATATGTGTATTAGTGGGGGTTTTTTCACTGTTAAAGTTAAAACTTGTGGATCTCTGTGTAGATTCTTGAAAGAACAAGCAAATTTAAATAAGGCTAACTGGCAAACATAGAGCATATTTCTTACTGAAACTTGGGAAAAAAAATTAAACAGCTATTGTGATCTTGTTGCATGTTTTGATTTCTTGTTTTCTTTTACTCTTTGCTAGGTACTACTTACAGTGCTGTGGAATTCCACAGGGCTCCATTTTGTCAACCTTACTTTGCAGCTTATTCTATGGAGACATGGAAAACAAATTGCTTAGTGGAATACAGCAGGATGGGTAGGGATACTTTGTTTTGTGCTCTGTTACAGTAATTCATAATGTATAGGATATCTGTTAGTCATTTTCTCTGATGTTTAGTTTTGAATTTCAAGGATTTCCAACTTCATTAGGAGTGTGGTGCGCACTAACATCTCTGCAGCTTCAGTGAAACTGTGGTGGTTTTTTTTGAGAATGTCCCTGTTACAAGGGTGGGAAGAAAATGCTGAGAAGCTTTCCTGTATCTTTAGTAGGAGATTTATTCTTAGATCCCTGTATTTAGGGATGCTGTAAAGAGTCTGGCAAGCTGCGCTTGTACTTCTGAGAAGTTTATGGTTTTGCCTTGCTCATTCCTACATCATCTGTGGTCTTTTCATCTCAATCAAGATGAGATGTTTGTTACAGACTTTCTGATACTCCAGGCTTCTGCCTGAGGGCTTTCCAATCCGCCATCGGTAAAGCTTAACATTTTATCAAGGTCACAGCTTTATAGTGATTTCTTTATGAGGGATGTTGGTTCTTGTTTGAAGCCTTGTGTGACTTTTGGTAAATCTTCTCAGTCTTTTTGCCCTGCACGTGCTTGCTCCTGAGGAGCTTGACAGAAAGCTAGCCTGATAAAAGCTTTGCCTCTTTATTAGCTGTAAAAATTTTGAGCTTCCTTTTACCTTACAGATCCCCAACTGAGTCCTGGATTAGGGTATTTAGTCATGAGCTGGACCCTGAAACTTGTTTGTGTTCAGACATCTCCCTTCATTGCTGTGAATTCTTTCCAAAGAAAGAAAAAAGAACTGTGTGGGAATACTCCAGATAAGTGCATCTGTTTGGTGTCTGTTCTTGGGAGGCTTGCTGGGTGTCAGAATTTTAAACATTTCCGTACAAAAGTAGTAGAGTTCTTACGGTCTTGAGGATGCTCTGATGATGTGAGTCTGAACACTGTCTGTTGCTTTCAAAGAATGTTGTTTATGAAACTGAAGTTATAAAACTGATTTGGAGGAATGTACTCTTTAATGTAGCAGCTGTCTTTCTGTAGAGCAGATTTTAGAATGTTGCTTAGGTGTCTGTTGAATGATCTTGATAATTTCATTTGTCCTTTAAATCAGAAGTATAATGTGGCTGTTGACTTGCCTGAGCCAAAGTGCAGCTGATCTGATCAAGGTGATGAGAGTACCCTTCCTGTACATCATCATCTCCAGAGCTACTTCTCTGTGATCTGCTAGGCATGATTTACCACAAAAATATGGGCATGCTTGGGGTCTGAATTCTGTTGGAAAATTCCAGCCTTTACAGTGGTAGATGGTATTCTGTTTTACATTCAAACTGTAGCTTCATAAACAAGTTATTATGTGGTAAATGAAGATAGAGTTGGAGTCTGTCAAGAATACTTGTGTACCTGGTCTGGCACCTCTTTTCCTTATCTTGTAGAGGAAGATACTGCAAATTCTCCCTTGGAAAAGTGTAAACCCCTGTATCCTAGGAAGCCACTGTGGAATAGTTTGTGTGTTGTAAATTCCTTCGTGTTTCATCTAGCCAGTCTCATTGCTTTTTAATTTTATATAATTTTTTCATTTATGTTTAGGAAAGAAGCAGAACTGAGAATTTCTTCATGTGTCTCAATTTGGAGTTCATATCGGCCTCTACCATCTTGTGAATTAGGATAGGCACATTGTTGCTCTGAAGAGTATGAAAAAACTTTGAAAGGATTGCGTATTAAAAAATCTAACATTGGTTTCTTCTTGATTACAGAGTCCTAATACGTCTCATTGATGATTTTTTGCTGCTTACACCACATTTAATGAAGGCAAGAACCTTTCTGAGGTATGCTATTAGAGATATAGTCTTCAAAGTAGGAAGCATCATTAACTTTCACATAATTCTTTTTCATCTTTATGCACATAGGTATATTTGTTTTATGAGTTAACAGTCAAGGGCTATTTTGGAGTCCTTGGTAGTAGCCTGTGCTTGGGAGGAATCCTAAAGCTACATTCTTGATAGCCAGTTAATCTGTTGCAGTTCACATGGTGGGCAATTGCTGCTTAATTTTGAATTAGTGACCTACCTACTAACCTTGGTGGAGCTTAAAGCAAAAATTGGTGTTGCAGGCTAACGAAAGTAGCTGACAATTGTCTTTTAAAACCATTTTCCTTCAAATTTTTCAGATGTCTTACTTACAGTCTCAAAATGTTTTTATTGGGCGCTCATGCTGCTGCTTTCTGTTCCCTGGTGAAGAACGCAGCTCTTGTCTGATCCAATATTGCTGAGAATTTTCTGGTCGTTAACATTCCATGATGAGTGTCTGAAGATCCCAATAGCATGGTAGTATGCAGTTCGCACAAGTTTTAAAACAGTAATTCTTTGTTGTGCTTCAGAACTACCTTTTCTTTAAAAATTGAATCCTAGAAGAGGGTCCTGGTTACCACAGATAGGAGTGTACAGTCAGTCCTAGGGGAGTTCTGCTGATGCCAAAGTGAATTTAAAGGATCCAAAGGACAGGTCTTGAAGAAAAGCTTAGCATCTGCAGTATAGTCAGTTGCATCATGCTTTTCAGTAGTCAGAAAGATGCAGCTCTGTTGTGAGCCTGAAAGGTGATGGAGCAATCAATTAAGTACAGTTTGAAGTAATAAATTGTATCAAATAGTGAATAGAGTACTTCATTTGTCCTCATTTCCTTATCAGAACAGAAAGAAATTTCTAGGGATCTGTGGGTTTACAGTTCTGGAAACAATAAATCAAACTAACATTGAGTGCCTCAAGCTATTAATCTCTGTAACATCTTTTAGGTGTGATGTCACTTGAGTAGCAATGCAGATATTGTCCTTCTTGCCCTCTGTAGTTGTCTGCATCTTTGTTCCATATCAACTTCTGCACCAACTGTGTTGATTTTCTGTAGAGAAGTTTCCAGCCTTTTCTGTGAGAGGTTTCCAGAACTGTTTACAGATCCTGTGAACTCTCTGTCGCAAATGGAGTAGTAACAGTTTTTCCTAATGTACTATTAGAACTGGAGGACTCAATAAATTAGTTTTGAGGAGACAGCATTACAACTATGACCTCCCCAAGAAGAAGAGCCTACCTCTTCCTGTCTTTAAAAGGATGAAGCCTGCACATAAGTACATTGCCAAGTAAGACAAACTGCTGCTTGTCAAAGACAGTGCTGATCCAAAATATAGCAGGTAATCAGCAGGCATTCTGGTAGTGAAAATATTCTTAAGGAAAACGTTCCCCTCGAAGTTCAAAACTTTTCATCAGATAAATGAGGTTCCTGTTGTATGTTTTCTCCTTGGTTTTGTTGACTTCCAAAAACAATAACTTGTCATCTGTCTTTTTCCAGTGATTCTGATCTCAGAGGTTTCTGTGAGTGTGGTTTATACAGCTTGTCTCAAGTGTTGCATGGCTGAAGAGCTTAATTTGCATTAATCTGTAAAATTTTTTTCTCCATTATCCTCAAGTTCATTTATTTTCTGTATTTTTTTACCTGTAATGTCTTCACTTTCTTTACTTCTAGCTGTGTTCCTTAACCTAAAGAATTGGCTGTGTTTCCCTTTATTCTTTGACTTCTGCCCTTTTGTTCAAGATCTTGTGTCTTGCAGCATGGCAGCAGTTTTTGTCTGCATTGCTGGGGGGGGCTTGGCCTAACTGTTTATGTCTGTTTTAGGACTCTAGCAACAGGTATTCCCGAGTACGGCCTTTTAATAAACCCAAATAAGACAGTGGTGAATTTTCCTGTTGATGATATCCCAGGATGTTCCAAATTTAAACATCTGCCAGATTGTCGTTTGCTCCCGTGGTGTGGTTTGTTATTAGATATAAAAGCACTTGAGGTTTACTGCAATTACTCCAGGTAAATAGAGCTGTATACTCCAGTGTCAGCTTTACAGTGTCTCGTACATAGTGGGAGAAGCACAAGGGTGCCTTGGGAATGGTGTAGTTGAATTAATTGCAAAAAAGATTGGGATTAATTTGGTATAGACTAGAGGGACTAGCAGTCCTTTCAACATCAGAGGTGTTCCCTCTGGTACACTTCAGGTGGGAAAGAATGTGTGGGGAAGAGAACTTTTCTTTAAACCAGCAACCTTGACCGTTTACACAAAACAGTCTGAAGTGGCATAGAACTCAGACAGGATAAAGTATCCTACTGACAAGTTCTGTAGACCCTTTACATGGACTACTAGAGATGGCATTAGACATATGCAAAAAATTGAAAAGAAAGAACTGTTTAAACTCAAGGATAATATTGCTGCATTGTTGACCATTTTTAGTATAAACAGCCCTTAAGCATTTATTAGGAGGAGGTTTTCCACAATAGAGTGGTAAAGTTCTTCAGTAGTCTTCCTAAACAGAAAAGTTTGGTCATTTTAGGAAAGGAATTTATACGACATGGTTTCCCATAGCAAAGGACCAAAATCAACAGCCAAAGAGATTTATTCGCTGAGTTCTTGAAAGAAACAGTTTGTGTTGATAAAGGTATCGATGCTACTGGTCTGGGAGACACTAATCAGAATCCTCCAAAAATCATAGAATTGTTTATGTTGGAAAAGACCTTTCAGATTGAGTCCAACCATTAACCCAGCGCTGCCAAGTGCACCACAGTGTTTGTTACAAGGCTTTGCTTTTGATAAGCTTGACCTAAGTAGCTGGAACATCAGGGTTGTTCCAGGAACTAAGATGGCTTCATGCCTAAGCTCCTGCATTGCATGGATCATAGATAAGATGATTGTCACTGGAGTAATTAATAATGTTCTGGCTAGACCATGCGTTTAAGAAATACATTTAGTTTGTTTTTAAGGTTATTGATTTGGCTTTTTTTAGCAGGGTGAATTTTTCAGCCTGAGGTATTAAAGTCAGCCCTTAGCTAATACCCTTAATGCCACAGGGCCTAGTCTCCTTCAGCACTGAATTTAATTATGGTCATCTTCTAGTGACTAGCTCACTGATTAGCAGGAAATCTCTGTCACATGGGAAGTTAAATGAGACTTACTTTACAGAATTTAATTTAGTCTAGTAGCTCATGGAGTTTAACTACTTTTTTTTTACTTTTTTTTTCTAGTTATACTTATACCTCTATCAGATCAAGTCTTTCCTTCGACTCAAGTAGAACAGCTGGGAAAAACATGAAATACAAACTGAGTGCAGTCCTCAAACTGAAATGTCATAGTTTATTTCTTGATTTACAGGTGGGAATATGAAAATGGATGTTTGGCAATATTGTGATTAGTGATGAAGAGCATTAAAACTGCTTTGAGGTCTAACATTAAAAAGTTTATTTTGAGAGGAAATCCACGTAGTCTGGAAATGTTGACATCAAATAAAATGTAGGGTCTTCCAGAAGTGATCCTTCACAACATTGTTAACTTAGTTGCAATAAAGAAATCTTTAAAGTTTAGCATAAAATGTTTTTTATCTTCAACAAATTCTGTTACGACACTAAAATATTCTCATAGCTCTGTTTCTGTTCTGTTATAGATCAACAGCCTTAGAACAGTTCTCATTAACATCTACAAGATATTTTTACTCCAGGCTTACAGGTAGGTCACTGTCTTCTGGAGTAAGTGTCAATATTTCATTACGCTTTCTTGACACATGGAGGAGCTATGAATTAGAAAGAAGCGTGCCACATAAGTGTGCAGTGTGTGTATATATATATGTATGATGTGTGCAGCAGTAAATGGCAGTAGAAGGTCAAGTTATTCTTGTTTCAACACTGTTCTTAAGTAATACTGTTAGGTTTAGGATACAGGAGTATATTTGATGTGTATGTTTAAGTGATACTTCACCAAATGGATTTTCAGTGTCTTGGTCTTGACAGCTGGCCTCAAGATAACCAGTCTGTTTTGCTTCAGGAATATGACAAGAAGCCTTATTAACCATTTTGTATTTAGATCAGTTAAATATTAGCCTGTTTATATTTAGAACTTTGTATCTGTTAAAATCATGTAGAACTTTGACCAGTATAACTTTAGATAAAGTGAGGTTTCATTCTACCAAGTTAATTGTAGTTTCTTATTGCTGGTAACATTTTAATTGCTCCTTGGCCGGTAGTATCTTGGCATTTGTGAGCTGGTCTTGATCAGCAGAGGAAGTGAATGTTTTAAATAAAGATAAGGGAAAGAAATTGAAACTGGTAAGCAAGTTGGAAGAAAATACTAAGCTCTGTATGTTGAAAACTTTGAATGATTGGCCGCAGCAAGTCGTTGGGTTTTTGTTGTTTTGACACAGAAAATGTGCGAGAGGTCCTTCACTCTTCACAGAAATCATATGTTGCTCTTTTGCTATGCTCACACTTGTTAGGAAGGGACATTTTAGTTTTATTCTTAAATTAGTCTTGGTCCACATTCAAGCTGTATTCTTTGTCCAAGAAGTGTAATTGGGTTTGTCTAGTACAGCACTGATGCGTCCAGCTCTTAAACTTTTGTGTTGTGGGTGATTTAAGATTTTTCTCTGATAGATATGATCACTTAGTTACTTCTGTTTGGTTTTATGGTAACATTCTAACAATGGCCTTTATATGTTATTCAAAAAGCTGTCCACCATGATAACTGCATGTCAGGTTAATTCGGCCAAAACCTACAATGCAGCATGGTACTTAGGTTTATCCTTTAAATACTGAAAATGTCACCATTTTCTTAAGTGACTGCAATATGCTGGGTTAATTTAACAAACAAGTATATACATTGTTGATTAATTAAAAATCAACATTGTAATTGGCTGTATTCAGCATAAGCAGGATTATAATGCCAGAGTCTGAAGGTAAAAAAAAGTCAGCAGTTTTAAAATATTTTCAAACAGGCGTAAGGAAGCATATGATACAAGTAATTTCTATAGAGTTGTCTTCTGTATAGGCAAAGGAGTGAGTATCCTGGTCTGTGGAATAATTTGGAAGTCTGTATTCCTGCATACCTGAACAGAATTTATTGGGGGGTTTGCTTTGTTTTTCCTTGCTCTCACACTCTTGTCATGTGGGTGTTCTCTGGTGGCATGGTCTGTGATATGGAATTGGTGATGATGAGTAGTTTAATTTTCCCTACACATGACACAGTTGCTGTCCTCAGAGGAAAATTCTGTTACCAAGGCAGATGGCTTCAGGATCTTCTTTCAGCATAAAATTTGGAAACAAACATCATATATGTCTGACATTCCAGAAATGTGTATATATGGGGGAGGTGTCATGCAGTGACAATATTGATACAGCTAAAGACTGTTGGGTGCTTTTAAATGTTGTATAGTGCTTAGGCTGTGTAGGCATAGTTTCACTTTAAGTTGCAAATGACCTTTGATTAAATAGGCTGTTTTTGTGAACAGGTTCCATGCCTGTGTAGTCCAACTTCCGTTCAACCAGCAAATTAGAGAAAATCGTCGTTTCTTCCTAAGGATCATCTCTCAGACTGCATCATGCTGCTATGCTATCCTGAGAACCATAAATGCAGGTATAGGATGTTAATGGCAATGAAGTAGTGGGTTTGGGTTTTTTTAGACAAAAAATCTTGAGTGTGCAGTCTGATGATATAAAGATCAGGAATGAATAAGTGCATGATAAGAATCATGGTGCATTTTTCTTCTTAAACTCAGTTTTCTGAAGATTGTGTCTCAGGCACTAGTTTTTAGTTTTTCTGCTGATGTATGAGACTTCATTGACTACACAGGTTTCTAGTAAAAAATCCTGGGGTGATTTTATAGAAAGAGAGGCAAGATCAGGACATACTGTTTAATGCTCATCATTTTCAGGCACATTATTTTCCTTTTCTATCTCTAGGGATTGCTGAAGGTAACAAGAGTGTATCTGGCATATTCCCTATTCAGGTAGCAGAATGGCTCTGCTACCATGCCTTCACTGTCAAACTGTCAAATCACAAAACTCTTTACAAATGTCTGCTTGGACCCTTAAATTCCTGTAAGTATTCAGCTATTTTTACAGTTTTATCTATGGTTAATTGTAATAAAACTTAGAAACCAATGGATTTTTAAAGTTTTCTCATCCTAAAATATTGTTCTCAGATGTACATTAACAATTTCTCTGACTTTATTCAAATTTATTGAGTAAAAGTAGGCAGATTAAAATGTTTCTCAGCACTGCATTTTCTAGAGCCTTATTCTCACAGGACAATTGGTGCTTGGCACTCAGTAAGCTTGTACAGTTCAGAAGGGTTAGTAAGATTGGGTTAATCACGTAAGTATTCTCAGCGGGTTTAACTAAATGAAATATAAATGCTCAAGATTCTATTTTAAAAAATGTAGATTAACTAGCAACTAAATAAACTCCTCCCACGATTTAAACTCTTACCCAAAAAAGTGTCACATGGGTCACTTTTAAACAGAAGCACTGGCTGCACTGCAAGTGTGCTCTGGCAGAGTTGTGCTGTTGGCGGGTCTCTGACACTTCTGCTTGGTGAAAGCAGCTGTCTGTGTCCCTGGCCCCTGGGGAGCTGTCTCCTTAAGCAGTTGTGCAGTCTGTCTGCAGGCCAGCCACAGAAATAATAGCATTTTCAGTTTTAAGATACTAAAAGTGGACGGCGAGAGGTTTTCCTGAAGCAGCCAGTACTGTTGATGAATTTAGCTGCAGTGAAGGCCAGACTCTTGACGCCGACTCTGTAATTTGCACTCTGAATTCCGAGTCATTGCTTGGGCAGTTTTGTTATACAGGACCAAGAAATTCTTGGGTCTCATTCCAGAGTAACACGTATTTGATTTGAAATGTATCATAAGCTTCCTTTGATAGCTGCATTGAGGTCCAGTGCCCCAAAAAGAGAGCAGTTCTGCTTTTGGAAGGAAGCATTTCCTTCCCATATCAAAGGCTTGCAGAAACGCCTGAGTGCAGAGTCTGATTTTTGGTGGTGCAGTGGGAATGTATGAAGGCAACACTTAAACTTTTACAGGAAACAAACTGATTGTTGGGATTTTACCAGCCACTTTCTTGAGAGCTATGGACTTTCTGTATGGAGCAGGATTCCGACAGCCTTTCCTTGGGGAGCTCCTTCCCTGAGTTACTCACTTACACCAAAACCAGAGGCCCCAAATCTGCTCACTGCTGCTGAGAAGTACCAGGGCAGGGCTGCTTGCTTCACTTAGAGAGGACAGGGATTGAAGAACTGAGCAGAGAATGCAGCAGACGCACTCAGCAGGGCAATGGCTTCTCTGGGAGCTGCCTCACTTCTCTAAGATCCAGACAGGGCACATTTGAGTTTTCATCTCTATGAAGGTTTTGCTCTTGGGATCTTTGACTGGCAGACCACAATCCAAGCCAAAGCTGTTCCATCCTTCTCTGTGCATGCTTTGCTGTTTAATCTGACAATACCTTCAGGGCGGAGGCACAGCCTCAGGCAGCTTTATTGCTCAGCAGAATCTCATCTTTCACGGCTGAGTGCATCAGCCCTAAAAGCGATCTCTGCTGTCCACAAAATCACATCACCACAGATGCCAGGGAAAGAAAATAGGCTGGGAAGCAGAGGTGAAGTTTTCCTAGTTTGAATAGCGACTGTCGCTAGGTTCCTTCTGCTGTACCCGGAGAGCTGCTTGCCTGACTGCAATACTGACCTCAAACTCGCATGTGGTCCAGGCCTAACTCTGTGCAGTTTCTAACCCAGGAAGGGAAAGCTGACCATCTGTCAGTTGGCTTCTCTGGCAGTCAGAATTGCCCTTGAGAAATGGAATATTCTTTCTTCCTAAATTCCTGGGCAAGCCTATTAACGTTGTACTTGCTGGGTATTGTGGAGGCGGAGCAGGAGAAGTCCAAAGGTCTGTAGAAATTTAGTGGTGACATTCTCTTGAAAAGAGTAATTTTCAGCTATTCTTTCATAATCTTACCTTCTCTGAGGCAGAATCTGTTCTTCACATCCATAGCATCAAGACAACACACTCTTTTTATCTACAGGGTCCAGTTCCTTTTGGAAATATCTGAGACTTCAGGTCTACACTGCTGAAAGATCAAGGCTTCAGAAATCTTTGCTTAACAGCTGCCTGAACAATTAGCAGGCTGTGACTTGTTTTTGCTATGAGACTTTTAAGATGGAAACTTTCACTGTGATTGGTTGACAGATCACTGGGGCCCAAGTAATTCAAATGCTGTCTCTCCATTTGTGTATAGCTGTCTGAAATCTTACCTGTGTTTCCACTAGCCCTGTTCCACTGGTGCTGCAAGGGTTGATAAAATAATTGCTGGAGCTGCACAAAGACATCTTGTGGTGACAAGTCACATGCATACCCTTGGTGTGAACTGGCATCATTATCTCCGTATCGCCAGGGTTTCTGGTCATAGGTGAAAGCTGTTTTTCAGTCCCTGATTGTACATGGTGTTTACATGTAAACAGTGTTATGTTGTATTTTCTTATGTTGTAAATTTAGTACAATACTAAGTGTCCCAATCCTTCAGAAACACACTAAAATCCATTTTCAGAGATATTGGTGGTTTTCTATGCAGTCATACAAGTTAGTTTTGTTTGCCCTGCACCAGACCTAGTCCTGAGCAATGTTATTGTAATCAGAACATCATCACGTAGAGAAGGTTACTGCAGAGCTAAACATTCTGTAGAGGTATCAGAGCTAATTCTAAACATAGTATTTTAAGTTTTGTCTTCTGGAAATCAGGTAGCACATGTGGATGTCAGAGTAGTCATGACAGGGAAGTCACTGACTTTCAGGTGGCATCCTGTGAAGTTAGCTCAGTATCTCTATATGCTACAGTAATCTGTAGCACAGAGATAAACAAGGCTGGTGAAAGTCCCTGTGTTGACTTAACAGCTGCATTTTTTTGTTGTCATTTTGGAGTTGGTATTGGTTATATAAAACCTATTTCCTCTGTAAGATCATGTTGTTGACAGGAATTGATATAAACATGTTTTTTTCTTGTGTCATTGCACATGCCTTTCCATTACTCTTCATGGGAATCAATATCAAGCTCAGGTTTTGGGGAGGAGGTTCTTCCCACTATTCCCAAACCTCTTAAACATCAACATCAGGGGCTTGTCAGTATGAGTTGTCATCATTCTTCAGAGTTAAGTATATAAAACACAGTTACTGTTTAACATCTCTCCTATTATTTCCAGTGGGGAAAGGAGCAAGGGACTTTCCTTATCATGATCAGATATAAATACATCATCTGTGTCCTTTCCAAATACAGGGCAAATGTTTATTGAGCACTTCTGGCTTTCTGCACCATTGACAATTTTGCCGACTCTGTTTAGTGACGGACTTAAACTGTTGCTAGGATTTTACATGCTCTTCCTAATCTTTAAAAAGTCCTTTTTACTGTCTGTAATTCTGTTGATGGGACATTCAGTCTTTCAAAGTATCTATGGTTTAATAGAAGGCCTTATTTGGTGGGTAAAGTTGTTGAACAAATGGGCTTATACTTTTCAAAACTTAATGAAGTTCTCAAATCCGTACAAAAAAAAGTCACAAGAACAGAAAGTAGGAGGAATTTGCTCCTTGATTTTCTTTGTTAGTATTTTCACTTATATGTTTGAACGTTTTTATTTGTTAGCCTGATTTAAGGGTGGAAGAATAGTAGCATATTTTATTACAGGTTTTTTTTATCCCCATGTTCCAGGTGTTTCAACTTTTTAGTTGGTTTTAGCTAGTATTGATTTCATTACTTCATTAACATTTTCCCTAAACCAGAATTAAGTTATTTGCAGTTGTAATGAATTGTTTCTGATATTTTGGTAGGTAAGATGCAGCTAATCAGGATGATCCCAAAGGCTACTATGGCACTACTGGAGGCAGTGACAGAACCATCTCTTTGTCAAGATTTCAAAGCTATCTTGGACTAACTGATTGAGGTTTATTTCCTGGTTTTCCCAGGTTTGAAAATAAATGCTATATTCAAATGTCTTTAGGTGACTTTTCTCTCTAGTTTATTTTAGTAGAGTGGACCAAAAGCAGGTTCACTCAGAAGTTTTATGTGTTTGTTGCTCAGATACCATGCAAGGACATAAAAAGAGCAGACATGTTTTTCATACCGTCTTGTTTGGGTATTTTGTTGGTGGGGTTTTTTTTTTTTATTCACAGGTTGTTTGATGTAATTTACTTGGTTTTGTTCCATGATTCCCATCTTTGTGATAAAGGAATCATTGAAGTATGTACAAAACTGTTTACTTTCTTGTTTCAGTGGGTTGTCTTGAAGGGCTATGTTTTACTTCTCTGTGTTGTAGACTATTTTATAATAAATTGACTGGTTAATTGCAATAACATGTATTTGTTTCCAAGGCCTTTATTTTATAGAAATCTTTGATGTGCTGGGTTATGTCATGACAAACAGTTACCTGCACAGGGAAAATTCATTTCATGGCAAGATGCAGAGGCAAGAAATTTTATGCTTTGCAGATCACAACTAATATATGCCAAAATTTCACTGTCCAAGCTGGTTATGTTTGGTGTATGTTTTATTTATTTTGAATACTTTGTGGTTTTTTTAATGCAGTGTTGTACAGAATGATGCTGGTGCTTTTGTATCTACAAAACAAAAGTTCTTGATTAGATAATATACCAAGTATATTTCTTTTCTATTTGCATATCTTTGGCTCTGTAAAAATAAATTTTTATCAAGGACATATAGTGATAGAAAAAGGGAGAATGGCTTTAAACTGAGAGTAGGTGTACATTCAATATAAGGAAGAAATTCTTTACTGTGAGGGTGTTGAGATGCTGGAAGAGGTTGCCCAGAGGAGTCGTGGTTGCCTCATCCCTGGCAAATCCCCACCACACAGGGAATGGTAACACAGCTCCTAGAAGTTGATTTGCAGTATTGCAATCTGTCCATTAACATCATAACTCAGTTCAAAATGTACAGTCAGTCTTACAGGTTTGGTTTTTTTTCTTTCTGCGAAGTGGCACTGTTAAAATAAAATACATTTTAAAAACGTCACAGAACAATTGTTCCTACTAGAGATGAAGAACAACCCGGTTCTCCCCAGCCAGCAGCTCAAACATTTAAACACCCCTGTGCCCCACAGTGGTCTGCAGTGATACTGGATGAGGGAGCACTGTCAGGGGCAACATTGCATAAGAGAGGCCTGGCAGTGCAGAAGGCTTTATTTTATGGGATCACGTGGCAGGAAGAGACAGCAAGATGCTCCAACTTGAAGAACGGAGGCAGTGTTCACAAACTTCACCAATGGTTTGGATAAGCCCATTTTTCTCTGTGAGAATATAATCTGCTGATGTGGTCTCAGCTGAAGGTATAATTTTATAAAAATTAATACAGTGTAATGCTTGCAAGTCTCTGAGCTGATGTTTGCCTTTCCCAAAAATTACTGGCTGAGTCATCAGTTTTAAACAGCATCTGCTGTTTGTAAAGGCTGTTTGTAAATAGATACAAATACAATGTAGAAATGACAAGAGAAAACTGTTTCATTTAAAAATATCTTCCCCTCAAAAAAGCAAGTGAAAGTAAAGCTGAAATTGGTTTGTGTTTTAGCAAGTGGAGAATTTGGAGGTTTGAAGAAGAGCTGGCAGTCTATACTGGAAACTTGGAGTTGCTACTGTGGCTTATGGTAGTTGGAAAAAAATACTATGAGCATATGTGTAAGGAATAGATTAACCATGGCAAGGGCATACAGTTGTTTCTCTAAAAATAGATGTTTATAATGTTGGGAAAGTAGAAATATTCCATAAAGCTATTTCTGCACAGAACTGTTCTAAAAGAAATAGTGTGATACATTATGGTGGTAAAATCTATTCTACTTAATTGGTAGCAAGGCAGTGTGTTAAACAGCAACTGCTGACAGGAAACGTTTGGGTAGAGCGAATAGCTTGAATCTAGAAATATTAAATGAATTACCTTAGGAGCATTCTGAATCTGTAATGTGGATTTTGAGCAATCATTGGACAGCTGGGAAAATTGCAAAAGGTTTTCGAGTTGCAGTGAGGGTTAAGGTCTCAGTATTTAAGAGAAGGTGAGTAGAGAGATTGAGAGCTAAACCACTGAACGTAACTCCCCGCGCAATCTGCGCTGCAACTGTTGAGCTTGCTGGCTGGAGGGTTTATATGGGGAGGGGGAGAAATAGGGCTGAACATTGGTTTTTTTTTTTAGTGTGTCTACGGAGCTGTAAGGAAGGAATTTGACAGAAGCCCCTCTAGGGGAGATCATACTATCTGGATGCATCCATCAAACACGTGCTCCTATCCCCACTGTTTCCTTTCGGGAAGGAAATACGGACCTGAAATCTCAAGTTGAGGTAGGTATCGGATTTCACAATGTAGGAAACTGCCAAAAGGAATGTGCTTTTCTTTCTGCATCTGTTTTCTGTGTATTGTATTGTGATAATTTGGATGTGTCCTTATTTATAGTGCTATTGCGATGTGCGCTCTGAGGCTTTTTCTTTCAATAGGCAATTGATCTCCTTGTCTTAGGGCTGTGGATTCTGGTTAAGGCTGAACATCACCATGACTGTGTTTGTGTCTTTTACTGATTTACCCGCAAAGAACCCAGGTGGTTCTTGCAGCCTAGACAATTCTAGGGAAGTCTTGTCTGTCAGAACGGTATGAGTTCACTGCAGAGTGTTAGAGCAAAGCAGAATTGATGGAATATGGAGAGAAAAGATTGGGAGAAGAGTGAGCAGAAGGAGAAGGCACTTAATATGTACGACTTCAACACATTCAGTTATGTGTTTGCATACGCGTGCTCCCTCAAGTAACACAGTCGTGCTCTTCAGGAGAAAAATGTACCTATAGGATATCATCTTGTTCTTCGTGAATAAGGGGAAGATTGTAGCACTAATTTTATTGGAATAAGGCTACAGTTTTGGCATGGGAATTTTGGTAGAGGTAACATCAGAAGTGCACTGACAACAAAAAAGCAATGTTCATGCAAGGGTTGCTCAACACATTTTCTACATGCCTACTTGAGCTAAACAGTAACTTCAGCTTGTGTTTCCCTGCCATCATTTGTAGTTACTGAAGCTGAAAATCATTGTCCTCCCCCAGAGTCCTGTCCTGGGCTGAACTGCATGTCCGGTGATCCATAACGTCTCCCTTTTGGTCAATGGAAGGGACAGCTCAAAAGTCAAGTCTGGATACCATGACAGTGACTCAGTATGGATTTATAGACTTGAAAGTCTTTTATATGTAGTTTAATTATTTTCCCAGCTTGTGTGTGTATTAGTTGGATGTGTTTTTGTTTAAGAACAGAACTCTGACCAGCTACTTAAACCTGCTGCATATAGTTGCCTACATGATTTTAATGAATATTTAGCTATCTGTAGTCAAAAAGATGAATATTAAGTGTATGCTTTAGTTAGTTAAAAATAGTTATTTATGTATTTACAGCTTTTTAACCCTAATCCTTTCTTTTCCTTGACTCAATTATTCATCCTGAAGGCTTTGTCATACTTTATCCTCACATACTTTCCCTATATTTTTTCAGAGGCCTCAAGTATCTTGACAAGAGGAATCCTCATCTCCCATCACTATAGAGTGGCCAGGATCTGCAAGTACAGGAAATCCTGGTTTTCAGTAAAGATTGATATCATTGTCTGTAAGATTGCAGATCACTGAAAGGCTGCCATACATCTGCATTTTTGTTATTTCAAAATTCAGCTATTGTGTTCAGTATGAGAAATTAAGGGGGAAAAAATGGGACTTTTTTTTCTACACAGTATGTTCCACTACAATAAATTCTGGAATCTGCTAAGATAAGAGATTTGTGCAGAATTAATTGCTCAAATTTACTTAATATACATTCTTTTATTTGCTGATGCTTTATCTTTGTTCCTTGCAATGCTTGAGAATATGAAATAATCACAAAGTGACTGCTGTTTAAGTATATAGGAGTAAGTATAGGGATTGACAAAAGTTACAGTGTAGTGGAAAAGAGGAGTTCTTAGAGAGCTTCCATTCTGCATCTCTCGGAGCAGGGGGGCAGGGCAGTGAATGACCCTGTAGGTGCTTGTGCACCAATTTGTTGCTGATCCTTAGGAACAGACTGGTTTTTTTAAAAGTGAAGGAAGACAGAAAGCAGCAGCAATACTTAAGAGGCTTTCCAAGTTTAAATTCTGGCTGGAGAGATACATGAAGCTGTGAAATTGGTTGAAATAAAAGGAAACACAGCAGCATTGTTTATAGAGTGTAGCGATTGCTGTAAGCATATGAAAGGTGTGTACCAGGTTGATACCAAATGACAGCTAATAATGTCAAACAAAGGCTGTCTTATTTTTACTTACAGATGGGTACAATGGGTATTTATTCTTTTGGATGAGAAAAGTTGCTGTTAGCCCCCTGACACGTAAACACTTCTGGTGGAACAAATCTTGGGTCCTTGCTCCTGCGCTTTTGTTTGACCAGATGGAAGAGCGCTACCAGAGGTACACACACACAGGGAAGGGCAGCCAACAGCACACAGATGGCCTGTACCCAAGGTGGATAAACTTTCTCCTCTTTCATGGGGAAGCCTTTCTGTGGAGATAAAAAAGCAAGCAAAAGAAATAATTGGTAGGTACACTTAGATTTTGCTATGATTGCTATTTTCTTACACTGTTTTAGTAAGGATAGCAAAAGTTTTGCTTTCAGTCTACAGTAGCATTCAGTGGCTGTGTCCTCTGCAAACCCTTCTTGTGGGTCTAGAGACAGCTATAAATGTTTTACAGTTTCAAAGATGTATAGCTGGAATTGTGACACATTCCTAGGGATATGGGGGTTGCCCAAAGTGTTATCAAACTTTCACCCTCTCTTGGTTAAACTTTGTTCATCCTTGTTGTCTCAAAGCTTACCTGGTTTCAGCAATTACTGAGCATGTTCTTTGTCAAATAGGAAGATGTATTATCAGAGATTTTGAGGGATTGATGATAAAGCAATTTCTGCAAGTCTGTGGCTATAAGTTTTATTTGGGATGATAGATATTTGATGGCATTTGTGGGAGACACTGCTGCTGTGTAATCCTCCTATAGTTTTAAGACCAGAATCGATCTTTAAACCCCTACACAGGGTGTATTTGAGAGGGATCAAAGAAACTGCAATTGATTTGATATGAGACAATGACATCCAGATCAAATGTTCTCAGCATGGACATGCCTTTGTTACTGAATTAACCAACATTGTTCTCAGACCACTGCCTTCCTCTCTCCCTGTCTGCTTGTCAGAAGTACACCAGGGTCCCCGTGATACTGGTCTAAAGCTCTGCTCAGGCATTTGTTCTACCTCTGTTCTGCTCTGAACCCCCTGTAGGTATGGAATGTCTGTGACACGTTTCACTTCAACACTTCTGAGCATTGCACACATCCGTAAGAAATATGGAGCCTGGAATATGCAGGACACCTCGAGAAGAGACATGTTTCACTGTGTGTAACCTCTTTGCACATCAGAGCCTTCCCATTCTGAGCGCTACGTCGCTTCAGACTGCATTCCGTGGGTAAGCAGTAGATAACAATGATCTTAAAGGATCTGGTAAGGGAGGAAAATAGATAATTCTTGCTTTTATTAGAAGTTCTGAAAATATTTGAGAACATACATATTTAGGGTTCCAGGCTGTGTAGCTTTGTGGCTTCTGCATCTGAAGAGTAACAAAGGCCATGAAGACAATTAGCAGGAGCAGAGGGCTAATAAACCTCCATGTGATGTGCCAGTAGAGATTGAGTTTTCGTCCAGTCATCCATTCCACATCTTTACTGAACCTTGTAAAAGAAGGCATGTTTATGATGGTGTCACATCTAGAGTGGTAACAGTTTCCCTTTTTTATAATTTTCTGTAAGTTGGAAACACAGGGTACAGCACTGTAAATCCTTTCTATTCTATACTGTTCTTTAATAACTTACTAGTCGCTTGAGTAAATAATAATATCATTCAAGTAGGTCTTTATTGATCCATACCAGAGATGAATGACCAACTTACACTGTCAGTTTAATTACCTGAGCACCTAGTCTAAGGTTTCTAAGGATAAATAAATGATGATAATATTGCAGCAGTTCTGTAAACTATGCAGATATTTGAAATAAAAAGACAAAATTGCCAAGAGAACAAACATAGCATGTTAGGAAGAAGTCTCAGTTAACCAGCACCAAATCAAGTCAGGGACAAAATTACTGCAACCTGAGGTGCACTTATGTCTTAAGAAAAAATAATTCCATAACTTTCCAACGTACCTTTTAATTTTATAGATGTACGCAACTCCAATCACTTCAAAGAAAGCAATGACAAGAAGAGGCACTGAGCCTGCATATCTGTCAAAAATGTCAATCCAGTAACTCCCTGAACGCAGTGTAAAACACAGAGCAATGAGGAAGCTAATTAGACATATTATACCTGAAGGGAAAAAAGGTATCTTTGTTACTGGAGTACTGAACTTGGTTGGTTTATTTTTGTTCTAAATTGCTTTGTTCTTGTTCTAATAATTTTTATTCTCTCTCCCTCTATGGAGTTACAAGAAGCTGTTTTCTCCTTAGGGGAGCTAATACCACTTCCCAAACACAGTTTTCCTCTGTGTGTTGGCCAAGAGGCACCACTGTTGCAGGAGGAAGGCATTTATGTGACTCAGGGTATCCTTCAGTTGTTCATACTGTCTTCCATCAGACAGCCTGGGCTGTGCTGTGCTGTGTCCCAGTGTTAATTTTTGACTGATGTAGTGAGTTTCAAGTGCCTCATTTCCATGCAGCCACAGGCTTAAAGCGCAGGCAGGTGGCACCTTGGAAGTGTAAGGACTTCCTGGATTTCTGCCCCCATTTCCTCAAAGAGCCCAGAGCTACAAATGTGTGTCCCTTATGTTCCAGCATGTATCATTTGGGTTTCAGCACACTTCAGCCAGTTCCCCTTTAGCCAAGATTTAAATTTGGGGTAACTGGGAGAAAAAGTGGGAAGGAAAGGAGGGAATAAAGGTATTGCTGGACACAGACATGGGCTACATATCAGTAAAATCAATTAATATGTATATCTTTCTAACGTATTGCTAATTGCTTTTAACTCTGAGATGGCCTTTGGTTCAATTCTGTGAAATGTTGGCTCCAGACTTTTTTTTTTTTTTTTTAAAGTTCACAGTTGGAAAATCAATTTAAAAATAATATTGTTACCTCATGAAGTTGGGAATAAATTTGTTTCTACATGAAAAATTGTAAAATTAGGAATACAATTTAGATGCCACAGGAAGACTCTACAAAAGGCATGACAGCATTTCCCGTAAGAATTTAAAAGGGCACATTGGGGAAATATTAATCCATTACTTGCAACTGCCAGAGATTTTTCTGGACCAGTTTCACAGTAGGATCTCTCAGACTCTCATAGAGTCTGGTTCTTAAGGAGCAGGTTTCGTTCAGTAACGGTCTCTGGTTGAAAAGATTCCATTTTTGGTGCCAGAACAGGATCACACACCTTCATTCCTCATTTTTCAAGTGGTAATTTTCTACCCTGACATTTTCACAGCAAATGTGAAACAATCTGTAGCAGCATAAACCTGGATGAAATAGGATGAAATAGGGGTGAATGACCCCTCTTACTGTGGTAAGTTCAAGTGCAGGTGGTTGTGGCAGACCAGCTGATGTCACTGGGTGCCTTAAAGTGATTTGTATCCGTGCCAAAGGCTTAGGGGAAGACAAGGCTCCTGATGTCTGCCACAGCTAAGAGTGAACTTGACTCCAGGACTAGCAATTTAACAAGCCTACTCAGACTGAAACAGCTTAACTTGCAAACTAATAAAAATGGCTAAGGCAATATAATGTTGTCACCTGACAGCTTCTGCCGTAACTGCTGCCTCATCTGTCTATCTTCTGCAAACACAATTCACTGCCCTTACTTACACTGTGAGAATAAACTAAATTAATACTACGAATTATTAATTCCTCTGATATTAATTAAGCAGTTAGTAGTTTGTGCATCTATAAGGAAGCCGCCTTCTTTGAACAAAGCAAATACCTTACCAGATAACAGCTCTTTAGGTGCTGATTTAGGTATAATTTGAAGCTCTAGAAGTGGAGTGAAGACACCCTCAATGTTTCCAAACATCGAAGAAAGGCCCAAGCTGAACAACATTATGAAAAACAGGATGGCCCAGGCCTGGGAGCCTGGCATGAGGATGATAGCTTGAGTGAAAACGATGAAAGCCAAGCCAGTTCCTGAGACACTCTGCAGAATTCACAAACAGGTGGATAAAAATACACATTACAATGTCATTTCTTGTGCACAAAGTAATTACAGCACGCTGCTGTCCTTCTCTGGAGTCAAGGGTGCTGGTCAGCCTGTGGCCTCTGTGGCAGCCAGCAGCTGAGAAAATGGGCAGTGGGGAGTTTGATTTTAAATGTTCTACTAGAGATATCTAGACAATCATAGAGCAGAATTTTAGCCTGCACAGAGAGATGAGTCCAGAGTAAAGCAGATAAGAGAGCTGTAATTGTAACAGCAATTGTTTTGCTAATGCCATCTTAAATGTGGTTTTTAAAAACCTATAGTGTAGTAGCTTCTGGAAAGAAAGAGGTGTAAATAAGAATATGATTACCACTCTTAACACCAAGAGAATTGGTGAATTGTTGATCTCAAAACCCCCCATAACTGCCAAGGCAGAAAAGACTAATAGGGAAAAAACCAATTTCAACCAAATTTCTTTTGATTCAGTCTCCCAAGGACAAGGATTTTTAAGTCTAAGCACTGAAAAATGCTAATGTTGCTATAATTTGGAAGTAAAATATTTCAAACTGTAAATCAGAGATGGGTGCCATCAGAAGAAGGGAGACAAAAGAAACTGACTTGTGCCAGGGCTGGAGGGTTGTCCTTGGACTTCTCCATCATGTGAGTAAAATAGCCTACTTTACCATCATCGTGTGTTAAGTGTGTCGTACATTAGCACACTCTGTTCCAAACAGGATCACTGGAGCAAGTGGAATGAGGTAGGACAAGTAAACAGAGAAGAAACATCTGTGTTTAGTGGTAGGGGAAATGTGTTAGGAGGGTTGGAAAAGACGGAGAGGAGGAGGATGAAGATGTATTTTGGTGGTGAACAGTGTACATTGTAACAGATTTGTTGGTACTGTCCTAAATACAGATTTAGGAAATACCCGTTCAGCCTCCATTTTTCATAATCTTTCATCTAGCTGTGTTCCCCCTATTATGCTTATTTCTGTAAACCAGACTAGGAATGAATCCAGTGTCCATGGTAGACTTCTGGTGCGAGCACCCTGGAAGATATGTTTTGTGATAAGAATGTGTAATTTTGTTTGCCATAACAGACAGTTATACATTCAGACTGTCCCACAGCAGTATTGTTATTTCAAATGTTAAAAAGCTGATTTGTTGCATGATTATGTGTAATATATCATTGCACCTAGAACAGAGTACATGTACTTATAAGAAAAAAGAAGATACCAATCCTTCTGCATAACTTTGTTTAAAGATTACTTTTTGAAAGCAGTTATGGTACCTGATCAAGAAATTCTTGAAGATTACAGCTTTTCAGTTTGAGTCCAGCAATTTTTTCTGGATATGATGAATTCAGAAAACTAATCCAGGAGGTATAGTTCTGTCGCATGATGCTTTCTTCTGGAAGATCAAATTCGTTGATGATACTGATAATGTTCCTGCCAGAGAAGCCAACATATCATTAGTTTAAATGTTTGCAGATGACGTGCCTGGAAATGCTATGCCATGTATTCAGATGTTACTCAAAAGTTGCGCTTACTTTCTGTGTTGCTATTTACAATATAAGGGAAAATATTAATTGACAGCTTATATATAAAAGAGTGGAAAATATTCAGACTATTTAGTGTTGTCTCTTTCAGACAAAAACTCTCCGAGTCCTCTATGCAGGTGCAGTCTCTAAAACACTTTTGTTTTGTCAGGTCTCCAGACCATTTCCACTACTTATATTTGGTAACTTAGTGAATCTGGTGAAATAGAAAAAGCCAGTGGTTTTTTATTACTTCTAATGTTAGCCTGAGAGTAAGGTGCAAACCTTGATGCACTACTTGGAATGGGTTGTTTTATAATTTGTCTTCCTTCTTACAAATGACCATCCTTGACTCTGTGCCATAGTACTTTTTATTTTTACATTAAACTTCTCCATACAGATGCTTTTCCTTTCTAAAGAAAGTAAATTCTCTAAATGCATGTTTTTCAAGTAACACATTATCACATTTATCTATTTAGGCACTGAAACCACAGTGTAACTTTGGGAACACAATTTTCTCACCTGTCCAAGCAGTCCCAGTAGGCTGTGGTTGCTTTAAACCCCAAAACAGAAAAGACTGGGATGGAAGCATAGAGGGATGTCATGCTGTTCACAATTGCTACTGTCACAGCATCCTTTTCACAGTCATTTCTAGAGATAGCATTCAAACAAAAGTGATTACAAAAGGCAGCTTTTTAACTGATTCAATTATTTCCTCAAACTTTTTTTTTTTTTTTTTAAATTTCTTCTCTCCCTCCTTCCCCTCCCCCCTTCTGTTAGAGAATCTCCTGGGCCTTTTAGAAAGACAGATCCTTTTCTAAAGATCCTTTAGAAAACTTAAGGGAATAATTTTGGAAATTTAAGGAAATTGCACAAAATGCAGCAAGAACTTAGCCAGCTAACAAAAGTTGTAGTTCCACTTACTTTGTTGGATTGTAGCTTGCAAATGCAATAAGCCCTCCAAAAGCCAAAGAGAGAGAGAAGAAAATCTGTGTAGCTGCATCAAGCCATACACGGGGATTTTTCAAAGTGTTCAACTGAAATAATTGGAAAAAATGCATGTATTAGGCTTAAATTAAAATTTCGTTTTCTCTTGCAATTCTTGTAGCTCATCTCTTATTTCACTTCTGAAATTTTGAGTTGTGTTGCCATCTATAAACTCTGAAAATGGAAATAGGTGTTAAACAGGTCAGTAAAACAGGTGTTTTCAAGAACATTCATTAAAAACAGCATCTGAGATTCAAAATGCTGTGAAAACACCAATAAAAGGCCAACATAGGAAATACAAGGAAAAAGGAGAAACTGACAGTGAAATTTGAGTTCTGATGTAAGGGCAATGTGATACAGGAGGTTAAAAAGCAATGATTGTTGGATTACAGAGAATGTTAAGCAGTTTTAAATAGCTGCACTAAGGAACCTTGCCATTGAAATCAATAAAAAAAGAGATAAAACATAAATAATGCGCAAAATGTAAATGTGATCAATAAATACTACTTTCCTGCAGAAACTACAAAGTGGTGTGTTACATTCACACCCTCCCAGGTGAATTGCTTTCTGATCCATTATCAAGGAGGGGGAATAGAATTGTTAAGAGTGTTTTAAAAGCCAAAATAGTTCAAAAGTTATACTGAGGCTATAGAGTATTTCACTTTGTTTTACGAGAGGCTGAGTCAAATGTGCATCCGAGCCATGCAGGACAACTTGTGTGTTTTGTGTCTGTGACCCTAGCCCACAGCTGGGAACATCTGTAGGAGCGAGAGGCACATATGCCAAAAGACCCCTCACAGCATCATGGTTTCCCTCGTGGGTTTCTCTGAAGCTGGCCTGAGCTTGAAGAGCAAGAATGAGTCCACCTTAGTGTGGCTGGGTGGAGGCAATGCCATTACTGCAGGTGCTCTCTCCACAGAGATTACCAGTGTTTGACCCCAGCAGAGCTGGTGTCACCTTCTGTACAACACAACACAGCAAGCAGGTAACGTGGAACCATTGCTGGCTGAGATGCTTCAGCAAAGGCAAACCCTTCTAGAGGTTTGTTTTGAAAGATCATAATCACGCCCTCAAAGACCAGAGTGCTCACTTGGCAGGACCTTGTGCAGGTGCTGTTGTGGTGCAGAAACTTGGCATTCACGTGGCTGTGTGGCCTTCACACTTTAAGTGCTGCCAAATCAGTTGGTGCTGACAGGTGCGACTCCTAAAAGTCTGGCTTTCTGACTGGGAACTTTGGCAAATGAGTCTGGAGGTAGTTTAGACTGATACTAGGTGCAGTGCATTTATTGACTCCAAAAGATACTAATCAGCCCCCAAACTTGAAAAGATAATGGTTGGGCAAGCATGCCATGGCAATGTCATTATCTCGTCTTCAGCAAATTATTGAAAGTGTTATTTTATATTTATACGGCATACAGATTTTATAAGCATATCTTCAGAAGCAAAAATGTGCTCATGCCAGAAACGTGGATGAAAATGTACAATCAGAGTGTTAATGAATGAAAAGGGGAGTAAGGAGGAAAGGAAGTATAATTGCTCCCTCATGAATGGTAAGATGTTTGCATTCTTGAATATGTGAAACACAGAAACAGAATTAAAAATTACTGGGGTCCCTGTGATGTGTAATTTTGGTGTGAAAACATCTAATGCTTTTGTCATAAGCAAGTGGCCAACAAGCAATACTGCACTTAAAGGCAGCAGTTCATTAAGGTGGTGTTTTTGTTCTCCTTAATACCAGAAGCAATATGGACAGACCAGGTGCCTTGAAAGGTGCTTTAAGTGTCCATGTACAGTAATAGATCATAACTGCAAAAGAGAGGGGAAAGTTACAAACTGCCTCTGTGAACAGAGGATTTGACGCCTGTGCTGCCTTTTTTTTTCTTGGCCATTTTCACTGCTTGTTAAATAGCTGCTGAGTTCTGGGCGCAGGCAGCAGTTGCTCAGCCAAGTTCTTGGACTTGTTCATTGCCAGAGAACCTCCAAATATTTACAGTCTCCAAAGCTCTTTCAAATGGGAGAGAGACTGGAGAAGCAGACATTTGTATTCCTTAAGTGACACAGGTGTCCACTGAAGCTGAACCATGCAGACTGTTGCTGATGTTTGTTGGAATCTCTTTTCTGCTGCCTCTGGTTATTTATTTTTCCAAAAACCTTTCCAAAAGTCTGTTCCAGCTCCTCTGTGGCTTCATAGTTGTAGAATTTCTGCTTTCCCCTCAGGTGTCACTTCAGGATATTTTTTTGTTTTCTTGGCAGCTTCATTTTCCAAGTAACCAAGAATTTCGAGAAGGTGAGTAAATCATCAGACTTCTCTATGTCTGAAAGTCAATTTGGCCTAAAATTTAGGATGTGAAAGTGTGTTAGATGGCAAAAGCTGATTATGTATTTAAGCATGAAAATATAACCATGGCCTCACATAATTAAAATTCATATTCATGCTAGTATTATTTGTGGTACTTATTAACAAGAACTAAAATACAAACTTGGAAAGTGAAAAAATCTTTAAAAAATGTGGTTTAGAAAAAAAATAAATTCAGTTGGGTGATTACAATGTTGAAACTGGGTAAGATGGGGCTTTTTGTGCCAGATATTACTTTCTTTCACAGATTTTCAAAAACAATACTGAGGTGTCACAGTTACCAAATAGTGGATGTGGCAGATGTTGCAGAGAAACTACAATTTCTGCTGCACTGCAAAGTTGGAAAGAAGTTGGAAAATATTGCCTCCAGTTAGGGAAGGATGTCAAGAAGATTGATTTTATTTATTTAAAACGTCAGCTGAAACAGACAGTAGGTGATTTAATTCTTACTTTATTTTGCTAAAACTTTTCCTTTAACAAAGCCATCTCTCTGTCTTACACTAACTTTCTGTGCAAGAGCAACACCGATAGCAGGTATCACTTACCAGGCTGTTTCACCAGCTTTTCCACATTTGCAGATGGGAACATCACTAAAACCATCTTCAGATAACTTTTCAAGGATGTCCCCAGGATCTGCTTCCTCAAACCAGCTAACCATCAGCTGCAGGTTGACTGCAGGTAGATTTTCATTCTGACTTCTGTTGCCAGCGTGCAAATCCATCCGGCTCTTTTACGATGACCCGCTCCTCCTCAACACTGCAATACCTCCAGGCTTTGTGAGTGCACAAATCTAGTTTTCTGTGTGCAGTTCAGGATCATTGCAAACTAAGTCCCAAAGACACCTGAGCTCTTCCAGAGAGACCCGACAGCCCGGCTGAGACCAGAGGACAGCAGGCCAAGGTGTGTTCTGTTCGTGTTGTCTAAGCTGCTTTCTTCCCTAAGACATTGCACCGAGCTCTTATTGTCCTGTCTGGGCCCTACAAAAATGCAAGTATACGTCCTGATCGTCTGTAAAAACCAAGCTTGTCCTTCTTGAGCTCCGGCCACATTTATGTGGGTGTCTGTGCCACCGGGCTTGCAGAAGGAGGGATAAAAAGCTGTCTCATCTGAGCCTTCTCTTGCTCTTCTCCCTTTCCAGCCTGGCATATAAAGTATTTCTGAGCTTCTTGGCTTATGTTTTCTTTAATGTCTGTGTTCTTGTTGTAGGAAAGGAAAGGGAAAATCCCAGTACTCCTGTGTTTGAAGCATTGCTGTGGCTGCAGAGGCAGTGGATGCTTGAGAACATGTCAGTGCGTGCTGCTTTTCCTCCTCTACACCCACCACTTTATGGAGCTTTTCAGCCACAAAGGCAGAGCTGTGAGGAGCCTACAGTGGATAGCTACCACTTAGTGGGACAGTTTGACTTTGCATTTGGGAATGCTGCCAAGGACAGTGTAGAAAAAGTCCTTCTGAAATGGCCAGCATGTGGAGGGATCTGGATCTCCTGTCCATATGAGAAAATTAGAAAAATGGCAGAGGGGCTGTTCTCCAGCAGTTCTGTCATTTAGGAAAAGATATGGGGGAGGGGAGAAACTCCTGCTATGAAGAAACACAGGCAGGAGAAAATTACTGTCAACCTTCAAAAAAAATCACATTACAGTGTAATTCCTCAGTCATTCTCCTTGTATATCCTTGAAAGATTAAAGCTGTGTAAATTCTGTAGCAGTGGCAGGGGAATCCCATCTTTCTCATGTACGTGTGAAGTACATCCGTTTCACTTACACATTCAAGACTGAGGAACCCATAATATTCTTATCATTAATTTTCCAGTATTTTCAGATATGCTTACTACTGAACTGTTAAATTCTTTGCTGCTTCTTTTCTGGTGAAAATACATTAAAATACTAAGACACTTCATCTCGGAAAAAGAGCTTAGCTGAGCTCTTGGATAGACGTCTAAACCAGGAGTTGTTGGAAAATGAGTATACAGCATGAAATCTGAGGGGGACTAAAAGGAAAAATATTTCTAATACTTACATTAGGGGTGAAGAGGTAAATCAGACCATCAGTGGCTCCTGGTAGAGTGAGTCCTTGAATAAGGAATATAGTCAGGACCAGGTATGGAAATATTGCTGTTACATAAATTGCCTAAAGTAAGGAGGCCAGAAGACAGACAGTTACTGGCAGTAACTTCAATAAATCCTATTTAAGTTATTGCAACATACAATCCTAATAATATTAGATCAGACAGCTACAGATGAATATGGCCATCTTTCAAATAAGCAGGGTGTACTTTTACAGAATAAATTTGTAACAAAATGGCTCTTAAAACTGTGTGAGGGAAGGCTGGTAGGGCAGAAGTTTTTGCAATGGAAAAGGAGAGAAGCTTAATTTTAAGCCACCTGCACTGCTGTTCTCACTTTGTTGGACAAGGAGCACACTGAATGGTGCTAGTGTGGTAAATGCGGAAGGCTTTCCTTGTGGTAAAAACTCAGTATCTGGAGGGCAAGATTTCAAAGTGTGGGATAACCATTTCTCTACCCTTTCCATACCTTTCCTGTGGTTTCAATTCCTCGGATGGTGCAGAGATAGACAATTGCCCAGCAAGTTGCTAAGCACAAAATGAGCCACCACTGTAACGTGCCACTCTCAGCAATATCAGGTGTTATGTTCAAAGTTTTCCTGTACCAAAAATAATTTACTGCCGTGCTTTCATAACATTCTTCATTGAACCCTGAAAAAAAAAATGTGGCAAGTGTTAGAATAAATTGTGGGCTGCAAAATCAGATGCAGAGATGGACTTTCTGCCCTGTCTGTAAGGTGCAGCAAGACAAACTCTCACAGCAAGCTGAGACTGTGAGACTTCCCTGAGACCTTCACCAGAGCATCACCAGCATTTTATACAGGGGATAACTTCCTAACTAGAAAGTGTTGTACTCAGTGCAAGGTAAAATCTAAACTAATTGCAGTGAAAACTATAACTTTTTTTAGCTGTATGGCAACGAGTTGGTGGAGCCATAACAAACTTCAGGCACCTGAGGATATACCTAGGCCCAGGCTCCCCTGGCTATGTCATGGCCCTGTGGTGGGGAAAGACCCAGGCACTGGCCTCTTTGGTTTGAGTTTCCAGGACTTCTGTGAACAGCAACTTCAGGCATCTGCATCCAGGGGAGTGGGCATTCCCCAGCCAGGCTCTGTGCCTGAAGAAAAGGGAACTGGGAACATGGCGTACACCACAACCTGTGATGTCTAATTGTCTTCCCACTCTAGAACAGTCCTAAGGCCTCCAAAAGAAAGTTTAATTCTGCTATGTTTTGGGTTTTTTCTTAGCCTTTTACTCAGATGATATTTCTTGCTGTGCCCTGGAACTTGTTCTCTCTCATGCTCTAAAAAAAAAAGTAAGTTGAAAAATAGTTTTATAAACCTGAGACATTCTTCCTTACCCTGCTTATGTGCACTGTCTCTCTTCTGTCTTACTAAAGGTTTTGTAATGGATAACAGGACTTGTTCTTTATTTTGTTTCCCGTTTTGAAGTCAAACAAAAGGACTCATGGACCTTCTGGCTACTGATATTCCTGTGAAGATGATGAATTCGAGTAGGCTATCATGACTCTTGTACCTTTTTAACAGGAAATCAAACCAGGACTTGTGCACAACTCCGGGCCAAATAAAGTGTGGCTTCTCAGGGTTTCTTGATTAGCCCAGAGTCTGATGTTTGTGATCCTCCTTTTGCTAGCAGTGGTCATGGAGGTGTACTTACCTGTTCTGTTTTCATTTAGAGGACAAACACTCCAAGGAAGAGGTTCTTGGAAGGAGTTTATGAAATACCACATCACCCAAGTTAAAACAGTGTTGTAGTATAAGCTCACCAGAACCGACACCACCCACGAACCAACTCCTGCAGAAAGCACAAGATCTCACTTCAGAAAAACTTTGGAAAAAGTTATCAGTCAGTCACAGCACTAGCTCTTAGAATCTTGCATTTCCTATTTTTTCAAGATTTTCTTCTCCATCCCCCCAATCCCATCCTGAGATTTTCCCATGAAAGTTGGGCATTTGTGTCCTCAGTAGCCAAACACTGCTGCACAATCCCCCAGATTACCAGCCCTGCTCTAGGATGCTGACACTCTCTGCTTACACAGAAAATTAGGGTTGAAATCTTTGCTCTAGTATATATACTATTGTTTTCAACAATACCAGACAACTTTAATAGCAGAGAGCAAAAGAGACCAAAGTTTTATAGTGTGCTGCAGCTGCATGAGGCCACTCTTGTCCCAAATCATGCACATATGCCCTACAGTGGTAACTGCTTTCTCCTGTGATGAGGAGGCAAGAATATAAACACCACAGTTTCTGCTTGCTTGCATTTTTGCAAAGGGAGTACGAACACGCCTAATTGTAGGAGATGGGTTTAGCTGGAAGCACCACCTGCTGCTTGGTATTTCTTCCTTGTTGCCCTCTGGCCCTTAGATGACTCCTCTTACCCACCCCTTCTCCTCCCACACAGGCCCACAGGCAGGGCTGTCGGTGCCAAGCCCATTTCAGGCACCTGCTTAAAGCAGGTCATGATCCAGCAGAGCTGGCTGAAGCATCCAGGAGTTTCCCCTTGCCCTGCAGGCACAAGGGTGTTACCTCAAACACCCAGTAGAGTCAATGCCTTAAGCCCCTCATGGTGGCTATTCTGGATCACTTTTTGCAGCCTAACAATGGACACAGGACACCAGATGTGTTTTTCCATATATTCAATAAAAAGAAAAGAATTGGCAGTACAGGACTGCACACCTGTCTGTCTGCGATGTGGATTGTCCCTTGTGCCCAGCTGTGTTCATAAAGTCCCTTCAGCAGCCCCACCCTCTTGGGGAGGGGAGCTTTCCCACGTGCTTGGGACTCTTAGGACCCCTGATTTCTATCTTTCTGCTCTCCCTAGAGTGACTATTCATGGACAGAGAAGGCTGGGTCCTGGAGGGGCTGTGAGGGAAGAGCGAGAAGCACTGTGGGCAGGCAGCTCTTGTATGGCACAAGGTATGGTTGGAATGGGGCAGAGTTGAGTAGCAGAGCCCATGTTCATTATGCTCTCCACAGCAAAGGTTATTAGGTTTGTATTTCAGGCTCCTAAAATGAGCCTAAAATGTGCCTGGAGTAATGCCTGATGAGAGCAATACAGAATTACAGAATCACAGAGTGGTTTGGGTTGGAAGGGACATTTAAGATCATCTAGTCCCACCCCCCTGCCATGGACAGGGACATTTCAACTAGACCAGGTTGCTCAGAACCCCATCTAACATGGCCTTGAATGTTTCCAGGGAAACCACCCTCAATATCTCACTACCCTCACTGCAAAATGTTTCTTTTTAATCCTAACACTCATTTCTTTTTATATACTAAAAAGCATCAGGCACAGGTCTGTAGGCAGTGAGTGCTGGGTGGGAGCAGTTCCTTGAGCTGGGACTGGAGACACGTACCAACGCCTCCAAGGTAAGGAGAGATGGTGTTCCAGGCTCCAATGCTGCCTTTCCTCAGGCACTGCCCTAGGGCCAGCTCAAGATGTAGCAGTGGGATTCCTTCGAAGAGAAGAGCGATGAAGTATGGGATCAGGAAAGCCCCTGAAAAGATAAGTGTGATTAAGCCACATGATTATCTGCATCTCACTGAAATTACTGGTTTATAACTAATCTGCTTTATGAGCCTAACAAAGTCCTTGTAGGATGTGTTGAGAGAGGGATCATTGCTAGGGACACCTACCAAGTAACATCTGTTGCTGGTAATTTTGGTAGTGAAGATGGAGGAGGAGGGACTGGGATGCTTAGTGCTGCAGGATGCTTCCCTCAGGCATTGCTACAGCCCATTATAAGTAGCCTCACTATTTCATCCATTTCCCTTTCTTTTACGCATCTCCTTTTGTCCCCCTTCTTATAAAGCAATAGGGTTTTCCTGTCCCCTATACCATCTGTTTTCCCTTCAGTGTGTTGCCTCGTTTCTTTTCTTAAAGCTCTCAGGCCTGTGCTCCTCTGTCCCGCACTGGAAAAGCAGGATTATGTGCTGTATACCCCAGGTTACTTTCTTGCATGAAGCTCTGCTCAGAGCACAAAACCTCTGGCTAATGAAAAACTGAAAGCAAGGCTGAAGTTGTTCTCTGAGACGTGTGAGCCATGAAACTTCATTTCTTCCCAGTTTGAATCCTTTATGTCTTTTCTGTTTTCCTCACAACATCTCCCTTGGTCCAGAAGCAGCAGGTTCTGTTGGTTGCCTGTGGGAAGGGACCAGTCCTACCAACAGCCTGGCTGATTCCTGCTAAACTGTGTGCAATGCCTCACTTCCCCCACCTTCCCTCAGAAGTGACACATGCTTCGGTCTCCCTCCTTTTGCATAGATGCTGATTTTTGTGAGAACAGAAGTTTCATCAGTATGTTTATGCCACCTGCCCAAATGTCCAGTTAAATTGAAATGATGGAGCAGATTGAAGTTTATTGCCATGACCAACAACCACTGTGACCACAAAGTCTCTTTTCTTCAGGGGAAAGAAGACAGAAGTCCTGCCTCAGCCACCTCCCAGTCCTCCTACAGATGCGTACAGATTCTGTGCTCCTCGTTGCTTTGTCAATAAACCTGTGCCTTGTTCTGCCATTTCTGCTTTGCCTCCAGACCTCGTATCTGGGTCTGCTCAGCTCTGCTCTTCCGGCTCTGGAAACCTTCTTTATGCTCCATCTTTGGCCCTGAGAGAGAGGTGGGGAATGCACAAGGATTTCTGGTCTCCACCTGGAATGGCGCCTGGGTTCTGCAATCACTGGCTATTTAGAAAGGCTGGGCAGATAAAATCTAATCTCTTGAGCTTGTGTTGTATTGCAATAACTTTGCTACCTCTTGCTAGGTGCTGCAATAAATACATACAACACCCAGAGAAGGTGTGTTGTTGAATGCTTTAGCCTTTTATCAGGGTATGCATAGGAACAAAAATCACAAAGCTCTTCTCGGCAAAGAACTCTTCTTAAACTGCCAAACTTGGAAATAAATGTCTCACCTTAAGATTTCTATTCTTAAAATGTTTTTTACTGAGAAGCAGATTTGAAAAAGGAATCTCACAGTTAATTCCCAGTATGTTAAATCCTCAGTCTGAAGTCCCTTCCACAAGAACCCAGTAACCTCTTGCCGTGCTCAGTCCTGTGGTCTGTTTCAAACACGCTGCAGTATCCCTCTCCAAAGCACACCTGAGGGTGCCAGCCCAGCCCTCCTGACCGTCTGATGCCTTGGACGGTCTCCTGGGAAGAGCAAAATACTGAGGCAAGTGACCAGAGAACTGCAGTATGGAGCACTCTACTTCTTCATCCATCTGCCTGGCCCTCCATCAGCTCTGGGCAGCAGCTGTCTCACTGCAATCTATGCTGAGCCCTTGCTAGCAGAGCGCTCCATAAGAGACCAACCTATCTCCCATATCATATCTCCTGGGAAACAACTGTGTAATAATTAGTGCAAACTGTTATCTCTCTCCCCTTTTCTGTTTGCCAGTTGAACCACTGGCAGCAGAGCATGTTTAGACATTCTGCTGATAACAGCATGTTTACTTTGTGCTGGCTTGTGTGTATCTTCAGGCGTATTTACAGCATGGCAAAACATAATGTCACACTTAGAAAAAAAATACTGGTTTTCCATGAGAATGATATAAAAGAATCTGCTATCTGCAAATATGAAAATATGGCAAAAGAATGGGTTAACAACAAATAGTTTATGAAGCTAATCTTTCTCGAACCTAATTCAAGTAAATGGCTTGTAGTGTAAAATAAGTTTTTAATTATTCATTCCTTTGCATTACAGTATTTTTAGGCAAAAAGAAAAGAGGAGAAGAACAGAGAGTCTGCTGAAGCACTTGAAGCTTACTCTTTTCCACAATAAAATCCCCCACCTATAGAAAAACATGGAAAAACGTTAACAGAAAGGTATGAGATATGGAATAGTGAGTAGGAACCTCTAGCACTGTATAGTTGAGGGCTCTCTTTAATAGATAGAGGAGGATGTGCCAAAAGGCCAAATTGAAGTACCTTTCTTAAAAAATGCCATGAGAAATCTAACCGTGGAGAAAGCAAGCAGAAAATCCAAGAAGCAGAGAACTTAAGACACAGCAGGTATCACAAACCACTCCGTTCAAACACGAGCACAGCAAAACCCCAGCAGAACCCATATGATGTTTAGCAACAAGCACAGCAGAACTCTGTAGATTTGGCTTCCATGGGGCATGGGAAAAGGAAACTTTAGCAGAAAAAATCATAAAGCGCAAGTAACAAATTATCAAGTAGCTGCACATTCTACCTAAAAAAAAAGTTCAGGGTTTTTTTTTTTCTCTCAAAAAGTGAAAAAGGAAAATGATAGTGATGAAACATTTTCAAGTACTTTAAAAGCCTGGAGAAATGCCCATAAAAATCAAAAGTATTGCCAAAGCGTGATTTAGTTGCATCCCTGGGGTGTGACCTAGGAAAAATTTAGTCTACAACATTCCTTCTGTCAGAAAGACACTGAGATTCAGAAAGCATCCATCCTGCAAGTAGATACACGCGGTACTAAAAGAAGGTCAGGGGAAAACTCTTCAAAACTTGCATGAGTTAGACATTATTTTGGAAGGAATTGTGCACAAGGGTATCACAAAGCTATGGAACAATCCCCATGCACAGGAGAAGGCACGGAAGGCCTACAAAAGCTTTTTCAAATAAAGCTATCAAAAATGCCACTACTGCACTGCTGGTAAGCTGGTGTCATTAACAAGAGAGTCCCAAGTGACAAGGAGCACCAGTGTGTAACATGATTGCTGAAGAACCACTGGAGTGGAGGCAGCTCCACAGTGACAGCAGTAGGAAAGAAAGGACCAGGTGCACTCGAGATACACAGAGGGTTTTTAAAACTTGACCCCTCGATTGCAGTGCACAGGCAAATCAGGTCCGAAAAGCAACTGCCCAGCCATATCCAGCAAAATGACGCTTGAAGGGCACAACCTTTGTTATATCACCTGCACGTGGCAGTCTGGGTGGGAAGTGCATGGACCACTAGGCAGCCTGTGGAGAGCTGCCCATGCACCAGGGGACAGAGAGACCAGGAGGCTCCGGAAGGAGCGCGGTCTAAAGTCGGTTCTCAGCAACCAGCAAAGCAGAGTGAAACAACCAAACTGGGTTTGTCACTTGGAAAGAGAGACCAGCAAACTGGACTAGTGGAAATGTAAAGCATTTTGAAGTATCAGCCATGTGACCTCTGAATCTACACATACCAAGACCAGCAGGAATTGATGAGCCTCAGTGAGAAGCAGAGAAGACCCAGCAGCTTTGCTTGATATAGCAGTACTAAAACTTCCAAAATTGTGGAGAAAAGCTTGGAAGAACTGATCTGTGTGTTCAATCTTGCATCTTACCAGTGCCTGTGGATCAGCTAGCAGAAGAAAAGCAAGTGACTTGAAATGATGATCTAAAGACATAATAGCATTTGAAAGGCCAGAACATGAATAATAATTTACCTTCAGACAGAGATTTAGGAGTGGAAAAAAATAACTATAATAAAGACTGAAATTACCTGGAAAGTAAAATAGTAATTTTGAAGCAAATGCATCTGTAGAGTCTGAAAAATTCAGAAAGCACATCCCAGTGTGACAAAATGCAGCAAGCATTCAGAGATCTGCTTCATCAGTTCTTTTGGTGCATAGAAGGAATGGCGATGGGTGCACTTTTCCAAAAGACTGCGAACTTCATGGCAAGATACCTGTGATAACTCATGTGATTTTATTCAATAGGTGGTAACTGGTTGTTCAGATACAGAGAAAAAGATACTATCTATTGAAAGGGGATTTTCAGACCTGTCCCACTTTCTCCATGGGAGTTCAGCTAAGCAGTGTAGGATAGTCAGCACAGGAAAGAATTACATCAAGACATCAGGTAGGAAAAAAAGCAACTTAATCACACTCAGCCCTCTCTGGAAAACAGCACTTCATGACCTCTTTTATGTCTTCTGCACATGCCTCAATCCAGATGGAAATTATGAGCTACTCTAAGCATTGTATTTGTGCAGCACTTATGATGGCACTGATGTTGCCTTGCAGGCCATATTACACACCTTCCTGAATCTGAAACTTGGCAGGGTTGAATTTCTCATGTAAATGACTACATCTCCTTGAGCAATAGTGAGGGAGCTAAGGCCATGTCCAGAAAACCAAAGGGGCAATAGCCATTTCAAATGAAGATGGGTAACACCTAAAGATAACTCATAAAATAAGCTTGGTGAACTTCCCTGTGAAATGTGAAGGACGCAAGCAGGCAGCTCTCACATACAAGCACGCACCAACCGGAGCTGTAAAGGGCAATCAAATATAACAAATTATGAAAGGATCGACTCCACATGTCACAGCTTTTCACCAAGGGCTTAAGCAGGGCATGGCAACAAACCAGAAAATGAAGTTTGGTACTTGCTGTAACCCAGTCTTTCTGTCAGTGACTGTACTGTTGTGCTGTTCCCAACACGCTATGTTTGTTTGGGTTGGTTTTGGTTTGTTTTGGTTTTTTTGGTTTTTTTGGTTTTTTTTACAGTATCTTCCAGTTATACATTTTGTTCCTCTTAGGTTTTGTTTTCCTTTTGAGGACACAGTGAACCAGGCATTTCACAGCATGTTGTAGTTCAAATTTGAGCAAAAGGTCAAGTAGGCCATGGGTTATGAAAGTCTGTAAATGGTTGTCCCAGAAGTAAACAGTTGTCCCTTTTTAGCATGACTGTAGTGTTTATGTGTATTTATTTTCCTAGAAAGAAACTGTATTTGATATTAAAAATATTTTTCAGTCATTTTATAGGCTCAGGCACTACACACATTTTTAATACCCATGGGTTAAGCAAGCACGTATACATACATACATACATACATATATATATATATATATATATATATATATATATA